>CAJQUW010016717.1:0-430000 GCA_907163375.1 Prostheceraeus crozeri | reverse complement strand
GTAGGTAGTCAAAATTGAACATAATGCTGAATTTATTTCTAATCATCAAAGTAGCGACTATCACGGCCAAATGCATACTTTTCTGTTATGCAAATCAGTGCGTCTCGGTTCTCTCAACTATACGTCACGCCATTTATCATTTATCACATGACTTCTTTTTTCTACATCACAGAAGTCCGCACAATAAATAGCTAAGTTGAAATTGTCACGGTGCATTGTTTTGCAGTCTTCTTCTCAGCGGTGCCATTCCTCGGATATCTTAACTGAAAATCTGACATCTGAATGCTGATATTTCATCTCATGGTATTTTTGCATTATACTCTCAGTTAAAAATCTAGATAAGATTGTGCGACATTCAGCTTTGATAAAGTTAACAAAAAAGAATTGACTGTTTCAATAAATAAAACAAACAGCACCCAGTGTTGCTAATTTTACAATTTATTTTAATTAGACATGTGCGCAACGCGATGCTGATGGGTGACTTCGACTTAAAATGAAAATATAGCGTTTCGTCTGAGCTCTATAAAGCCCAAAATTGATTCTGTAATTCAATGGAAGTTAATCACATATCATGTAATAATAATAATGGTGTGTATTTCAGCAAAGAATGAAAATCAAGTTTCACAAGATGATTTACAATAGGCAATACTATTCTTGACAATAAATGTTTTCCGATAAAATATGTTCAGTTTCGACACATGTTTCGACAGATATGTTTAAAATAAGAATAAGACTTACAAAATCAGACAAAATGCTCTATCACAAGTAATGCACCTTTACAATTGTTTATTTATAATAGTGGTAACGTGAGGGAAGAATGTGTTTCTGTATTTTTTAGTGAGTATTAACTTAGAAGTGAAATGTTTTGAATGTTGTAAGCGTTTGGGAATGTATTTGTGCAAGGTATAGGACTTGTCGTTTGCCATCTTCATAAATAATTTTTTGCTTATATTCTCTCTTTTTGTCTTCAGTCGGTTGTGGGTGAAACTTCTTTGTGCATGATTTTCATTAGAGTTGATAAACTTGTACGCACGAGAATCTAATCTTTGCATCTCTTCTTCCAGTTTCTTTGGTAGACTCACAAACACAGGACAAGCGTATTCCATTACTGATTTATGAGTCCAAGGTACACCATTTCAAACTCTTTGGATGTAGTCAGGCCTTTAAGCTTCCTCAAAACGAAAAATCTTCGATTGCACGTTGATATGATATGCGGGATATGGTTATGCCATGTCAGCTATAAGAAGAATCTGTTTCTTATATGGGGATCGGAAGGTTGGCAGTTAATTACCTTGGCGTTGACAGATCAAACCACAAGATTAATCCTTACTAAGCGAGATTTTATTGATCCTACACCACTCCTTTGCATTTTGGTTAGGAGTTCAAGCTTATAATTGTTTTCTACTGATGTACTGACTATGTACGATGTTAATGTACTGATTGAACTTAACTGGTTCCCTCACAGATATTCGTTTTTACTCATTTATGCTGCAAAAGTGAGATTATCATTTACGCGATGACGACGAAATTTTGATCAGACTTGATCTAATACTCAGAGACCTGAGGGGCCTTCCAGTGGGCTACGGAGTCACAATTTCTCATTTTACTTTTTTGATTGATGATGTATCAATATCTCATGCTCATGTAAAGTCATCCTTTTTGACAATGATTTTGTGTATGACACTGCATTGTATTTGAACTTTTAAAAGCATGCTAGAGATAGTTAAAGGAACCACTGGACCCCTCAGCTCTAAGTATGTGTTTGTGGAGATTCTTGTTAAAAAATATTTACTCATTCTTATGAAAAGTGACTTTGGGCATGTCTGTTATGGTGCACAATGTGTGAAATTCATCCATTTATTGCTTGCAATACTTTTGCATGAGTCTTGGGTAAAAGGACTGATAATGATAGTATGTTGCTTTCGCACATGATTGCACGTGAATGACTGGCCGACATAAACAATACAGCATTAAACAATGGTCAAGATGAAAGTAAGTTATCGTTGCATTCATAGTTCTATGTCAAAAATAGACTGTTGACCAAGTTTCCATTGCAGATATTGATGAGTCTGAGATGTCCACAGCTGTTTTGAGAGTCAAAGACTGCAGCGACAGGCCTATTTCCGATAGGGGTGGATAACACTAAGAAAGAATGAACAAGTGTGAGGGTTCCGCAATGCGCAATGAAGCAGTTTCAATAAGATTAATTATCTGAGATTTTGTTGTATCGCAAGTTCGTTTCCTAATATGACTGATGTTGTGACAAATGTCCCTTATTTAAATATGCACTATACATTTGCGAAGAAAGACACTAAAAGTTCAAAAGTACCGATCAACCATAGGCTAGCATCAGTATTTTAATAAAAAAATTCAAGCAGCAAACGAAGAATCTACAATGGGATCTACTGGACCCCTAAGGTCAGGTCTCTGAGGGTTAATGCCATCTCTTGTGAATAATCACTCAATGAAGATCAAGGCATTCAAATTCAAAAGTCATTCGGTAAATATCGTCAAGATGTCCACCTCTAAATCACTCCTTGTCTTTGAAAGTTATCTTCAAAGGAACAAAGTGAAGATTATTCTCTATTAATATATTACATCGCACTCATGGGTTGCGGAACCTGCTTGAGAATCTTCAGAATCTGTCTTTCTACACATGTGACCATGATAAAAAAGAGAAGAATGAAGCGCATGGTTGTTGAAAATCGTCATTGGTAACAATAAACACCCTAGCTTTTGAACTTATAAAAAACTGAACAGAAGATTGCAGAATATACGTAATCTATACTATGCATGTAATTAGTCAGAGCATCAAACAAGAGTCCGAAAAATGCAATATTTTAAGGGCTACCTTCTTACCACCTCCAAGTAGAAAGTACATCTAAATGAACGCCACCTCCACTAGAGCACAGCATCCAAATGAACGCCGCTGCTCCAGTAGAGCACCACATCTAAATGAACGCCACCTCCACTAGAGCACAGCATCTAAATGAACGCCACCACCTCCAGTAGAACACCACATCTGAATGAGCGCCGCTGCTCCAGAAGAACACCTCATCTGAATGAACGCCACCTCCAGTAGAGCACAGCATCTAAATGAACGCCACCACCTCTAGTAGAACACCACATCTAAATGAACGCCACCACCTCCAGTAGAGCACAGCATCTAAATGAACGCCACCTCCAGTAGAGCACAGCATCTAAATGAACGCCACCACCTCCAGTAGAACACCACATTTAAATGAACGCCACCACCTCCAGTTGAGCACAGCATCTAAATGAACGCCGCTGCTCCAGCAGAACACCACATCTGAATGAACGCCACCTCCAATAGCACACCTCATCTGAATGAACGTCTCCTCCAGTAGAGCACCGCATCTGAATGAACGCCACTGCTCCAGCAGAACACCATATCTGAATGAACGCCACCTCCAGTAGAACATCACATCTAAATGAACGCCACCACCTCCAGTAGAACACCACATTTAAATGAACGCCACCACCTCCAGTAGAGCACCGCATCTGAATGAACGCCGCTGCTCCAGAAGAACACCACATCTAAATGAACGCCATCTCCACTAGAGCACAGCATCTAAATGAACGCCACCACCTCCAGTAGAACACCACATCTGAATGAGCGCCGCTGCTCCAGAAGAACACCTCATCTGAATGAACGCCACCTCCAGTAGAGCACAGCATCTAAATGAACGCCACCACCTCTAGTAGAACACCACATCTAAATGAACGCCACCACCTCCAGTAGAGCACAGCATCTAAATGAACGCCACCTCCAGTAGAGCACAGCATCTAAATGAACGCAGTAGTAGTAAGGAAGTGACAAACACCAGATAGCGCAAGATGGCCGCCATCGCTGAGTCCCCCCCCCCCTCTGGAACGACAGAGGTTGTGATCTGTCGTGGTGTGCCGGCCAGGTTGGTTGACAACATGTTCGCTGACTCCCCCCCCCCCCTCTGGAACGATAGAGTGTCGTGGTGGACTTGGGCGACCGCCAGGATTAGTGTTGAGGCTATAGTGTGTGATGTTTTTGGTGCAATCTGCTGAATGTTGGGTTGTAAAATGGGTTGTTTCGAGTGGAAGGAGTGGTCGGATGAGAAAACGGAGGTCGGATTCGTGTTCAGCGTGAAATTCTGCATCGGTAGGGTGAGTTTCAAGTCAATCGGCGAGAAAAAATTTTTCTTCAAAATTTTAACAGAGTTAGAATTTGGGACGTTTTGGTGTGTAGCGCCCAAACGAAGCATCGGATGGGAAAACGGAGGCCAGATTCGGAATCTACGTGAAATTTTGGGTTAGGAAGGATGTTTCCAGCGAAATCGGAGAGAAAAAATTTTCGGCTGACGTCCCCCCCCCCCCCTCTGGACAGCTTGCTTCGATTTTGGCTTCCAGTGGACGGATTTTGTCGTGCGATAGCTCGTTTGAAAGCTAAGAGTGAGAAAAATTCATTGAAACAATCGGCTTGTTCCTATCTGTCTTCGTTTAGATGTGAGACGCCATTTAAGATTTTGGGACATTGGCGAAAAACGACAGAGTTAGAATTTGGGACGTTTTGGGCTCTAGCTTCAAAACGAAGCATCGGATTTGAAAACGGATTTCAGATTTGGAATCAGCGTGAAATTCTTTATCTGTATGGTGAGTTTCAAGTCAATCGGAGAGAAAAAATTTTCAACATTTATCGAAAAAACGACAGAGTTAGAATTTGGGACGTTTTGGTGTGTAGCACCCAAACGAAGCATCGGATGGGAAAACGGAGGCCAGATTCGGAATCTACGTGAAATTTTGGGTTAGGAAGGATGTTTCCAGCGAAATCGGAGAGAAAAAATTTTCGCTGACGTCCCCCCCCCCCTCTGGACAGCTTGCTTCGATTTTGGCTTCCAGTGGACGGATTTTGTCGTGCGATAGCTCGTTTGAAAGCTAAGAGTGAGACAAATTCAGTGAAACAATCGGCTTGTTCCTATCTGTCTTCGTTTAGATGTGAGACGCCATTTAAGATTTTGGGACATTGGTGAAAAACGACAGAGTTAGAATTTGGGACGTTTTGGGCTCTAGCTTCAAAACGAAGCATCGGATTGGAAAACGGAGGCCAGATTTGGAATCAGCGTGAAATTCTTTATATGTATGGTGAGTTTCAAGTCAATCGGAGAGTTTCAAGTCAATCGGCGAGAAAAATGTTCAACATTTTTCGGAAAAACGACAGAGTTAGAATTTTTGCGATGGCTGCCTACTGTGGAGCCAAAACGAAGCATCGGATGGGAAAACGGAGGCCAGATTCGGATTCAGCGTCAAATTCTACATGGAAATGGTGTATTTCCAGCTCAATCGGAGCACTAGAACCGGAGATAGACGGGTTTTTTAGTGTTTGGATGATGGGTGTTACGTCATCAGCTGATCGCCACACACTATATAAGCTGGGAACCGAGAGAGACTTGTCATTAATACGAGAGATAGTCAACGGTAAGTCGTCTCTCTGAGCTCCGATGATAGCTTCGGACATTCCAAATCCCGAGTTTCTGTAAGAAACCGACTTAGAAAATTTCATTGCTGATATCAGCTAAGGCGTCAGACTTAGAGGTTAGCCAGGAGATGGCCTTCGTCTCCAGGCCATAAAAGACTCCAAAACTTTAAAGGCTTGTAACTTTGCTTCTACAAGTCCGTTTGACTTGATTCAAAAAAGGTTCGGTCGCTATTGACCTGCCCTAAGTGATAGACTACTTATAAAATTTCATAAGTAGTGCTAAAAAATTGAAAAATTTAAATTCGCTATTTTTTGACAATTTTCGGGGTTTTCAAACCTTCTGAATTCAACTAAGACATTTATAAAGTTGTGAGAGGCAAGCTTCGGCTTGGAATTTGCAACCTTTGTAAACAATCCACTGATTTTCATGTCAAAATCGGGGTCCGGATACCAACACAGTGATATGACGCACGCTCTGTCCGCGGGAGGTTGGATTTGTGGGCCGAGGCCTTGGAGTTGGGATAAGATCCCCTCTGAGTAATGCCTGTAACGGATTCAAAGGTTCGACACTTTCCACCAATCTCACAATTTAGCTGTATGATTATAAGAATGACTGCCAATGTCGCCTGTTAGTAATTCTATTTCATCCTTCCTTTACAGATACATAAGTTACAAAATGGGAGGCAACTCAAAATTCTTATTTAAAAAGTGTTCTTGCGGAGAAATAAAGAGGGGTGGCGAATTCAAACGTCACATAAACAAATATAAGAATACTCCTCACTTCCACGAGGAAAGAGCCGTTATTTCCGGCTGTACACATTGCCTGAAATTTTTGAAAGGCAAAGAGCATGAGGAATTTTACATCGCCCACGCCGACTGTCCGCTCAAAAAGGCAAACAATTACATAACATCAGACATCGGCAAAGTGATCGCACCCTTCTTCAACGAAGAAACAGTCGATCTTGACGCAGCACTACAAGAGGCTATTGCAACAATTTTGGAGCCTGCTGCTTCGGCCACTACCTCATCAACAGCAGAAGAGAAGGCCCCACTAAGCGATTTGGACAGCTCAGATGACTCCGATTCTGAGGAGGTCGTCATTACTAAAGACACGGAAGAGATAGGAAAACCAACAAATCAGTCTTCCCCGAAAAAGAAAGTAATCGCACCTTCCCCAGTAAAGAAGGGGATTAAGCAGCAGATGAACAGCTGGAATAAGGATACCCAGATCGCAAAAGTGAGCCAGGAATACGCACTCACGAAATTGAAAGATGAGCTCACTCGTTACAAAAACGAATGTTCGGCCCTTAGGGATGACAATTTCCACCTGAAGGGTCAGGTAGCCGAGATTCGGGCCCTCAAGACCCAAGTGATCAATTTAGAATCTTTCCGCGAAAGGGCGCTTGCCAGCGAAAAACGCGTTACTGAGCAGACAACGTACATAAAATCATTAAAAGCTCAGGAAGAGGTCTCAAATTTAAAAATTGAGCAATTAAGGACTAGCCTGACTGAGAGTCAGAAGAAAGAAGAGAGACGAACAACGCTCCACATTCCCATCATCAAGAGCAGAATCGTCGACAGCGTCATCCTTGAGAGTGAGGACTTGGATGCCACATTCGAGTGCTACGAGGGAGCAATGGCGGAGATGCGCTGTCTCCATGTCTCCATCAAGCATGATGGCGAAATAAAGGAGCTGCGCCACCGGAAGCGGAAACTGCCGGCCAAATACTTACCTCAACCATCGCCATCGAAGGGGTCGCGAACCGGCTAAATTTCTCTTATGGTAAGTTAATATCATCTCTATCACTTGAATATATTTTCATCTATTTTTCCTTCTATTTTCAGATACGACGAGAACGAACCATCGGCTCTCTTAAGGGCCACCATGGGGCAAGACATGATAGAACCTCCTCGCGGTTTGCCCTGGGCAGTCTTCGGACTGGCGAATACTATCATTAAGTTGAATCTGCTATCAGTCAACTTGAACGTTGCAAATGAAGTTCGGTGTAATACTTCCTTTCGACGGGCGTTCCTGTAAAGGGCGGCGGTGAAACCCGTAGCTATGTATACCGCAAGGGACATTTGGCAATGGTCAATCTTGTTAAACCTCTCTGCGTCATGTTTGCAAGTGATTGCCTCTGTCTCAACGTAGTATGCATTCGCGCCAGGGCGACATTTAGCCAACTGTCGAAGGTTACCTTATAAACTATCCATTGCATACGTTATGAGAACCATGAGTTCTACCTGTCTCTATCAATGAGACGAATTGATGAATGGAATGAAATGGGAGGACACTCACGCGCCACACGCAACATAACACACTTCTCTCTTCCATAGTCTAACAAGCTCTTTACACATGGATCGCAGTCGATTGCTATCCCAGAATCATGTAAGCTATCTTAATTTTATTTGACACTATTTCATCTATCATCATCGTCCATATGAAATGTTATGAGATTTGCAAGTTAGACTAAGCGTGCTACTATTTCCAAATGAAAATGTATACATGGTTAAATCATCCACTTAACCCCATCCGTAGTCTAACAAGCTCTTTACACATGGATCGCAGTCGATTGCTATCCCTGTATCAGAAGTGTAAGCTATCTTAATTTTATTTGACACTATTTCATCTACCATTATCACCCATATGAAATGTTATAAGATTTGCAAGTTAGACTAAGCGTGCTACTATTTCCAAATGAAAAAGTATACATGGTTAAATTATTCACTAAAGCCCCATTCAAGTAAGTCAGTATGAAAGCAAAGATAATACGAAATAAACATTTATTATGGCATGTATTTTAAAAGGTCTTCATCGTCAATATCGTCCCAGAGTCTGACTTCACATAGATCACAAAAACAGTTGAGCTGCTTTAAACGTTCTTCTGCAGCGTCCCTCACGTTGTCAATGTACGCCCACTCCGCCACGGTCCGCGGTTGGGAGTTAGGGGTGTACCACTCCCATATTTGATGCAACTGCGACTTGCTGGTCATCTCCATCACATCGTCAGTATCGTACTGGAGATACTTCCACCTCACGCCTGTTAAGTCGGGACACTCCTTCTCACATACACTCTCCTCTTCCTCGTCCGCTGGTAATGATAACTTTCGTATATTGTCCAGTCGGTACACCTTCTCCACCTTCGCCTTTCTTGGTGCATTTGGTGTAACGAGCGCCTTTGGTGTTGAGCATGGAGAGGAGAACTCCAATGCGGTATTTGGTGTTGTTGGAGGGCTTGTCATGTTGACTGTGAATAATGACTTTGAAATGTTTTCTAATTCTTAAGTATACACAAGCAGCCAATCAGAATGAACATCCAATGAATGAAGAGAATGAAAGTATATAAGCAAAGTGATATCCGTATCATTTCACTCTGTCTTTGAGACGCATAATTGAACTGTTCTCTGACGAATTCTGTATTTGAGGCGTACAAGTGAACTGCTCTTTAGTGAATTTCAAATTTGAGTGAAGTCTCTATCTTGTTGAAGTATCAAGCTTAAACATAATTTCGTTCAAATGGTAAGTTGAAAATTTCCTCTCTCATCTCCCTCAAACGTGTAGCTAATAGCATCTTCCTCAATTTCAGGCATCAACTTCATCACCAACGCCCTCTCTTCTCGAGGAAAGTTTAGAGTTATTGAGTCAAGGTAGGTTGTAACACTACACTGAGACTTGAACAGAGATGATAGAATGATTTCTCTTTCAGGTGATGCGAGTTCCAGCTCAGAACTGTCGCGATATGGCAACGAGTGGGAATGTGCTGACTGTGGGCACATCTTCACGAGGAAATGGGATCTCACCCGACACATCAAGCGAGGTGTTTGTCGACCTAAGCCGGCATCAATCTCCGAAGGTAGGGATGATTCTGTTAACGATGTCTCCTTTTCTTGCGACTTGTGCATTCAGTCTTTCGAGACACGTTTTGAACTATCTTCGCACAGACTTCAACATACACACACGAACGATACCTACACCAACGGCACCTCCTCTATCCGACTCACTGAGGTGTCCATAAATAATTTAGTGAGGAACTACCAGATGGACTCCTCAGAAACCATTGCTAACTTTGAGGAATGGTTTCATCAAAATTCATCATTGATAGAAGCGCTCTTCAACAATTTAGACAATTTTAGGATGAAGGCGCTCATCTATCTTAAAATAAAATATGTAAAAATCGACCACCATACTGGACAAATAATAGAGAGGTTAGAGTTTCACATACCCTCCTCTCCTGCAACCGAGGTTGTAGACTATGAGTCTTGGATAAATTTTCACATCCAAGGATTAAAATTAAATATTGATAAATTTAACGAGCGCGATAGCGGTCTCATTTTTGACGGCATTGAGTCCGCCTTATTTAAAATCAGTCTATTAGGAAATCATAGTGGTCGAGGCTCCTTTAAACTTCCAAAAAATTTAAAAAACAAAACAGCAGTCATCAATGTCGATTGCGAATCGCAATGTTTTAAATATGCTGTCCTCTCCATTCTCCACTATAATGACATCAATGCGAATCGAAATCGCACATATAGCTATAGGCAGTGGGAGAATGAATTAAACTTCGATGACTGTAATAGTGACGATATGAAAATTAAAGATATAGAAAAATTTGAAAAATTGAACAACATTAAAATAGTTCTCCATGTTTGGGAAAAAGGATTGAAGGGTGTGCGCTACAACTCGCGTTCGAGTTGTTATGAACGTACAGTAAACCTGTTATTAGTAAAACAGGATGATAGTGAGGAATGGCACTACTGCGGTATTCCCAAAATCTCTCGCTTATACCACCACTTAGAAAACTCGAGTAGAGAGTTATATTACTGCGACAGATGTATTCGCCACTTTAGGAGGAAAACTAAATTTGAAACTCATTATGAGTGGTGTAAGCGAGGTAAACTGCAAATGGAACGCATGCCCAAAGATAAGGAGTTTTCATATAGAGAGAATGGTGATGAACTAAGTCCTCTTCGTGTCATCTATGCTGACATCGAATGCTATATCGATGATAACATCCATCGACCAGCAGCCATTTCCTGCTATGAAGTATGGCATGATCACTTTAGGAGTAGGCAAAATAAAATGCGCGTCTGGCAAGGTGAGGATTGTATTTACCAATTCCTACAATTCCTCGAACAGGCTGTAAAATTTCAACAAAAGTATGATGGTGAACTCTATCGCAGATCATTGCATATGACAGCAGATGATCAAGCAAAATTTGATAGTTGCAACGTTTGCCCCAAATGTAGGAAAACATTTGACGATGATAAGATTAAGAAAGTGCGCGACCATGATCACATCACTGGTAAATTTAGAAACGCACTCTGTTCAAAATGTAATTTTTCACTTAGGATGAAACGGCGTACATTACCCGTCATTTTCCATAATTTCAAGGGCTATGACAGCCATATGATAATAAAAGGAGGTTTAGGTCAAATGAAAGAGTGGAAGCTTGATGTAATAGCGCAAACGAGAGAGAAGTTTATGGCCATGACAGCAAAAGTGCCTGTCGATAAAACTAAAGAAAATAAGACGGTCTATTTTGATATAAAATTTTTAGATTCCTACCAATTTATGACTGCATCACTGGCCTCTCTCGTGCAAAATCTAAAGTCTCTTCCACTAACACAAAATCTTAAGAAACAATACCCAAATCTAACCGATGAAGTCATCACACGGAAAGGAGTCTTTCCATATGCATATTTTGATGCAATTAGTAAACTCGGCGAGACTTCTCTTCCGCCCATAGATAAATTTAAAAATGATTTGACCGGTGCAGAATGTAAGACCGAAGATTATGATCATGCACAAGATGCATGGATAAAATTTGACTGCCATACATTTGGTGAATATATGATTGCCTACCTTAAGTTAGATGTATTTTTGCTGGCTGATGTATTTCAGGAGTTTCGACGAGTGGCATTAGAAGAAGATAAGTTAGATCCCGTCCACTTTGTCAGTCTGCCAGCCATGTCATTTAAGTCTGCTTTTAAAATGACTGGTGAGACCATTCATCTCTTACAAGATCCAGAGATGTATAATTTATTTGAGCGAGGAATTCGCGGTGGTCTCACATTTGTAAATAAACATAGGTTAAAATCAAAAATAGTAGGCAATGACCAGACTCATCTGAAGTATTATGACCAAAATAATTTGTATGGTAGTTCATTATCCAAACCGCTACCTCACTCTGAGTTTAGCTGGTTAGATGATAGTGAAATTCAACATTTCTCCAACCCTTCCAACATACTAGCAATTCCAGATGAAGGTGATTGGGGATATTATTTTGAGATAGATCTAATCTATCCAAATAATATTAAACATAAAACCGTGGATTTTCCACTCGCACCCGAATCAGGTGAAGTGACCAAAGATATGTTTTCCGACTTTATGAAACAATTTCATAAAGATTTAGAATCATGCGGTCAACCCGACTATAAGCCTTGCCGCAAACTTTTACTCACCCAGTATGATAAAGAAAACTATCTAGTCCACTTTAGCATCTTAAAATTTTATTTAGAAATGGGTATGATTTTAAAAAGAGTTCACCGCATTATTAAATTTAGACAGAAAGCCTTCCTCAAACCATATATTGATAGCAACAGCCAGAAACGTGCACTAGCCCAAAATAATTTTGAAAAAGATTTTTATAAATATAAGAACAACAGTCTATTTGGTAAGACGATGGAGGATGTTAGAAAGCGCGTAAACTACAAACTAGTTAATGATGATCAAAAGTATCACAAATTGGTCTCATCACCTCTATTCATCGATAGAGACATTATCGATGAGGACCTTATAGGTGTTAAAATGATAAAATCTGAAGTTGAGTTGTGCAAACCCATCTATATTGGTCAAGCTGTACTAGATTACTCAAAGCTTGAAATGTACCAACTCTTTTATAAAATACTAAAACCATGTCCTCTCGTAAAAGAGGTTCGTTTGTTGGGTGGTGATACAGATAGTTTCTTCTTAGGTATTACCACTCAAAAAGATTTAAATTTCAATGAAGTAGGAAAATCTTTAGAAAGATATTTTGATACATCAAATTATCCTGCTGATCATCCACTCTACTCCATCAAAAATAAGGCAAAACTTGGCTGCTTTAAGGATGAGACAGCAGGGAAGGAAATAGATGAAATGATTCTCCTCCGTCCAAAAATGTACAGTATGAAATTAAAGGATAGCGACGATAGCATTAAGCGCGCTAAAGGCATATCAAAATCCATTGTGCAAAATATGAAACATAAGAATTTCAGGAAAGCCTATAGAAATAAAAATATAACGTTTGTCAATATGACAATCTTAAAATCTAAGTCGCATGAGATCAAAACTCATACTTTTAGGAAACGGGCGCTTTCAGCATGGGAGGATAAGAGGTGCTGGCTAGAACACAACATATCTCTTCCACATGGACATCCTGACACAAACATACCACCACCCAAAAGAATTAAACTCACACTACCACATTCAGGAGACGTCTTAGCATAATCATCCTTAACTTAGTATTTTGATGTTGATTTCTGTAGATAAACATTGTTGTTTTATGTATCGCATGAGATTGTTTTTTCCTTGTGAATATGTGTCCACATCTGTACATTCCCCATGTGATGACTTTTCCACTGAAAGACATTTTTCCTATCCCTGTATATTTCCACCCTTCACGAAGTAAAAAGACTTTTTGTATATAACAATGTTTATTGAAGTGCGCTCATGTATATATTTTCAGTGGATGTTGTATAAAGTCTATTGCTTCACATTCATGTACATATTTCAATAAATGTTGTATAAAGACTTCACTTTGTTTTCCGAAACACTAACGTTATGAGGGATTTAGTATCTTTCACATGGATGCACTCTTGTAAACCATTGGTAATTTTGATAGCAATAGAGGGTATAGTTTGTTTGACGACGGGATGATAGAAAATAGATTCAAACATCTTCTCGACTATTCCATATGAAGCGTCTTTATCATGAATGAAATCACGTAAAATGTATTCTTTTTTCTCACCAACAGAAATAGGTAGAATCAAATCACTTTGAATGTAAAGGTGCTGTTCATGTTTATCAAGTGTCATTGGTGTTTCTATACCAATCGTATGCGCAGCAGCAAACACAGTTTGTAGCATTGAAAAACCAAAGAGTTTTTTCAAATTTTTACTCAATTGACATTGAATGTCATCACCCAGTTTCAGAACAACGCGTTGATTTTCAATTGAAAACGAAATGTGGTGTGTCTTTACATCATATTTACTTTTCATCACATGCTTCAACTTCTGTTGTATATAAGGATTTACTACATGAATGAAGCTTTCAACTGTATGATATAGACGCGGCATTATATTGATAGCAACTTTAGATTCTTCATAAGACTGGTAAATTTTCTTGATGCGATCGCCATAGATGTCCACCCACCATTCATCATTAACTGAATCAGCTTTAGTGTGATATTCATGAGAAGCATACACCACACCGCTTCCAATAATAGGTGTATAATGTCTTACAAAATGACGCAAGGTTGGAGAGAAATAAACTGTAAGTTTGTCATTATATTTCTGAATAACCAACTTATTTTTGTCCGCCATAATTTTCTCTCCATACTTCTTACCCACAGTCTCATTCCATCGTTTTACTAACTCAATAAGTGATAAAGGTTGAACACCACGCTTTTTCAAAATGATGCGTTCTTCGCATTCTACAACATCTTCATCAAATATTTTAAATCTATAATGAAATTTGTTGATTCGATTTGAATAAACTTTTCTAACATTTGCAGTAGCAATTGACGTTAGATGTAGTCCATGACCAAAACCAAGATGTGGATAGAATTCACTATCCAACCTCAGCGTAAGACCTTTAGTAAAAGAATGAAAGCGGAGGAACTGTCTCCCACTCCAATGATAGATAGTAAACTCATAAGCTTTCTGATTTTTATTCTTCATGATGGAAGTATTACCACTGTTGAATGCCTTAATAATTTTCTCATTCCCAAATGGCTCATAAGAATCTGATTTTATCTGAATCCATTCATAGTTCCACTTTCCATCTGATGTTAAATTGTATGGGAACTGAAATGCATTATTCATCGTTATTCCATCATGGGTGCGAGGAGTCAATATCATTTCTTCCAAATCATTCACATTCTGAATATTGCTATCATAGCAAATACTAGAAACGCCAACCTCCCATTCACCTTCTAAATGCAGTGGGCGATTTAATTCTACTCGATAGTCTGATGGTTTATTTTTGGGAAATTTATTCATAGAAGCATTACTGGGCAAGTAGATTAGAAACGAGTCCTTATTTTCACTTTCCATATTATTCACATTGGAAAAATATATTAGCATACGTTTGCATTAACTCTTCATTCGGAAATGGAGTGTGATACTTGTCACAGCATCTTTATGAAAAGGAATCAACGCACCAGCATCGTCATAAATGGCAATATCAATTTGTGGGATGTAGTTTGATTTCAGCTTTGTATAATGCACTTTCTTGAAAGTATGCTCAGATAAAATACTGCAGCTCTTTGGCTGGTATGGTATCATTGCTAGCAATGGAGCTTCAACATCTCCCACACGTACATCTTCACCAATATTGGAATATATCTGAAAATAGTTAATACGACGCGATAGCGACATGTCTGCGCTAGCTTTGGTTACAGTACCACTTTTAAAGATATTTTGGTCAAAACCCAAAATGTCCATTAGAGTTTTATCCATAATTAGTTCAATACCTTTTCCACTTATAGTGAGAGACAAAGTACCTTCTTTTTCAGAAAATGAAATATGTTGCTCATTAATCACTTCATTTAAATAATCTACAACCAATTTAACCGAAGTAATAATGCGAGGCATCAACACTCTTGTTTCATGTAAGAAACCACCAAAAGGTTCTACACACTTTCTGTATAAAGATACGGCCCATTCTGTATCAAATTGATTTGACCTTTCACATGGTAAATGTTGCATATCAGATTTTCCATGAACAGCTGCAGAACGATGTCGTAAGAACTGATGAAAATCTTTTGAACAAACTAATACTAGATCATCATCATTTAATTTGCTTATTGCAATATGATTAGATGATTTGATATAAGTCAATGTTGCCACTTGTTTACCATCAACTCGAAGGAGATAATTAAATTTCTTCAATAATGTTTCAGGAGTCATGTTTGTCTTTCTTGGTTTAATCACAATCTTCTTCACCAACGTCTTCTCATTTCTTGGAATAAGATCTACATAATAAGCTTCCTCTCGATATATTAACTGTTTATGACCACTTATGTGGTAATTAACGTTAAAATTATCATAGCTTGTTAAGGCGCTAGCGAGGTAGCCTAAATCATTTCTTAAACTTGGACTTAAACCAACAATCCAATCTTTCTCAACTACATGATGTACATAATTATAATCATCATTGTGCGGAGTAAATTGGACAATATGTTTACACGCTTTATTCAAGAAATCATATATAAACTTTTTACATGATAAGAGATCTTTCTTTGGCCACTGTGGAATGTATACTCGGCACCCCTTTTCACATTGATAAGCAGCTGTACGCCTCATATTAATAGTCATCACCTCATGATCAAAAGTATAGACACAGTTGCTATAAACAAGTTGAGTGACACCCACTTCCCAATTTCCATTTAGCTGTTGTGCATGATCAATGGGAGTAGAAAAGAGTGCGGCTCGATTGCTAGTAAATCTCTTTGTAGCCGCATTGCTAAGCAAAATATGATAAAACGACATTTTTATATTGCTAATCTGCAACTTTGCATAACATCATGAAGACTTGGATTTTGGACTCTCTACAATATATCAGAGTTGATCGTGATGGAAACGTACATTTCAAAAATTCTCATGGTCATACATCAAGAGGAATTACATTAACATGGCGACAATTTGTCAACCTCAATGATATCATGAGGGATTTGGAATATTTTGAAACATTAAGATTCATCTCCTTGGGTGATCAAGTTTGGCTTCAACATTACAGAAATGAAATTCAAATCTACCATTCTCATTCCGCAAACTGTTTCTCATTTCGCAAATACAATTGGGAGAAGTATAGAAGATACATACATCGCTCCATCATGACATTTATTCGTCGTGAGTTCATCGCCCTACTATGCAAATCTTAATCAGACATGACTACCACACATCATGAGTTGGAAATTAGATTCCCTACAACGTATTGAAACGGATCATGATCGAAACGTCTATTTCAAAGATTCAACTGGAAATGTGAGAAGAGAGTTTGCTTTATCTTATCGTCATTTTCAATCTCTACATCATATCATGAAGGACTTGAAATACTTCTATATGAAAAGACATTCACGTATTGGAAATCGCATCTGGCTGCGCGTCAACAATCGGCGAATTCAACTCTATCATTCCCAACTGCATACTAACTTCACATTTCATCAAGGTAGTTGGGAAAAGTATAAAAGGAAGGTACATCGCTCAATTTACTCATTCTTTCATCATGAAGCGCCATCGCTACACCATCGTCAACATTCTCCGTCGCTTCAGACTCTACACCAAAATCGATCTCAGAACATTACACCAACAGCTTCCAAACAGCAAGTATTACCCGGGCCGTCCTCAAATGTTAGTGGTGAAGATGAACAATTCACGGAATCTTCAACTCTTCCCAAATGGGACTGTACAGATTCTCGGCGCCCTTTCTCATTCATCGGCGCAGTCAATGCGCTTAGAGCTACAAAGACTACTACGTCGGATATGGAAGAGGGAGAGGTGTGTGATGTCGAATCTGACTGTGGACAATATGGTGATCTCTACTCAATTGAGTGACAGTCTATCATTTTTGAAGATTCGTACCAGCAGTTACAGTTTGTGTTATGAACCCGAACTTTTTCCTGCAGCTCTCATTAGTTGTTGGTTGCCTGTGCATGTGGCAATCTTTCATAATAGTAAAGTGATCATTACTGGACTAAAATCTCATGTACAAGCAAATATGATCCTAGACTATCTCATTGAGTATGTACGTACCCAGCGGATTGTAAAATAAAAAACAATTTTTCCAACATGATGTTTTTATTTCAAATCATGATAGAACTTACAAATCATTTTTTCATTAGAGGATGGATTACATGAAAAGTTTTGAATAACAGATGCAAATCGAGATACATGTAAACGTTTTAAGATGAAGTACAGTACAAAAGCACCACACGTTGATGAAAGTGGATGTTGTAGTATGCGTTCATTTCGCTGATATTGACGCGTATGTTTTCTCAACCACTGCTGTGTTGGTATATTTGGAGGTTGAGCAAGAGAGTCAAATAGTTCACCACGTCGGTCTTCTCCAATAAAGATCGCTTTCCAATGCTCACCGCCTAAATTCTGAGAATGAGTGTTTAGCACAATAAAGATGGGATAGTGATTTACTGCAGGTGGTAAGGTATCGAGTGAATAGACATTATCGAAAGCTTTCAACGTCGCTTCGTCTGCATTACGCTGCACTTTAGTCTTAATATCGTCAGCAGTCAACCAACTCATTAACGATTATACTGAAGAATCACGTCACGATACTTTGTAATTTCAATATTTGAATCGAAGACTGCATAAATTAATACATTGATCGTCTCAGGTAGTGTTCTTTTGAACGTCAAATCCAAACGAATATTATGAGGCACGTTCGCTTGACGATAGGGTGCACTAATATCGCTGTCAGCAGTCAAATCAAATGCATAAATAGTATATCCACTCTTAAACTCTTTCATAGTCAGTCCGTTGGTATCATCCGTATTGTAAAAGCCAAAGACATCCATAAAATCAACATAACTGCGCATAAATTGATCCGAAGCAAAATCTGGTTTGTAGGGTGGACCAGGATGACTCACACCATTTACACGTAAAGCAATTTCACTTAACTGATTGTGTTTAAAATTGAAAGGATTCTTCTTTATATTACCATTAAATGCATCATTTTCAACCATTGCCACCATGAGGAGCTTCGGCGCTTCCGATGGAAAGAGGCCATCTTTCATGAAACTCTTTTGATCTTTCGGAATTGTAAAGGTGAGAAGCTTTGTATGCTGAACGGGGTAAATGGCATTTTGGCGGTTAAGACCTTCAGCATGCCCTCTAATGACACTTGGATTCGGTACTACTCGACGAATGTAAAGTGCAATATCTTCCACATGAATTCTAAAATTGTCAACTTTAGCAAATGCATTCAGCGCAAATTCAGGCTTATTCAATGTCAGCTTGAGTCGCATGCTGGTATTACACAGTAAAAACTTTGACTGTCTAAAGAAGTCTAAATTCAGCGGACCATATAGCTGACATACTCTACTATCTTTAATCATAGCAGATCGCTTTACAAAGCCACTGTTTGTTTCAACATCAAATTTTCCTGCTTCATCTCTGTACCATCCCATGGCTTCCATATGACTTTTTTGTGCTGCTGGATGAAACTGTGATACATGATTGAAATATGATTTATAGGGATAATCGCTTTGACCACCTTCCACCTGCTGCTCTCCAATCGTTAGAGAAACATCACGAAGTAATGTAGTCAATGGTAAATTGTTCAGTCCAACTTTATGTGCATCGTCAATAGCAGTTCCATCTGCTTGCTGAATTCTAAACCTCAAATCAAGCATCGCATAACTCAAATCTATGTAGTCATCACTACCACCAGGAATAACAAATTCAATGGGGCCAGCATTCTCAGCTGTTCGAGGATGATAATCTACAATACTTGAACTAAGAATATCTGTCTGTATGGCTTGTTGATCGAACAAACAAAAACCGGAAGTTTTACACTCCATGATTAGAAGTTATAGCAGCGTCGTCGTTTAGCGCCTGATGAATGATTAGAGCCTCTGCGACGTTTGCGTGAATGCCTTTTGACTGAAGATCGCACCTTACCAGCTCCGCGATGTTTCCTCCTTCCTTTATTCATTCGTTTAGGTGATTTCTTTCCTTGAGTAACACCAGCAATGGTCTGCTTCAATGTTTTTAAACCGCGTTCCTTCCCACGATTCAACAAACTGCTCTTAAAACTTCTACCTCTGGAAAGATCACTAGCAACATCACCAGCAAAGCCAACGGCATTACTTAAAACATTTCGTTTTAAAGATCTACCGACATTGGATATGAGAGGTGCTACAACAGATTTCAGTGCACCAAGTATGCTTCCTCCACGTTGGCGGCGAGCACCGATGTAAATTTGTCCTCCGCCACTTACATAGGAGGGTCGTGAATAAAATGAGGCAGTTGGATTCATAGCTCAAACCCTAAACATTGTTAGTTACAACTTTGCATGAATCACTGTCGATCACTTAGATGAAAGATGTCGGCACGACGCATCCAAGAGTTCATACTTGAAGGATAACCAGTCCATTTAACAAGACACCATTCTTCACCTTGCCGTTTTTTACATCGAATGATTTTCTCTACCAAATATGTTTCACTTTCAGTGACTACCTCAATCTCATCGCGGTAAAAGCTACCCTCAATTTCTTCATTATCGTAATCTTTCAACTTGTAGGTGGTCGGAGAGTCTTTTTGATTAATCCTTGATACTGTAAATACCTCCTCTGTCCAATTCGGAAGGTACCCTTTAGCAAAAACACTTTTCACTTTTGAGATACGAACTTTATCGCCAATTTTCACATCACTTTTCACATGAGTGCGTTTACGTTGAAATGATTCGCGCACTTTATCTACATTGTCAGCATTTACATCTACTGGTCTGAGTCCAATAGAACGATGGATAGAGTGATTGTAGGCATGGAGTGTATCTTGTAGAACCTTTGTCCAATTTTGTGTCAAGTTGGCAGTAAAATGTCGCCACAAGCGATTTTTTAATGTGCGATTAAAACGTTCAACGAGTGCAGCTTTATAAGCGCTCTTTACACTAAACAACTCAATGTCATGCCTCTCAAATAATCTTGTCACATGCTGATTTTCAAACTCTTTTCCTTGATCACTCTGAATTCTTTTTGGAATGCGACCTTCTCGAAAAATTGTTTGGAATGCTTTTGCTACTCCTTTCCCTTCTTTAGTTTTTAAAGGTTGAGCCCACGCATAACGCGAGAAAATATCAATGACGGTTAAAATAAAATTATTGCCCGAGTTATGTTTTGAAATGGAGGCAACATCGCACAAATCTGCTTGCCACTGTTCATCGATGTCATGAACAATATAATGGCGGGTGCGGTACTTCTTTTTCGCTTGTTTGTGGAGTGTATAGGTAGCCTGACCCTTTAACCATCGTTTCACTTGTGATTGTGGAAGACCACTCGCTTTTGATAATTTCTTGATAGATGCAAATCCTGCCGGATGTTTTACATCATAATAGATTGACTTCAAACGTTCAGTCGATGACGGCTGACTCTTTTTCCTCCTTCTCATCTTTTTGTTTTCTTGCCTTTCTACATTTACAACAACTGCAGCATTTAGCTTTAGCGGTTTTGCGATCGTGTTCACATTGCTTAGGGGTTTCATTATGAGAGCTGGCGCAGCAAGTGCAAGTGACAACGACATTCACCTCTGGCGGCTCATTACATGGCAAGCAACACATCTGCTTCATATTAATAGTCTGAGAACATGTATTTCCTAGGAGGAGCTGTTTTACGTTTTCCTTTTACCAGTTTTAGTGATGATGTAGATCTACGTCGAGTTCTTCCTCTTGTTTGCTTAGTGAGTGTGGGAGGGGATGTAGCAGGTGACGTCTTAAACCAATTTGTTGGCATTTTCATCGCCTGAAGCATTGGAGTAGTAGCCACTGTTGAATCAAGTTCTTTCAATGTCTCATTATTTAAAGCAAATTTTGGCACATTATGCTTTTTCAATAGTTTAAGAAAGTATGACCAACCAGGTGGAACATAGCCCTGACGGCGCTTTCTACGTGTTGCATACTGAATCAAGTCTTCATAACGTGAAGCATCAATCACTTTATTTTCATCTGTAATGATTTCTCCTCTATCATTTACATTGAGATGGGGTTCAATACTGTTGAAAAGAGATATGGCATGTGCGCGAGATGCTAAAGGTGTAGCAGTCGATACAGAGTCACGCATCTTATTCTTCAAGTTTTTCAATTGCTCAACAGTTTCCGATTGTAATAATACAGCACGATGTGGATCTTTGATGTGAACATTTTGCTGATAATCTATTTCTTTCCTATACATTTGATTTGCAAGAGGTTGCTTTACTTGCTGCATGGCAGTCAATTGTACATATTCATCCTGAGGAATAACAATCATGCGAGAATAAGAACTCATAGTTTGTAGATAATCATGGGAGTTTTCAAAATATCACTTCGAAATCTAAATTCTTCCGGACACTCTTGCGTAAAGTCAATGAATAAGTAACCGTATGGTTTTTCAGTAGCTGCTTGAAAAATTTCAATTAAGGCTTTTGATCCTCTGGGTGCAACTTGTCGCGCTAAAATTTCAAATTGACTTTTATCTCGCGGATTCTTGAAAATAGCATAATAGTGTGTATTCAGGTTTCGTGTACGAGCTTCTTTTCCATCAGGAAACAAATTTTGTGTAATATAGATGATAAAACACCTTTTATGGTGTGCTGCGCGAGTGAACATATCTGTAACATCTTTTGAATTCTTACTTTCTTTTAATAAATCATCCAATACAACAACATCATTAGACTGAAGTTTATCCACTGGAATAATTCCTTCATGTCGAATAAAGTTGCGACTTTGCAATTCCTGAAACAGCGACGGTTGATAAATACCATAACACCAAATCACTCGATTGATAGGTTCCTTAAACAACTCCCTTCTTTTATCCAATAAATTCAGCGTGAAAACAGTTTTACCTGCATGAGATGGACCTGATACAGTCAGAACTTTATCACATTGAAGTCTGAAATCCATTTTATTACTTTGAGACTCAACATTTGCATAATTAACGCTTAGAGCCAAAGATATTTCCCAATAGGTTGCCCACGGCAGGAGCTATCATTGGAAGTATTGCTGAAAGGAAACCGCCCTTTTGTGTTAGAGTTTTCCTCTTTCTTTGAAGGGCGACTTTAGGATTGGAGATGAAACGCAATTTCGTAGCATATCGCTTAAGTAACTTTCGTTGTTTTGGCGCTAATTTCTTCGTCCTCAACTTCCTCACATGAGAAATAATTTCACAAATGAATTTATCGTTAGCATGTCGTATAGCATTGTATCGCTGATTTGCTTTCATTCGTCGGAGAGCTTGAATGGCTGAAGAAAACTTTTGACTTTTACGTTTCGCCATTTTCCGTGTTAGTCTTTGCTAAAACCTATCTTTACCACATTTGCATAGGCACTAACTATTGCGACATAAGTGACACTCGAAATGAGCAATGTCACAGTGGTTACATTGGCAAAGTTGAATGCAATTACGTATGAAACAGCGTTGACAAAAAGCATGCTTACATCTCTTGAAGATGCGCTTTTCATTTCCATCCTTTCGCTTACATACATCGCAACACATAGTTTCACCGTTACTGATGTCTATAGCAAGTCTTTTTGAAGATATGAATTTGCTAGCCTTTTCTAAATAATAGACGCATGTACAGAAGGAATATACTTCGAGAGTGAGCAGACATAGCTCGAAAACCAGTTGTGCTACAATCAAGTACCACTGCATTTTCAATTTTTCTTTATGGAAAGTTGAATGTGAATATCTGAAATCGCTTCAATCACTAGACTGCTACCATGATGGTTAAATGCGTTAAGACGTTCAGCAATTTTTATCATATGTCTTTTAAAAAATTCTTCGGGGTGATCTACCACTTCCATTGAATAAGAAGCAAAATGGAAAGAGCGACTTTCCACCTCTTCCTTTCCAAAATGACTAAACTTAATTTTCGCAACTAATCGCGCCATGACAATGCTATCAGAGAATGTATTCATTAACTCTAGAAATAGAGTGCTAGCATCATCGACCACTGCTTCGATGTCGGTCTCATCTTTATGAAAATTTATCACATAATCTTGAACAGCTCCTTTTAAACTTTGCCTATGAAAACGTAATGTTCCGCAGTCGTTTGAGAAAGACATGATCGCCCTTTAACTAACCCATCCATTGCATGAAAACAACAACTCTTCTCATAGTAACATTTATTGAATAACGGTAACAAGCATGCATTATAAATCAATGGTTTGAAAGAGATAAAATAGATACAGCTGATAACTATCATACAGCGAGCAATGATAACCATACAGGACTTTGGCAGTGTTGAGGTAAGGAGGAAAGAAGCATTGGTTATGAACGTAGCTACTACAACGAACAGACAAAATAGGAACACACAAATCCTTAAAACGTTTCGTGACTTCATGATAATGTTGATTCACTCTACTATCCCAAGGCGGGAGCAAAATATCATCAATGATTAGATTGGGAAATACTTTCCTCTCCTTACCAGGATTATTACAAAAGATGCGTATAACATTGAAAGCAGCTAACCATCGTTTAAAGTCAATAAGAAGAGCACTCTCACAAGAAAAGCCATAGTCTTGCAAATATTTCAGATTAAGTCCATGAATGTGTTTTCTCGCCCATTGATCAACATTGGGATCACAGTTGGCATGTTGATGATAGACACTAACAATCTGATATGTCCAATTGTTCATAGCAATAGCACTGAGCTCCTGTACAGGTTCACCCTCACAATCCATAAAAATGATGATAGAAGCCTAAAACGGAAATTTACACATCTAAGGAAGCGTTCTATAACATATTACAAAATGAAGAATTACATCGATGCTTTTCACGACAAAATACACAAATGATATGATGGCAACGAAGAAGTAAAATGTATCTAATAAGACCACGTCTACGACACTCAAAGCACATAAGCGAATTGTCATAGGGTAGAGTTAGGAAAGGACTAGTAATTCTCCTTCTTTGATTTGCGTTTTGATGTAGCATTCTTCTCCGACTTGCGCTTCGTACCACTGCTGTTAAGGATTTGATCAATTATGTCGTCCACGTTGGGTGGTTTCGGAATATATAAAATGGATTCCATATGCATGGAGAGAGAGGCTATTTTATTATCCTTGTGTCGACCATAATATAGCCCATTCACTTTGAAAAGGATATCCCAAGTACCTTCTCCGAGCTCATCACATCTGATGGGTATTGAATGATCTCCATCCTTCTTATAGTAAGTACACCAATGTGATACCGGTAGGCAAATGTGATTACCATCCCAAATCTTTCTATAGGGAGTATCCTTGTCATCTCTCGCCTTCCACTCTTGAGCAAGAGGAGTAGGAATGTCCATATTTAATGTCACGTACTCCTCAATAATATCAAGTTGGTGGCGAATGTACGGACTCACGGGGATCAGTATGTAGTCCCCATACTGATTGTGCATTATCTTGACATCCGTGGAAGGGAGCATTCCCGTTTGGAGTACTACGCTATGATCATCATAACGCAAGGCTTGTTTAAATTTACGCTGTAGCGGTGTAGGATTATGTACCTTGGATGTTTCTTCCACTGGCCTCAGTTGTAGATGATCTGACCGTAGCGAACCTTGTAACGTTTGACCGCCATTTTGTCCTACTAGTGCAGCAGATGGAGTAGATGCCTGAAAATGAAAAAAGATTGTATTAAGTTTACGTTCAAGGGAGGAGAGGGAGGGAAGTAGCGACTTACCATTTTAGTTGGGTAATAGAACAGGGAACTAGAGAGAGAGAAAATGTGCGTCCGTCACTCGTGTGATTCAACGATGGAATGATTCTCACTGTGGAAGGCTCGCTATTTATAAAGAAATGCTTGATTCTCATTGGATGATGATCCTCATTGGACAATAACATCAAGCTGATTCCAAATCTGGTCTCTGTTTTCCAATCCGATGCTTCGTTTTGAAGCTAGAGTCCAAAACGTCCCAAATTCTAACTCTGTCGTTTTTCACCAATGTCCCAAAATCTTAAATGGCGTCTCACATCTAAACGAAGACAGATAGGAACAAGCCGATTGTTTCACTGAATTTGTCACACTCTTAGCTTTCAAACGAGCTATCGCACGACAAAATCCGTCCACTGGAAGCCAAAATCGAAGCAAGCTGTCCAGAGGGGGGGGGACGTCAGCGAAATTTCAGAATTTGATGAAAAATGTTTTGGTGACGGTCCCAGGTCGAAATTCCACACTTTGGAAAATTTTCAAAATTTTACCCATACAAAGTCACTCTGACACTTAGGATTTTTTCAGGTAAGCGAGCTCCGACCTAAAATCTTGTAACCGCTCTAACTTTTGAACGAAGACAGATAGGAACAAGCCGATTGTTTCACTGAATTTGTCTCACTCTTAGCTTTCAAACGAGCTATCGCACGACAAAATCCGTCCACTGGAAGCCAAAATCGAAGCGAGCTCTCCCGAGGGGGGGGGGGGGACGTCAGTGAAATTTCAGAATTTGATGAAAAATGTTTTGGTGACGGTCCCAGGTCGAAATTCCACACTTTGGAAAATTTTCAAATTTTTACCCATACAAAGTCACTCTGACACTTAGGATTTTTTCAGGTGAGCGAGCTCCGACCTAAAATCTTGTAACCGCTCTAACTTTTGAACGAAGACAGATAGGAACAAGCCGATTCTTTCACTGAATTTGTCTCACTCTTAGCTTTCAAACGAGCTATCGCACGACAAAATCCGTCCACTGGAAGCCAAAATCGAAGCAAGCTGTCCAGAGGGGGGGGGGGGGACGTCAGCGAAAATTTTTTCTCTCCGATTTCGCTGGAAACATCCTTCCTAACCCAAAATTTCACGTAGATTCCGAATCTGGCCTCCGTTTTCCCATCCGATGCTTCGTTTGGGTGCTACACACCAAAACGTCCCAAATTCTAACTCTGTCGTTTTTTCGATAAATGTTGAAAATTTTTTCTCTCCGATTGACTTGAAACTCACCATACAGATAAAGAATTTCACGCTGATTCCAAATCTGAAATCCGTTTTCAAATCCGATGCTTCGTTTTGAAGCTAGAGCCCAAAACGTCCCAAATTCTAACTCTGTCGTTTTTCGCCAATGTCCCAAAATCTTAAATGGCGTCTCACATCTAAACGAAGACAGATAGGAACAAGCCGATTGTTTCAATGAATTTGTCTCACTCTTAGCTTTCAAACGAGCTATCGCACGACAAAATCCGTCCACTGGAAGCCAAAATCGAAGCAAGCTGTCCAGAGGGGGGGGGGGGGACGTCAGCCGAAAATTTTTTCTCTCCGATTTCGCTGGAAACATCCTTCCTAACCCAAAATTTCACGTAGATTCCGAATCTGGCCTCCGTTTTCCCATCCGATGCTTCGTTTGGGCGCTACACACCAAAACGTCCCAAATTCTAACTCTGTTAAAATTTTGAAGAAAAATTTTTTCTCGCCGATTGACTTGAAACTCACCCTACCGATGCAGAATTTCACGCTGAACACGAATCCGACCTCCGTTTTCTCATCCGACCACTCCTTCCACTCGAAACAACCCATTTTACAACCCAACATTCAGCAGATTGCACCAAAAACATCACACACTATAGCCTCAACACTAATCCTGGCGGTCGCCCAAGTCCACCACGACACTCTATCGTTCCAGAGGGGGGGGGGGAGTCAGCGAACATGTTGTCAACCAACCTGGCCGGCACACCACGACAGATCACAACCTCTGTCGTTCCAGAGGGGGGGGGGACTCAGCGATGGCGGCCATCTTGCGCTATCTGGTGTTTGTCACTTCCTTACTACTGAACGCCACCACCTCCAGTAGAACACCACATTTAAATGAACGCCACCACCTCCAGTAGAGCACAGCATCTAAATGAACGCCACCACCTCCAGTAGAGCACAGCATCTAAATGAACACCACCACCTCTAGTAGAACACCACATTTAAATGAACGCCACCACCTCCAGTTGAGCACAGCATCTAAATGAACGCCGCTGCTCCAGCAGACCACCACATCTAAATGAACGCCATCTCCACTAGAGCACAGCATCTAAATGAACGCCACCACCTCCAGTAGAACACCACATCTGAATGAGCGCCGCTGCTCCAGAAGAACACCTCATCTGAATGAACGCCACCTCCAGTAGAGCACAGCATCTAAATGAACGCCACCACCTCTAGTAGAACACCACATCTAAATGAACGCCACCACCTCCAGTAGAGCACAGCATCTAAATGAACGCCACCTCCAGTAGAGCACAGCATCTAAATGAACGCCACCACCTCCAGTAGAACACCACATTTAAATGAACGCCACCACCTCCAGTAGAGCACCGCATCTGAATGAACGCCGCTGCTCCAGAAGAACACCACATCTAAATGAACGCCACCTCCAATAGAACACCTCATCTGAATGAACGCCGTTGATCCAGAAGAACACCACATCTAAATGAACGTCTCCTCCAGTAGAGCACCACATCTAAATGAACGCCACCTCCAGTAGAGCACAGCATCTAAATGAACGCCACCACCTCCAGAAGAACACCTCATTTGAATGAACGCCACCTCTAGTAGAGCACAGCATCTAAATGAACGCCACCACCTCCAGTAGAACACCACATCTAAATGAACGCCACCACCTCCAGAAGAACACCACATCTAAATGAACGCCACCACCTCCAGAAGAACACCTCATCTGAATGAACGCCGTTGATCCAGAAGAACACCACATCTAAATGAATGTCTCCTCCAGTAGAGCACTACATCTAAATGCTGCTCCAGAATCCTCCGCTGCTCGATTTGCTTTGCTTTAAAGCCTCTATGCGCTCCTGAGATCAGCAGCTGTGGAATCGGCTGTCATTTGGCATCATTTACATATTTTTGTGCTTATTTTTCTCTATTTTTTGTTTTATCCGCATTGTCATTGATAGTGATAAATGTCAGGGAAATGCATCATCTCGGACCTCGGAGAGCGCATCATGCTGGGCAGGGTTTCGGAGGAAACCAAATCGTCCAGCCTACGGGAGGTGCATTGTAAAGCTCAGATGAAGAAAATCGCCATCTAAGACAAACTTTTTTATAGCCTTAAAGACATGTGTACAGGTATCGTATATATAAGCAAAATGTAGAATTCGTCTTAACGAAGGGAGCGATTTTTATCTTGAGCTTTAGGGTTTCGGAGAACTCAAGCTTTGAAATGTCTTCGATCGACTTAGGGCTAAAGTAGGACCTTGACACTGACTCAGGGCTATGACAGGACTTCGACACTGACTCCGGGTTATGATAAGATTTCGACTCCTACTCCGAGCAGTGTAAAAAACAATACTTGTCTTATACTAATATTATAGGGCCACATATTTATATATTATATTCTACATATATTTATATTGTATACACTATCTTATGTTTATGCTATTTTTATGTCAAAGTATTTGCCATGCAGTCGCTGACGAAGTGTGCACGTGCAATTTCTGTCAAAATCGATGCGAAAACTCTTTGACCTCTTAGCGATCATTAATTCAGCAATTTCATACCTGCAAAGATCAGATCAGTGGTTTTTTTGTCAAATCACATCGGACCGATTTTCACAAATAATATTGTACTTTGTTTTATTTTAAGGTTTTGCTGGCTGTCCAGAAAAAGTCGCAACATCTGCTGTGTTTTCGTTAAATAATTAAATCTCTGTCGCCATCGAAGAATGTCTGTTAACGTACTTGCTAAACATGAAAATTATCGACATGATATTTTTCTCCGGATTTCCTGGTATTCCGTTCTCCGGGAAAACCGAGAAGCGGAAAATTGAGATCTCGAGAGAGATTCCCTTTTAAACGACTGTCATCTATTGTATAGGTAGTGATCAAGTAAGTCTCAATCAATTCAACTTTTTAGGATTTATTTCCTCAGTTATCAAGGGCCTACGCCACACATGCCTAGACTGTAGCCTGTCATATGCCTCTATTTTACTTAAGCGTTTCAATTTGAGCCAAATCACTACATGGAAGCATAATGCTTGTCTTAAGATTACATAAGTTAATCCATCTTCGGTTAAATTTCTAGACAATTTTGTACACAACACACTTAGTCAGAGATCGGCTATTTTGCAACCTTTCATCTAAGACCCTGCAGTGGTAGCGTGGCAAAAACCAATGAATGGATGAATCATCTCTTTTTTTCATCGAAATTACTTGAAAGAAAACCACACCGGTCAAAATGATAGGAGAGCGGGATTACGACTCCGAAGCCTGTTGCTACGAGTGGGTGAACAGAAAATAGCGAGTTCTTTTATTGTCACACGTCTCAGTTCACGATTTTCCATGAAGTGTTATTAGTAGGCCTATATATGATTGCTAATTAATTTAATTATTGCAATTTAAGAAGAAATAATAGTTATAAGAGAAAAGCAATTCATCATTTATGGAACTATCAAATTTTGACTGATTGACAGTAAAAGTTAAGAAATTCCTTTTCAACTGCGTTAAATAAACCTCATTTCAACAGCAATGAAATGACTTCTGCAGATAGATACATCGGAAATCTGAAATCTAGCTGACATTCTATCGGAAATAACAATCACAATGCTTCTAATCTGTCAGATCATTAGTTTAAACCTTTTCCATATACATGCATGTTTTTTCATTAACAAGATTGAACATGGATAATTTGCAATATGCGAAAATGTACAACTTCAAAAGTTTCAATCTGTTGAATGATTGATTCAGACTTTTCATTCACAAAGTTCAGTCAGATCGAGATATAAGTAAGGTGAAGCTAATTAATTGAAAGCGTTAAGAGTCGCCAGCATCGATCATTTATATAATGCCTCCTTTTCATTGACTTCAAAGTGACTCAATTTAGAAAAATGTAAGTATTTGTACCGCAAGTTTTATTTGCAATATGATTTGTAATTATTTCAGTCAAATTTACAATCACTCGATTTTTGAATCTCGATTTGGGAATTAATGACACTCGTCTGAAGAATTTCATGTGCTCTTTGTAATTACAATGACATAATTAAATGTTTTGATATACATGTACATGCTTTAGTATTTGCAAATACACACTAATCTCAAAAAAGTCTGTTACCTTTTGATTTGCTTTATAATGTTAATAGGTGACATTGTTAATCACATAATTGCCAATTTAAATATAAATATGAAAACATTGAACACTCTGTCTGGCATGGATAAGTTTCTCATTGAATTGAAATATGTTTCTATGCACAATACATGATGCATCAATACAAAGCTTTGATTTTGATGCTAATTGTACTCAAGCATGTCCACAAGATCAACGAAATGAAATAAAAATTGAAAGAGAAAAATGATGGGATCTAAAGAAAAGATGGTTTATAGTGGAGGCCTTTGGCTTTTTAGTAATGAAGATGGCAACACAGTAATTGTTTAACTTCTGAATTTTAGCAAAAGAATAATTTAAAGGTAGAGAGCGAGACACAAAGCGAGATTTAGTGAATAAAAAACTACCATTAGAAAAGGAAATCCACCGAACGCAACAACCAACCACTACTTAGGCTCTTATGTTCTGTTCTGAATAACAGATTTTCATCCGTAGCAGGGTTATAGTCCGGGAGCTAGCGCAAAGTTGTGCAGGGAACGAGGTAGTACATAAAATTTTCACATAGCATAGTACACCTCTAACCTACTGCAAAACTTCGCGTCTGCCGGATCATATCATTTGCTTTTCAGAAATAGAGAGGATAACACAATCCTATGTATTTCCAGTGGTAAAATTGTGACATTTAAGGTGTTGACTCCATTTTTCGACTTTTTGCTCATAAAAGTTACACAAATTGGTATCATGTTGAACTGGTTATTATAGAAATCATCTACAGATCATGATCTTTCAAATGAGTTATCATTCAGTGACAGAGGATGAAGTAAAGTGTACAAACAGACACTTTTCGTTAAAGTATATCAACAATTTTCCTGAAATTTCTATGTTAAAATTTGCAGTTACACCAACGAAAAGTGTCTGTTTGTACACTTTACTTCATCCTCTGTCACAGAATGATAACTCATTTGAAAGATCATGATCTATAGATGATTTCTATAATAACCAGTTCAACAAAATACCAATTTGTGTAACTTTTATGAGCAAAAATTCGAAAAAATGGAGTCAACACCTTAAATGTCACAATTTTACCATTGGAAATACATAGGATTTTGTTATCATATCTATTTCTGAAAAGCAAATGATTTGATCCGGCAGACGCGAAGTTTTGCAGTAGGTTAGAGGTGTACTATGCAATGTGAAAGTTCTATGTACTACCTCGTTCCCTGCACAAGTTCGCGCTAGCTCCCGGACTATTACTGAACATGTGGAATGAACGATTATCTCATAAACGGTCGACAGCGGTTTGCGCAAGGCCGGTATGAGAAAATACAGTTGCGAGTCCAAGGCAGATTGAGAGAATGATCGGTTAAGAAAAATGCATATAAAGAGAAATATGGAGGAAGGTGATATTCATGAACGAGGGTACTTTTTGAAGATTGAGGTATGAGAGGCGGATTCAAGTCCATAAGAAAGGATTAGCTCATGGAAGTTGAGAACTCCGGATAAGGTATGGTAAGTTAGTTCAATTTATGTTCTAAGAGTGATCTGACTTTATGATCGCAGTGAGTTACAAGCTCTGAAATCTGTCATGAAATTCAAAAAGTAAGAATACTTAGACCAGTTTTTTAGTACATCGTTAACAGACTCGGATTCCATCATTCATGATGTATAGCTCATCATTGGCTTATCACTTTCATCACTCGAGGGTTAGAGTGGCCATCAAGATCACCAGATCGCAATCCTATCGAACATGTGTGATGGGATCTGGCGAAGAGGGGTATCCGAAAGAGGTGGCATCAACTGTTTGAAGGACTTATTGAACATTCCATCGTGCTCGAGGATTAGATGACCAGTCCTCAGAGCGCAATTGACAACTTGATAATAATGCATGCAAATATTTCTGACTCAAAGAATAAGAACTGTGATCAATTCATCAGGAAGTCTCCCTATTCACTAACATGGAACTAATATTGAAACTATTACTGATTTCAGTAGGTTGCCTACTTCTCTTGAATGACGCAATAATAACTTTCAATACAGTAGGCCTATGGCAAAAGGCTATATACCATATACCATCTAGACATATACCGGTATATGTCTGATTACATTTAAAAATGACACACATTTTTGAGACTATTTTTCCTACTTAATTTCTGCAGTTATCAATAAAAATGCTTAATTTTTGAGAGCATTAATTAGTGGTCGATTAGCATTAGCTAGCAGCTACATCGAGAATTTCTGAATTAGTTGCCAATTGAACACAACAGTTTTTTCCTGTTTTCAATTTGGGGTCAATGTGATACTTGAAAATGGCTAAATTTGGCTTTATCATCGATGATATTGATATTAATCATACATTTCCTTTTCAGCGATATCAATAATTTTATTCATTAACTTTCATTTACAGTGACAACCTTCAAAAACAAAAAACTTGGGATTGAATGGCTAAGACACATTTTAATGAAATGCAGCGCTGACCATTAATTGATCGTCAATTAATGTGTCAATTAATAAAACATATTATCATTGAGCTGCCATAATTCAGCAAACATCACAAACAATTTGAATTCATTAAATTTCCAAAGGGAGTGTTTTTTTCATTGCGAAAAACTTTGTTGAATGTGTAGGTTTTCCTACCTATGTATCGACGATAGAAAATCATCATACAATATGAAACGATCTATTGGTGAAGTAGTTGTCCGATCAGTTACTCGTCTAGTTAGAGCAGTCAGCTGTCCATGAATAACTACTGACTAGCTTCAGTAGATTCATGGACAACTGATTGCGCTAGTTGGACAATTGATTGAAATAGTCGGACAACTGCTTGACCAATATTGACAATTGATCGTGTTATATTGACTGATGATTTCTTATGTGGGTACATGAGTGGTAAAACCTATACAACTGAACCTGGCATTCACATAGAAATTGCGAATTATTTAGTTTTGAACTTAGATTAAAATTGGAGACCTTTCATCATCTTAATTGTATTCTAAGATTGTGCTCAATGATATTTTGAATTTATAAAGGAATACTTTAACCCAGGCTATTTTCGAAGACTCTAACTTGTGGACATAGTAGGTGTTGTGCGACGTTATGAGTGGTAACAATATAAATGCCTTGATCTCGTCTTTCTTTCGGTCACCTAATTTTGCCGTTCTGAGGGTCAAACCTTCGGGTCGAAATGCAAAGAAAGTGTAGACGGCTTGTGATTTATTTGGATCAGTTTGTTTGTCAGTCATTGCTATCAATTTAATCTATTGCCTATCCATAATATTAAAAACAATAAAACCTCACTGCCTAATGTCACTTTTTAACAGTTTTTGCAGAAACCTTGAATAGCAAAGATATTCTTTCAAATCAAGTTGACTCCCTAGATTACAACATCCAAAAGTCGTACATTAAGTAAATCAATGATTGCGTTTAAGATAGCTAATCAATCGAACAATCGAATAACAGCATTTAATAATGTACATTGCATTTCCAACGAAGAATTGTTCCTACGGTGACAACTTAACTTCTTGCGCAATGAAAGGTGCTATGCAGGTATTTTATGTGTGCCTTTATTTCACATTCACGTCAATGGCAGATAAAAAACTTCGTATATATAATAAACTTCGAGATCCTAGCCTACTTTTTAAAAAGAAAAATTCGCCAGCAAAATTCCTATATTCATCCTCAATGATATTCTACCTGCCAAACCATACATGCTCCTCAATGCAATAAGTACTTTAATCGTCGCAGCTTGCTAATAGCCTATCTATACGAGCAGCATGATCTGCAATGCCGGCCTGCCGTTAATCTCTACTATAGACTTGCATTCATTGATAAACAGTAATTCGATGCTACTAGTGCAATAACTTGATGCATCCTTATCTCTTGATCTCTTTTCTTACAACCTTTTGACCTCTGGAATGAGAAGCTCTACCTGGCAAGGATATCGGATTCATCTTCGTGTTATCCAATCCTCTGCCGTCTATTCCTTTCCCATCTATCAAAATTTAGCGCCGCAGCTACACCATTTGCAGAGAGACAGATAAGGCAGATAGAAGTGGCAGTTCGTCACATGAACACGTTGCACCGAATTGTGTGACAAGTGAACGTAGGTCTCAGCTCATCACGGCCACAGTCTGATTCCATGCGCAGTGTATCTCAGCGGCCCACCACGGACGCATGTATGATTCCACTGTCTCACTGGCGTCGTTTGCCAGCGCACCAGACCGTGACAATTCTTCTACATGTACATCGAAACGATCTCCGTCCTCCAAACTGACTCTGCGCCACGGTGTCATTCTTCTCATTGCCCTGTGCTTTTCCCTACTCACCATTCCATGCAGTGCTGGACCTTCACGACGTTCTCATTCTAAAGTCACCTCTCGAATTCACAAAGCCCACGATAAAAAAGCGGCTGCGCAGATTCCAGAAAAATTTATGGACCCATGCAAAGCCGGTAAGTCAAATTTTGTTTTGTAAAGCTACTGCTTTGTTTACATATTAAGGGTTAAAATATTAAAGCCAAGACTATTAGGGGAATCATCAGGGACAAAACAAAGGAGGCGGCGGTGGAAACTTGCTGCTTTTTTTCACCGGATATTCAATATGAGAACAATAGTTTGTAAGATGTCGTCCAATGACATTGAAATGAAGAAATCACTATGATGAGAGTCAGACAAAAGTATAATCTCCATCGTATGTTTTTCATTTCACGATGCGAGTAGCTTATAACAGCCTTGACTTCCGTATCATAAGCGATCTATTGGATTTTCTTTTCATAAGAATCTCCAACTGACAGCTCAAGTTTTGTTGTAGAATTTCTCGTTAGTGTTTAGAACCAAAATCATCAGATCAGTAATTTCTATGCACAACTTTCAACCGGATTTGATTTCATTCTTAAAATGTTTGTCTCGAAAATTTATCATGAAATGCAAGTATCTCAGATAGACTTGCAGTGAACGTGCAAATTTTATCAAAGCTTTGTGCAGACAAGGCATGCTATATGGGCCTGGCAACATAATTTTGCAAGGCGATGTTGGTTAATGTTTAGGCTAATGTAAATCGGCATATCGACATCGCTATGCATGAAGCGCAAGGTCTATTTCAATATTCAAACATCAAAAGCCCACTCACAGTAAAAATGACTTACTAGATATTATAGATATGATGAAAAGCTAAGTGGCAGAAAAAAAGTAAAGCTTTTGAAATTGGAGAGCGAAATTAGTGCTTTTGGCAGCAGAAAAGCAATGTGACTGATCACAACTGTTGTCGAATAATGCGGAAATAAGTTCTTCTTTTTGAGTGTCGCAACATCGGTCACATTGAATGATGTACAAGTCTTCAATACTATCGTGTGCCTATGCAGTAGGAGCAACTGAAAGGGCCCTGCGAGTACTCGAAAATGTCGAGTCGAGTCGAATACTCCACTCGACTCGAATTTCGAGTTTTTCCGCTTGAGTGCTCGAATTCGACATTTTGTAACACCGTTCGAGTACTCAAACGAATCGACGAGTACTCGAACGACGATGAGCATTCGAATCGAGATGGCGAACATGTGTAAAAATATATCGTGTTTGCATGGCTTTCCTATTTCGATTACTTTGAATTTCTTTAACGACTTGCTATTTTAGTCGGTTTATTCAGCATTATTTTTTGGTCACAGCCTGGTCAAGTTGTAATGAAATGTTACCTTAATTCAGTCACATTTGACGACGCCCAAATCACATCAGCCAAAGGGACATCAGCTCACATCAGCTCAAAAACTTATCTTTGCAAAAAGCAATTCTGATCTATTACTTTAGCTTATCAGACAGTTTGTTTGCTAATTTTAGTTTCGTAAATACTCACTCAGGCAGCTAGACAGAAATCACAATTTATTTCGTATTTTAGCAAAAATAAGCACGTATGTTGTCATCATATTTTGCTGAAAAGCGAAAAATGTTTTGCGAAAAACGAAAAATCATTCAATATACTACTCACAAAAAATTACTCATCAACTTCGGTAAACAGGTTACTCATAAAGGCAAGTGTAGGATGATATAATGGTCAGCAGACTACAACTCGGGCAAAATCACATTAATCAGCTGCAATTGATAGATAGTCTGATGTGCTGTTCTCTAGAGTGATAAATAACTACACAAGCTGTTTAACTGCAATAGACGGAATAGAGTACTATTAAATAAATACACAAAAATCGATAAATGCACATTGCAATAGTGTACAACTTGAATAAAAACTGCGAACTTCATTAATTTCTGTAAATATTAGAATAGTAGGACCTGCTCTGACATTTAAGACATAGCACTTCATAACTGCGAAAATACAGGTCTAAGTTAACTCGTTTTAAAGATGAAATTGATCGTCTGTCAATTTCCAGTAACTGAGCGATGTTCTCACCCTGTGCGGTATTCAGAATAGTTGAATAATAGAAAAAAATTTAGATAAATGATTGGATGCATAGAATTTTTTTAAATTTTTATCATGCATGTATAATGTCCCTAATTACATACACTTAACAAAGGATAACCCACTCACTGGATCAACGATATGCGTCGCCATATACCTTATTTTATTATTCTCTTCATTGCTTTTATTGGACGAAGTGGGCCTAAACACAGTCAATATCAATGAAAATGTTGCCAAATTCGACTCGACTTGACCCGAGTTTTAGCCGACTCGACTCGAGGTTGACAAAAGCCCGACTCGCAGGGCCCTAGCTGAAACTGAGAATTTCTTGATAGTTTCCACCTAATGGATTAGGCGTCACAGTTGGAACCAGAGCGCAGACGCTATGTCGCGGCCAAATGTTTAGATATATAATATATACTGTCATCAGTTTTCATTCAAAAGATTAGGAGGATTTTCATGTTTTCAACCTGCATAAATTTTTCCTTTGTTTGGTAGAATGTTTGTTCATAAAGATGTTTTATCAAAATGTATTTCTGGGTTCAGAAGTAAAACAGTTATCAAATATTTGAGAACATTTTCTCATGAGCTGAAATTAATAAAGTAGGCCCCTCTTGCTTTTCAGTCTTCCTAAGCACAAAAATTATATATTTCACCGATCCGGAGATTGAGAGATTGTCAATTGAGATAGTCAGACTGGTGCCATCCTACTAACCCATTGTCCTCTCCAAACTCAAAAGAGGACAGAAACATGCACATCAGATCTGTTGGTAGCTAATAAAAATCCGCTGCCTGCGGAATCTCAGAAATGGAATATGATAGATAATTCACGCACACATGCTCACGCTTGACTCCTTATTTTCATGAGAAGCCATGTGAAGGAAGATTTGATAAGAAATTCACCTTGTGCTAAGAACTTTGATAACAAATTGTTAAATTCCATTCTGTTGTCATTTCTTAGAGAGCCATAGCATCGGCGGAAATTTATATCACACTATTAACTTACATTGGAGATCGAGATCCTCCACCATTTCCACATCCCTGCGAATTGGGGGGGGGGGGTTGGAGGGGGTCCACTTTTTGACATTAATTTAGGACTTTTTCTTCACAGCCACCTTCATCTCTTCCAACGTTTTAAGTTTGAAGAATTTATAAAAGTTTACAATATTATGTAAAAACTCTGCTACTTTACTTTTTTCAGTCATCAGTGTAGATAGTGATGGGGACATCATGATACCGGTGTCATCCTATACGTTTTCCCACCATTTCATTTTCCGGGTGGATGCTGTAGGGTTGACTACAATTTCTCACCAATAAGCAGACCACGCCTGTAGCCATTTGTAGCGTTGATATTAGATGACCGCCTTCTTCCGCCAAGCATCTTTCACCTTGCATCTCCACTGATACTCAAACTGAAGATACTTGTGGTGTCTAGGAGTATTAAGTTTGCATCAGTGTTTCGATTCAAGCTGATTTATTAAAGATCTAAACTGACTGCTAGAGGAATTAATTTGACAGACATTTTCCGAAGGGGGTAAATTAAGTAATAGTGGTTTTCCCTTTCTGCTTTTCTGATCAGAAACTTGCGGGCACAGACACACGAAAAATGGGCTTTCGTTTGCGTCAGTGAAACTTAGGAACACTTAATTCATGAGTTATAGGCATTAAGTGGTGCGCAACTAATATCGATATCGCAACTATATCGTGATCAGACTGCCTTTCTCATACTAAGTATTCACCTGCTGCTCATCAGACCTGTTTAGATCTAAGTGCGCATTAACTTGAAAATTTTATGAACTTGAACCTCAAGTTTATTATTGTATAGTCTAAAGATTTCTTATGTATCTTATATTCAGTGCAGGCATTAGCCGTTGGTGAAATATAATTAAATTGCACCTACACAGCCAGATTTACTGACATTCATTGCATTTGCCAGTTATACAAGGTGATATGAGTAAAGCTGGCACTTCGTGTACTTCTGACTAAACGATTGTTCAGTTGAAGTAAGTCGGCTTCGCCACCTTTTTCCTTTTTTGATAAGTTTGATTAGAACACCATTGTACCTGGCAAAGTAATTAAAAAGTGTCTAGAGCACTAGGTCAGTCGCAAAGTCACACACATACTTGACAGATAATGGAAAGTTTTATTATTATAAGTGTCATCTCGCAGATGCATGAGGATGATACTCAGTGCCAAAAGCTCTCAAGCACACAACCGAGTTTTTATTGAGAAAATTTAGAGTTCTGAAATTATGCTTTGATGGAGGCAAGTATTTCAATTTTTCAATATTCATGTTTTGCAGCTTTGAAAACATGGAGCTGTATGAATAAGCTTTTCTGGCCACACTGCCTATCTGTTGCTGTTACAAAGACAGCGTAGCTAGAATAAACTTATTCGTTGGAATCTGTTTCCAGAGCTCTATCTAATAAATCTCCAGTTTCTGTTTCATCTTGGCATTCCGACACTGCTTATTAAGAGGCCCGTGCTGTAACAGACATGACCACTGAATAAGGAAGGACAGTGCTCCTTTTACTAATTCAGGAAGGTATATTTGTGCAGCACTGTCTGTAAGCACTTACAAAAAAAACTTGTAAAAAGACGTGTAGGTCGGTTGGTATCCTATTTTCCATAATCATAATTCATTCATACTGCTGCACAGAGATATTTTTGAAAGTTTACTGCGGCATTGATTGGTGGTTAACTAAACTTCATCAAGAATTGTGAGTCCTAAGACTTCCATTCAGCACATAATCCCTTTTTCAAGAGACCTGGTTTCTATTAAAACCTCCGGAATTTATGAGCAAATGCGGTACGCATTTCAATTCCTAGATTGTTGCTTTACATGCTTCATATGCTTCTTAGCCTCATGTCCTCCATGCCCACCAATATATCAAGTGTAATATCTACCGCAGATCAGATATTAATGGATAATGTAGCAAGAAATAATAGAATAGTCAATAGTATGTTTCAGAGACATATTCGGAGGATTATTCGAAAGTAACGCACATGCTTATTATTTTCTTGTTTATTTTTAACAACTGATTGAAGAGTAGGAGCAGGTTTATTAATGAGTTTGATCGGTAGATCACTGTTTTATCAATTTATTTAGTTTGCGATTACACGTATCACTTATAAAATTTATCTTACAGGGAACAAAGTCATTGTTACTTATTTTAGTTTTATTACTCGATTTAGTGGCTATCTCGATTAGTGAAGCCGTTCTTTTTGAATCTATGATTAAGTTTTGTGAGAGCTTCGTCTTTTTTGCTTTGGTCGGAGCCTTTCCTGGCGACATCATTTTGGCTATTTTTAATATAGTTGGTTTTGACATGGTGAGGCAAGAATCTTTTCTTTTGATTCCCGAAGAATCTTTTCTTTTCTTTTGAACCCTTTATATTATGGAGCCGGGTACGTGGAGGACTCGGCCTCAGGGCCATATCATTTATGAACATGGTTTGAAGAATCACGGTATCTGTGACATTAACATGTCTAATTTTGATCTTGATATTATTGAGAGGTAAAAGTGCTATCGATTGCAGGTTGACTGAAGCTCGTCTCATAAAGACACTTCGACCTCCCATTAACCGGAAATATGAGCTCCCACAGTTTTAACAGCATTCAAGAACTCCACTTCATTGCCATGTATTTAACACGCTGTGTCATACTGCCAATTTTAGTCTTGGCCTTAGAAGTGTCCGTGGCACGAAGCGCCGGCCGTTTGCGAACGAGGATTGTAGATTATTTTATTTTATTTCGGTCATTATAAAAGAAGGAGAGAAACTCAAAAATTGTTTTCACAATGTCTCTGAAAAGCACCCTCCTGTTCCTGACCATCAATTGGAATAGCATGTTTTATAGTTAACGAATGGAAACTGCAGGCAAGAAGGTAGCGCAATTTTTCGATTGTTCTTGTAACTAGCATTGTTGCATATTTCATCTACTTCTGAATGATTTCGCCACAGTGTTCACATTACTAGTTAATTGACTAATGGTCGAATCAGTGAAGATGTGAATGTCGCAAAGTTATTGCATTTTTTGCAGTATGTGTACATATTGGTAGGTTCCGATGAAAACGATATTCTGTCTCTCCTGAATCCGGAATATCAGCATGTATTTTCAAAGCATTCATCGAGTGTGTAGCAAGGCTGTCGTCGAGTACAACATGTGCAGTATGTATGTTAGCCTCGTTTTTCTAGATATCGAAGTATCAGCGCATGGGAGACTGCATGACGTCATACTTCCTGAATGATTTATGGTTTCATGTTTCCAATCTATGATATCCTAAAAATATTCACTAAAATTGCACTAAAATGAGCAGAGCAATCTAAGGTCGAGATATATGAATTTTCAAAACCAATAATAGTGAACTCCTCGCCATCGTGCATCATTGAAACAGTGATTATCACGTTTCACTAGGTTGTCCTCAATTTACATGAAGTCATTGCAGTTGATTAATATCAAATTACGTAATACAGATGATATGTGACAACCGGTCGACTTAATGAATGCGAATGCGAGTTTTCATCTTTCATTAACGTAGGTCGACGTTTGAATAGTATTTGAATTAATTCTGCAGATTAAATAGCCGTAAGCAAGTAGTCGGTAGCACAGAATTTCATGGGAGATATTATCCACAATTGTTTATTGCTAGGGATTCCAAAATCCTGAAGAATATCAGTCAAGGGATTGAGTAGAATCGTAAATGCTTTTACAAAGCATACAGTAGATGTTTATACTTGTGATATGAGACACCGGGATGTGGGGGTAGCAGATACACTGACTCGCCAAGCGTCGGTTTCCTTGCTTAAAGTGCGTATATGTCATGTAACATGTACGTGTAATATATGAATATAATACACAGTATATGTATATTATTATGCATATAATATGTAATATGCTCTATGTAGACTCCAATATAATAATGTTAACGTTAATGCAAGCAGGGAATAGTTGCAAATTCCTAGCCGATGCACTTTCAATCTGTAATTTCCTGTGATTCGGGTTTGGTAAGAGTGAAAACCCGGGCGGGATTATAGCCTGCCTACAAACGCTCGACTTTTCTTGATCATGATATTCGGGATTACAAGTTCTACCTCTGGATCTACATTAACAAAATGCAAGCGTATCAGCTGTAAATATAGTACAAGTAAATTGGTAAGTTAATGAAAAATATAACTGTTTGCTCCTTGCACTACACTAGCAGATTGGGATTCCAAAATCCCGAAGAATCCCAAGCTCAAGATTGCGGGATTTAAGAATCTTGTCTATCTGTTGCCTTTTCATCGTAAGCTGTGCTAGTGCCCATGGTTAAAGCTCTGAACAACAGCTGTGACTGAATGAGAATTCTTCCTGAGCAACTCTATTCCGGGATTTGTTCGTTTCCGAGATTGAGTTTTAATCATAGGCTAATATGTGGTTTATTAGGAATTCGCTTCATAAAGATCGTAATCGTGGAGATTCGTAAATCTGGGGCTCGATTTCTAATCCCGATTTTGTGCACTTCACCCAACCTCGTCCTTAAATTTATAATACTTTCAAATATCTGTTTATTGAAGACCGTAAACCATTTACAAATGTGTATTTAGTTAAATAAAACAAAGATATTTTCTTTTACGCTTGTGCTTTCGATTCTGTTGCTGTGGCACAGAGAAGTGTCATATAATTAGCTATGACCACTTTCATGAAATACTTTCAGATATTTTTAGCAAATGACAAGCTCGATTTCAATCCTCGACCATCGGTCAAAAGCCTCATCAGTCGGCTATTGAAGCGCAACGTTGACATTTGTGATGAGCCTTTTTCTCTGCATGTGCTATGTTTGGATTTGTGGTATTGTCTTATCTTCATCAATTCTACTTTAGGCGGAATAGACTTCTATTTTTAAAATCTCAACCCCGGGATTAGAGTCTGTAATAAAAGCAATGACATCGGTTCCTTATTCAACCCATTCTCAAGGAAAAGTTAGGGATCATCAGCACTCGTAAGTAAATGCTTTGTAGACTGTGATAAATGACTCTTTTCGGTAACAGATGAAAAATCCACTAAATCATGCCTGTTGCATGATCTTTATTAGAGTATCAAAAGCCTATCTCGTCAAATTGTCAACACTGATTTACAATTTGTTTAATACTGCGAACAGCACCTTTAAACATGGAAAAGTTTCAATGCACGTCCTTTAAAAGTCCGCTGCTCAATATATAGGCCCATAAATGGTGCGTGCCACCTAATGCGCACATCACAATCATAAATGTAGAAATTGTTACTTTAACAAAGTGACAGCACTGACAATTTCCCCATACACCAAAGGCAATTTAATAACATGAAATTTAATGTAATAATGTTGTTTTTCATTCTCAAGGTAGATTGGATTATTCCTGTGCTGATTATCCAGGATTGAAATTATTAGTGATGCTTTACAGATCATTGATTATATTTGAACCTCGACATGCAACATGTTTATAGTTCATCATTAATGTTAGTAATACATGATGCCATTCTGATACTACTAAATCATTTATCCTCCTTTTCATTGTCAATTCAGATCTACCGGGCACTTAAAGACTTTGATGATAGTGAAATTTTTAATCAACTTCAATGAATTGTTGTAAACAATGCACTGTTGACCCACCCCATTAACCTTTTGACTCGCCCGTGTGTTGATGTTATGAAATTTCATCATACAAAATTTTGCATCAGTGTTCAGCATATCGAATAAGAGTTGCTTTTAACTAAATCATAACACGCTATTTCAGGTATTTGCAAATCGATTTCAAATGTTTACTAACCAATTTCAGATCCTGCATGTCATTTTCAGAATAGAAATCTGAAATTCATTCATAACTACAGAAGTCCATGTTGAAATTCACGGAAAGATTTAAAATATCTTTTCTGAAGCTTGAAGTAGACATGATAAAGGTGTAGCAGCTGTTGTTAATCTATTTGCCAACATGCCCATTCTTGATGGGGAAAGTTTATATACTTTGGCATGTGACTAGAAGACTTTAAAGACTCTTAAATTTGTTTCGTTCAACTACGAAATTTCATATGATGGAAGTTATGTTTTACAAGTAGAGGTCCAATGGGTCACTCTACGCTCCGCCGTTTGCTATAGCTTTTTGATGAATTTTTTTGAAAAGCAAGCGCTGCATATTCTTGCGTCTAGAAATATGAGTAAAATTTTATGGAAGATACATTGATGACATCATACTGGGTCCTTTCAAAAGGAGCAGTGGTACATTCGATGAAATTATGCAAAGTTTTTAACAGCATCCGACAGGATATGAAATTCTCTATGGAAGTAAGGGCCTACCCAATAACCACTCTTAATGTCTCTTAGACATTTCTATTACGATAGACTGCAAAGTTCCGAATAAGTTGTGCAGCAATCATGTAGGAATGGTTGGATATCAGCTCATATCAAAACCAATTTTTCTATAAACAGCTTTAATTATTTTACTGTTGTACTGATAAGACAGACAAAATTGAAAGTGATGAAATACTATAGATAAAAGTCTGTATTCTCTTCAGTCGAAATAAACAAAAGCCAAACGTCAAAAAGAAGAATATTAGAAAATACGTAATTAGATATAGAAGATTAGATTAGAATATTAGATATACGTAATACTGTAATGCTGAATTTAGATTTTTGTCAGTGACAGCTCCACCAGAAAAATCAATTGATTAATCAAGAAATATGAAGTTGCCGCTCGTCTCACTAGCAACCTGTGTCTGAACAAGCAGACAAACTCCTAGTAGCAAACGTAGGAATCGTGATTTTAGTGACAAATTACTTCAGAATTTCGATTGCAGCAATAGCCTTTAAGTTTGTTTCACCTGCCGCATTTGTAACCAGAAATACATAGGTCAAACTAATGTCCTTTTCATTTAAGATTCATGGAACACAAGTCCTGCATTCATAAACAAGACACTAAAAGCGCACTGTCAGAACCTTCTAAAGCTCATAATTATTCTCTTTTTATTGATGACAATTGACATACTTGGTCGCTGTCGAACTAAGCCGGAGATATTAGCACTGTTGAATGGTCAAACAGAATTTTATGAAGTCTGCATGTAAGCTGATTTTTAAGTCTCTGTAAACAAGTTGGCAGGGCGACGAAACGTCGGGTGGGTGTAATATTTCGGTTTCACACAAGTCGTAAATTGGTAGTGAATTTCTTTTTGAATTGGCCAGCCTCCCGTGTGAGACGATAAACTATGTGTAGCAGGCCTACTCGTGAACCTGGATTATCAGGTCATTAATTAAATGTGGTTCATCCACTCGAAAATTATTACATGATTGAACTGATGAGTTCACTCACCTGTTTGATGACCTGACGATGTCAAGTGTTTCTAATTTGCTCATCTAGTCGATGAATCAAGTTTGAACATCTGTCATTACAGAACAATTAATTGCCTATAAATTCCTGAATTTACAAATAATCCCTTTATTATGCGAGCTCTTAATGAGGATGATCAATTATCCTGGCAGGATTGATTGGAAGCCTAAAAATAGCTTCCCAGAAAGACAGTGCGACTTCATCTGCGAGACAAGTTTTGATCTATAGATAACACTGAGGTTCTGAAGATAAGACGCGCATGTCATCTGATCTTGTATCTACAAACACGGAATACCCTAAATGAAAGTTGAGGATCGAAGGAAACCTGGCATCGTTCAACTATCTAAAAGGGTAGCACTGAATATTTCATCACCATTAAACTCCGCAAAGGATAGCGCAACCTTGAGTGCAGTCATACCCGGTCACGATCATTCGTGCACGACTCCTGAGGTCGCTTGAAATAATTTTTTCCATTCTTTCCAGGAGATTAGTCCTGGTCTGAGACAGACTCTTAGCATTTAGTCCACTGGAAAATCTTTCAGTAGTTTTAATTCATCATCAAAACCAGGGATTGTCAATAATTGATTGAAATTTAATTGGACAAAGAAATTAATTGAGAGTGGAAAGATATCAATTAATTGGCATTGGAATTGTGAATCCAATTAATTAAATGAAATTGGAAAATGCATTAATTTGTAATTGTGAATCAATCAATTAATTGAAACTGAAATCCAAAATTCGAAGAGTTAAAGAACTTGGTAGCATTGACTATTAATTTACTTGATCCAAGATTTGTTTAATACGCGTTACACAGCAATAAGCATCCGATGGTCCTAGAAATTTCCTGAGTATAAAGGTAGGCTATATCGCTAACATAACAAACAGGCCTGTTTGTAAAAAAAAACGTTTTTATGTTTTTATACTGCGATTAGTCAGACCAATCAGACAAGCGAATGATTTCCATAGAATTTTCTCACAGACGCCTGTATGAGATGCCTGCATTTAGTTCGTGCATGCGTTCGTGATTCTCTCCATTGTTTTCATCAATGACGACTTAGTGGAGAGATTTCTCCTGCATATTAGGGCAGCGTGGTCAACTCTGGTTAAAACTCACATGAATTGGAATTGGAAAAATTATCAATCAATTAATTAAAATTGTATATTCTAACCAATTAATTAATTGAAATTGGTTTATCAACAAATCAATTAATTGGTTCAATTAGGTTGGTTAATTGGCCGGACAATGCCTAGCTATGAAATTGAGAAATTTTGCATCGCTATATTAATGACCAATGTCTAGGAGTCTATGTTTTCCCCGCTAATCATTTGAAGATGAATGTCGAATCTGGTCGAATCAACTCGCATCAAAACTATGTGCATGTGCATGTGCAACATATTATACTCTCCTTTGGCTAGGATGTTACATAGCTTTTGTTCTCGCACATTCTGAACATTGGTCTTCTGAAATCACTGGGATGAAATAGAAGGCGTATGTTCAGCATATCAACACTTAATTGAAACGTGAAGAAATGAGCATTCAATTCTGACGCTGTTATTAAAGGTACGCTCACACATGAGAGCTGATAGCTGATAGTTCAGCAATTGGTCAATCAAATGCCTAAACTGAGGTTTTCGTTGCCGACTTCAAACGTCAATCAAGTTACTATAACGAGCACAGCTATCAAGTGTGAACATCCCTGAGAGTAAAACTATCAACTTCGATGGTCTTGGTTGTGGGGCTGATAGCTGATAGTTGAGCAATTGGTCAATCAATTGCCTAAACTGAGGTTTTCCTTGCCAACTTCAAATGTCGACTTCGGATGCCCCATTGATTTCTCAGCAGTCATAGGAGATATATAATACTTCAACTCTCCGAGCTATACCTACTTATAGTAAAATGTCTTAGGTTCAAAAGTTGTTCCACGTATTTTGTTTATAAAATACAAAGGCTTAATCATATACGCTACTTCAGTTGAAATATTTTTACAAATGTAAAAAGATTTTCTGACGCAGTCGAGTATCATTTAGATATTTTCAAAAAACAAATATGTGGGTGTGTAGTAGATATCAATGGTCGACTTAAATCTGTATTTTTATCGATTTTGCGTATTTATTGACCAAGAATTTGATGAGGAATAACCGATAAAGGGGGGCGTGAAGCGCCCTATGCTTAAGAGATAAGACGCCTCGAGGGCACTTTACCCACATAGTAGTCCTACTGTTTGAGTTTTGACAAACATATTCCATTGATTCATCACTGTTAACATGCTGACCATTTTCATTTAAATTCATTTAAATTTCACAAATTTCTTCTACGGTAGAATCTGGTACAAATATGTCCAATAATTTCATAGAAAGTCATTTTCGCTTAGAGGAAGTGCCGTAGGTACCCCACTCAACCCTACCCGTAGGCCTAATTATCAATCTACAACAGAATGTGCAGCATCTTCCAGCTTGTCATTCAGATATTCGAATTAACTGAAATTCTGATGGCAATGTATGACAACCATCATTGTTTGTGGGGCGTATCGAATGGAGAATGCTGGGATAAACTAAAGAGGAGCGACACAACCACGTACTTGTCTTTCAGACAATCTGAACTGCAGTGAACATTGATGTTGAAGAATTACAGCGCAAGCTTCATAACCAGTTCAATGAAGATCAAAGAAAAATGAAAGCGTCGACACATCAGGTATAGGCTCAAATGAAAAATCCGAATCGCGTAGACCATGCTTTTCTGCCCTGAAATTTATAGAAAGTGGAGTGTTGCAGCTACTGTTCAACTATTCTACATCGCGACCACTGCTCAAATATCTGATAGTCCACTCTCAAGTGTGACCATACTTGAGAGTGCTAGACCAAGTATGAACCAAAAATAGAAGCAATCTTCAAATTATCTGCTGATAGGCGATAGTAGTGTGCTCTCAACAGTTATCAGATCAGATCACTTCTACTCGCACCGGTGAGAATGAGGGGCAGGATTTCTCTCAACTATCATCTCTCAAGTGTGACCGGGTTCTATCAGCTATTAGGATGAACGGAGGTCATCTATCAGCTATGAACTCTCATGTGTGAACGTACCTTTTAGAGGTATAACCCAGGAACATTGAAAAACAGAAATCCTAAATTCTCTGCATTTTCGACCGTTTCCATCACAGTCATGAAGTTGTCTACCTCGCATCAATTTGCCTCTAAACTAAGTGGAAGATTTTGTTTTCTGACCAGAAGCTATTTTTATATTGAATCAAATTTTGGAAACATGCAGGGTTCGGAAAAAATTTGAATTTTTGAGGTAGCCTGTTTTAAATGTTTTCTCAAATATTTCTTTTTAAAGATTTCAGACTACATTTAGGATGACTCAAATAGATTGCATTTGGTAAAAATCCTTGATTTTATCTGCTGAAAGCAAATGATTGTAAATTGAGATGCATCGGCAGTCACCATATTATTTCAAGTTTTTAAGAAACACTTGGTAGTTAAAAGCTTTCAGTTGACAAAGGCACGCAGGGGTAAGATGAACATTAAGTATCAAGTTTTCAAGTCCTGCGTTGCATTGGACCAGTGTTTTCATGTGGTGTGAACTCACATCGGACAATGTCTGTCCTCGACAGGCTGCTTCAATTACGAGCGTCGACGTCGAGCGTGCGTTTTAAGCGTGCAAAAACAATCTTGTACGACAATTGCCAGCGATTTACTTAAGAAAATCTCCATAATATTAGTTCACAATTGTTAATCGAATTATAACATGCCAATAAATGCAGTTATACAATGTCTTTAAATATTTTGATTCAGAATGAATAAATCTCTAAATAATTTGATATTACTAAATAACTTTCTAAACATTACTAATAATTTTTTTCCCGTGAGTTTGATTAATAATTGTCTAACTTGCTGTGATTATCTGATGGAGAAAGTGGAACAATGTCTCGACCATGTCGAGCGTAAATGCTTAAACCTAAGAGTGAAACCAGAGCACACACAACCACGATATCAACGCAAGTAAGATATGATGACTTCCTAATTCACTTTAAATTTTGCTACCTTGTTCTGGATACTCGTACATTTCGTAATGTTTTAAAGTATCAACTTAATGGCGTTCATAGTAGCTGCAATAAAACAGATGTTAACAAGTATTCTAAATTAGGTGTTTCCTCTTCCCTTCCACAACTAAAAGATGTCTCTATCAAATTGTGCTTTTGTTGAAAAATACGAAAGACCAATAATTGGAAACCAATTTCCTGATAACATATTCAAATATATTGTCTTCGCTACGGGCGTTGGCCAGAGTTGGAAGCATGACAGAATTTTGCGGCCTTAATGCCAGATCTGATATCATTTTACGAAAACTGACATTGCACTGTTATAAACACTTCGGAAAAATGTTTCTTTTACATCAGTGATGTACTTTATAACTCGTGCATGTGAAAAGATTTCATGTGTCAATAAGTTTTGGAAAAATCATAAAGCAAACAGAGACTAAATTTTAGATCAAAGATCGAATTTCCAGATTCTTGTGTTTCTTGCATTGTTTCGAAATGAAGTAGACCAAATGCAGCAAAATTTCTGCTCATAGCTAGAAATTAATTATATTTTCATGAAAACCAAGTGGTATGTACATTTGATTAATAGCTTTGATTAATTCTCCTCCAGTAGGTACCTTATACCCTCCATATGAATATACCCTATATATTATGTTATATGAAGTAATTTTTCAGAACGCGACATCCATTTTTGGTGAAATGGAGTTGCGTTCAGAGTCATGATGCCTGAGGAATTCTCCATGCGATGCTAACTGCGTTTTATCCCAATTCGAATTCAATGCGGTGAAATTGAACTTCAAATTTTTAGTTTTTTGTCTTCAAAACGCGACATATCCAGAAAATTAATTTCTGATACATTAAATACACCTCCAAGGTAGACTTCATAAATGAATTATAACTTAATATCACTTCAAGGTTAGCTAGAGTCGTGGGATTATCGGATGTCTATAGTCAAACAAAACAATGCTTCGTTAGGGGTGCCCTCAATTTTTTCAAAACGCGACATATCCAAAGGATTCCATTCTGATGTATCAAATACTGCTCCAAAGTAGACTTCATAATTATCAGTTAACATTACTGCCAGGCTATCTAGAATCGTGCATCTATAGTCTATCAGTGCTTAGACAAAGGTGGCTGCTCTTTTCACAAAGCGCGCCATTTCCAGAAGATTAAATTCTGGTGTATTATATACTGGACTTGAATTTTTCAATGAATTTCCACATTTCATTGATTTAGCTACGTAAGTTGCATCTTTTAATTGTATTTACTTCTATTTATTCTGTTGCGTCATAGTTTTGTATTGTAGTTGTATTTAAATCATCATGCGCATCAAACACGCCTCCAATGAAAGCTAATTTTTTTATATGATCGCATATAAGCCAGGCGATTGAAGAGTGACATTACGTAACATCAGGCTTTTGATTTTAGTCCTTTGAGAAATTGATTGCTATTTCAAGTAGCATCTGCTTTCTCATGACAGCTCACCTGAAATTTCTGTAGACTGTTTTTCAATTTTCGAATATTAAGCTCCGCAACTCAAAGTAATATATCGGGAATTTAAAAAGAAGTAATAGAAGTCCCTTGACGACGAATATGGATGCGGGAAATAAAACTTTTTATGCAATTTAATGTATTCTCGACGAATTGTTTCGTGATAGGTGACAAGCTGAAGAAAGATCTTCGTATAATTTAGTTTTGTATGAGAATTTAATTCTTGATTAAGCATGTTTCCGAACCATAACTGACTGTGGATACAAAAACATGAATTTTCCGTCCATGAATATTCAACCGTGTACTTCAGTTGTATATACGAGTATAGCTATTCAAACGCCGCATCAATGTACTTCACTAAGTTTACATGCTAGATCTTGCGGAAACTTGAAGGTTATCTCACTGTGGCTTCACAAACGATGGTGCATAAGTGCATGGCAAGATATGTATAATTTAAATGATGGAAAACCTTTCATATTAAGAGTTCCTGGCAACATTGCGATTTTGTCTTCGTCTGAGATGCAGCTCATGCTCGCAGCCAGTGGTGAAATCTTGCGTAATATTTTAGTTGATCCTTAAAACGGAGGAAGGGTTATGAAATTTGTCGATATTGTCATGCAAATTTTGAAATGGTGTGAACATCATGACATTCATTAGCATCTTGGGGATGCAAACATTGCTCTATTTATAAGACGAATTTCAATAAGAAATCAACTCAAATTTTAGGGTGGAAATTTTAATTAGCATAGTTGGGCTCCTTAGATGATACTGCAACTACAGATGACTTTCTGTACGCGTGAGGCATGTCCAGACGGTCTTACTATTTGTAATTGCTCGCAGATCCTTAAGTATACATAAATGCATCAAACCACTATCTTTTTAACATTCGTGGATGCTTCATGGGAAGCATCTTACTGAGGGTTTGATCCTGCCAATTGAGAGTCGCATGTATGCGACTGTACCTCAGTTGGAGGTCTAGTTACTTGGTATGAGACGCTTTTTAATCTTACTATAAATGATATCCAAAGATTGAAATTTTGAAAAGAAAAATGTATGAGATTTCGGCACTGCACTGTGAAGATTGACATAATACAAGCATCGGGCAATACCTAACCTATTTTAGAAAACTGAGCATGGAACCGACAGTCAATATAATTTCGTAAGTTGCAAATTTTGGCTTGAATGTCATGCTTTAAAAATATTGAAGATTGTATATGCAGATATGCTTAGTAAATGTTATACATGTTTAACAAAAGCATTCGAATGAACGGCGATGCAGACATACTGTAATAGAATTAGATTTTTTGTCCTAGCTTGTTCATAAACCTTTTAGTGGATAGAAATGGGGGGGGGGGTTTCCTTGAAGCGTGCACTGAGCAACAGCTGAGAGTGAGCACCACGCACAGTATCTTATTGTTTCAGTCTTTATTCGATGTACATGTGCGTCGATCTGATGACTCATCGCTATCAATACAAAAATCGCGCAAAATGATATCCAGGCAACTGAAAAACAGAGAACGCTGACAGGCAATAGGAAAGCTCAAAGAAGGTACACCTTACCAGCTGTTGCTCGACACTTTGGTACTTGGTGGATGCCGCAATACTAACAAAATTCTGGGCTAAGTCCAGTAGCAAATGCAGTGTGAAACGCGCAAGCTTTTACCGATAAACACGACTGTCAAGACCGATAGACGTCTTGTTTGACTAGTCAGGCTAGTGCAACTGCTCTCTATCCTCCTTGAGGGAAACGGGCCTTTTCGGCAACTCCCTAGGCTCGAAATAATGTGTAAAATCAAGAAATGACATTCGCGATGCAGAAGGATGGTAAAGAGACCGTTCCTTTCAACTACTTAAGTGGTCAATGTAGTGAGTACATCGGCGCGACTGCGATGTGGCAGTCATCTCACATAAAAGCAAATTTCACCGGATTTGTTTTCGAAATTTGTATTTTTGAGGGTTGGTAGATAGACTTCTGATATTTTATATTTTAATGTTTTCGCTCTTAGTTTTGTCAAATTAATAAAATATTAAACAAAATTTGGGTGCTTTGTACATTCGGTCGTTTAGATCAATTGCTGAATACAAAGCGACTCGCATTGAGCGAAAGAGGCATTGCAGTGAGGAATTGTGGTGCTTGCTTTCGGATGTTGCACAGTGTATTAAACTATAGGAAGCTCTAGAAGACGATTAGATTATGCTCTCAAAATCAGATATAAGTTCACCATATCCAAGCGATCTATTTCAAGATCAGTGTGTCAAAATTGAAAAGTTCATAAAAGGCTGCAGAAAATCGCATTGTGCCTCTATATTCACTATGGCGAGATGCTAGCATCATTCACTAGTAAAAGTTAACAAATGATTTCTCCCTCATTAGAATGTAGATCAACCGGCACCCCAATAACATAAATACATCAAATTCTAATAAAAAAAGCAGGCGGGACTAGAGCGTAATTTGCACTGCAACTCGAAGGCATTTATAGACAACTCGTATGGATGCACGTAAAATCGGTGTGTTTCGATGGAAGAACTGATTGCTCAAAGTGATATCAAAATAGATATTTAATCGACTGAATTCAATTTTCCAATCAATTGATATTGCTAGGAATTATTAGGAATGAATAAACATGCTCCAATCTTTTTGACATTAAATCAAATTTCAGAGATCATATTATGTTTGTTGGATACATAAAATGCATGTCGAAAAACCAAGAACTTCGGCGAGACTGTCAACAAATTGTCAATGTTCTTTTATGATGGAAGATAAAATCGCAGCGTTGAAACTGGTTGAAGACCAAACATTGTTCTTCTCTATTTGTCAGCATATAAACATATAGTCCGGGAGCTAGCGCGAACTTGTGCAGGGAACGAGGTAGTACATAGAACTTTCACATTGCATAGTACACCTCTAACCTACTGCAAAACTTCGCGTCTGCCGGATCAGATCATTTGCTTTTCAGAAATAGAGAGGATAACACAATCCTATGTATTTCCAGTGGTAAAATTGTGACATTTAAGGTGTTGACTCCATCTTTTCGAATTTTTGCCCATTAAAGTTACACAAATTGGTGTTTTGTTGTTCTGGTTATTATAGAAACCATCTACAGATCATGATCTTTCAAATGAGTTGTCATTCATTGACAGAGGATGAAGTAAAGTGTATAAACAGACACTTTTCGTTAAAGTATGTCAACAATTTTCCTGAAATTTCTATGTTGAAATTTGCAGTTACACCAACGAAAAGTGTCTGCTTGCACACTTTACTTCATCCTCTGTCACTGAATGATAGCTCATTTGAAAGATCATGATCTATAGATGATTTCTATAATAACCAGAACAACAAAATACCAACTTGTACAATTTTTATGAGCAAAAACTCGAAAAAATGGAGTCAACACCTTAAATGTCACAATTTTACCATTGGGAATACATAGGATTTTGTCATCATATCTATTTCTGAAAAGCAAATGATCTGATCCGGCAGATGCGAAGTTTTGCAGTAGGTTAGAGGTGTACTATGCAATGTGAAAGTTCTATGTACTACCTCGTTCCCTGCACAAGTTCGCGCTAGCTCCCGGACTAATAGGGCAAAACTAAAGTGAAAGATCTTAATCGTGCGGAACACAATAGCTCATTGATTGCAAATCTGCCTGCGAGCTCAGGCATCAGCGAACGAAACTTTTGGTGCTAGAATAAAAGAAGACACAGACTGCATCTTTTTAGACTCAGGCTGAATCTACGATCGCATGTACATGTTTTCCTTAGATAAAATATAGATTGTTACAAATGAAAGTATTGAAGATCACATTCACTGATTACTCCATTCATGTATGTAGTCTGCAGTTGTGGATTCATTTTGATCTAAGACGTAATAAGAAGTTTTGCCATTAAGTGTTCAAGTTACGACCGCCGAGCATGCATAATAATTGGGAGTTATAGGTGTACACGTAACATACTCGTAGGTGTAGGAAATGCAACAGCCAAGTTCTTCTGCTATAAGAATCAATAGTCTGTGCAACCCAATTGATGGTCAGGAACAGGAGGCTGTTACTAATGGTGATGGTGAGAAAATTCACTTTCTCTCCTTTATATTTATTGACCGATGGTAAGTTAAAATAAGTATATGCAATAAAATGCCAACGCTTCGTGCCACTGACACTTCGATGGGCAGTAGTCGGCACAGAAGTCTGCCCATCGAATTGTCAGTGGTACATGTACGTTTTAGCAACGTTTAGTATTCACTGATTTCTTGACGAGTTGTTTAATATCACTCATTCTTCAGAATCTGGTGCAACAAGCTAGCAAATGGTGCTCGTAAGTGAATGGATATTTCCCTACATAACGAGCAAAAGCTTTTAAGTTGGATTTGAATTTTGCGTTACGGTAGTGAATTGCTGATGTTCTTGCTGCAGTTTGATTTAGACCACTGACCTGAGATGTTTTTCTCCCTTTAATTTTCAGAGGCCTATATGGGTGACATCGCGCTAGCCCCAGATGAAATCTATGAATTTCGAAAGCAGAATGTCACATTAAGCAAAAAACCAACACCACCAACAAATGATGACCCTGTGCGGAAATTGAAGAAAAAAGGCAAACGAAAACGAAGGCTGCGTCATCCGTCCAAACGAAGAAGGTGGAGAAGAAAGAAGCTCAAAAGTAAAATGAAAAGGTGATATAAGCCATAGTGATTGTTAAATTACAATAAACTATTATTGTACCATTTCAAATTACAAGCATGGAACAGAGAACGTAATACATTTCAAAAATTGCGACTTAATAATATTGAGCAATGGGATCTGAAATGAGCAAAAATATTGATAATGGCTGCCATTTTCCTTGAACATTTCTCGATCATTTGATTCTATTACTCAAACAAAGCAGCTTGCAAAATTTCGTCAGCCTTTTTTGCATATAGTTCATTTTTTTGTTGTCTCACCGAGACCGTGACTCGGAGAAACACGGCGGTATTAGCCTACTCATCACAGAAATCATTCATCGTCATACTGTCTCGTGGCAATATGTATCGGGAACGTTCATTTCAATTATTTGAACTTCATAGTCCTGTTACTTCCAAATCGTTGTGATGTTTACAAAGCCTCCACTGAATTAGAAATTATTTTTATTTGTTGATTAAAATCATGCTCTTAAAAATTTTAATGTTTAAAATCTCAAACATTTTAATTTTTTAAATGATATCATTATTTAAATTCCTTTTTAATACAACTGTGTACAATACTGTTATGTGTTGCATCACAAATTATCCGCCCAATCCTGATTGTAAACCCTTCTAATTTATAAGTGCGATCGAGTACTAAAGAAATATTCGAATACATCTCTGCTATTCGAGTGATACTCGAACATTCGACGATTCGTGTCGCACACTGACTTTATTACATAAAACATCATGCATCAAGATTTCTGGTTTTGATTCTCGATCTGATTTTTACTTTGAAAGTGTGTCACTCGATAAGATAGGAATTTACAGGCAGACACAAGGTCAGTTGCTAATTTAGGTCGATCAGATGAATTTCTGGCTGCCTATTAACGAATTCCATCGGTGCTTGTGAATTTGATTTTTTGATGCGATTACATCTGTTTAGCAGATGTCAGAATTTGCGCAAATGCTAAGCGATTTTCCTAATACATTACTGATACTATTTCATTTGATAGTGATGAATCAAGATACGAATTTTACTTGCGATATGATACAATGAATAGCTATTGCACATGTGATGTATTTGATGATTCAAATAATGCATGTATACAATTTTGTATGTGTCACGTCTGCTGCGTCGACATAGCGGTCTCGGTGGCACAGTGGTTAAGTGCTTGGCCCATCTATCTTTCGGTCCATACAAACAGCTTTCGGAAAAGACAAACTGAACAATTTTTAATTATAGTTTATTAATTGTAACAGCTCTCAGTCCAAATAAATCGGTTGTTATTTGCTCAATTATAGTTATTGTAATCAGCTACTGTTCGCAATTGCTCTACAAAATTATTTTTTCTATCTATGAAGCAGAAAGAACTAAGCATGCAACTAAGAAAGTCCAAATAAGCAACTAGATGAGATGCTACTAAGAATGTCATTTTTGTACTTAAAAGATGCAACTGTTTTATGTACGGATGGAAAGATGCGGGATGAAGTACTTATCAGTGAATATTGTCAATTATTTCAACTTTTGTGCTATTCTATTGACAACATTATCAAATATATCAAGGAAAAGATTTAGTTTCGATGTTTTAATATAGACAGGATATTTACAAATTTTTAAGTAATTGAAATATTCCCTATTTGCAAGAAGCCACAAATCAAATTCCAAATCAACAGATTCCAAAACTTATTCTCAACAAGAAGAGCAGAAACATAAAGATATTCCTTTTAAATATAGAATTTCATCTAAGTTTAGCAAAAACAGTTTGTATAAAATGTGCAATTACTCCAATTGATTGCAATAATTGTTTTTCCGAATTCTCAATTATATTGGTTTCCAATTCTAGCTATATTACTGAAAATCAATTTTGACATCTACAATGTATACATTCATTTAATTATGTACTTCATGTCATTGTATATCTGAATTGGTTGATAATAAACGATTGTCTGACTCTTTGACCATCGTAGACAAGTACTACGTGCTTAACATCTCTGAGCTAATTCTAACTACACGAATAGACTTCCTATTGTACTAAATCATGGCAGATAAGTAATAAAAAATGATACATATTAGTCAATGGAAGCTTCCATTTCAATAAAGTTAATTCCGCACATTCATCGATGCCGCTCCTGTATTGAACCCCCCTGCATGATTACAACCAAGAAGCAAAAAAGGTTGTGGAACAGAATTTCTGTTTGACATTGCGTCTGCAAGCAATGAGAGAGCCACCAATCACATCAATCGATGATCTTTCTGCTCTATACCGAAATAATAGAGTACATGCTAAAATAGTATCCTTAGCCACAGATTCTAGCTAAAATAAAGCTGAGAAGTTAAGAGACAATGCAAAAAAATCTACTAAAGATATTTTCAGTGTATTTGACCTTTTGACCTCCAATGACCGATAGACCTATTATACGTTAGACTAGTAGACCTATTATACCATCATGCAAAAATGTTTATCTAATCCTTCTTTTCAGTACTTTCTACACATCATATCTCTACATTAAATGCTAGCGTAGAATGTATGAGTAATCAGAACAGCAAAAATTAAATTGAGCAGGAACTTGTACTAAAGTAGTTCAAAAATAGCGCTGCTCAAAAGAGTTAGTATGTAAAGGAGTAGCGAGATAATATGAAACCATGCAAGTCAAATGTGCAATGCTCCTTGTCTTGCAAAATAGCTACATCGTATTGACAATTTTCTCAATTTGTGAAATTTCTGAGATTTTCCAACAAATCACATGCTGGACTTGTGTAGTGTTTTGACTTTTCAAAAAAATAGAAAAATTTGCGCGGTTAACTGATGAATTATATGATGCAGCACATACCACAGCTACATGGCAAATAAATGGGTCATCTTTCATTTTCGAAGACATAAGCGTCAGTTGGCAGTCTTTAAACAGGATATAACCAAATTTATCGAGAGAAAATTAGTTCTCACAGTTCCACCGAATCCCTGAACCCTGCCTTATGTTCAGAACCTGAGATCAGACACCACTTGGTCGTCTCCTGAATTAGTACTGCCAATCCGACAACTACTCATTGCAATCCTTTATATAATGCATGTAACCGATGTATTCAAAGTATCTTAGCAATGTTTATTGTCTCATCCCAAATATTTCATTTGTGTCAAAAGACGTCACAGGTGAAGAAACCATCCATTGCATTGAAGCCTGAAAAATGCACTTGAATAATTTGCCGAAACTGATACTTTATTTAAGAATATTACTTCATAAGACATTTCGCATATGTAGATTTGTGTGTCAGGAGTATCATGTCGTGGAGTGTTCACATTCTCTAAAGTACAGGAACAAGTTCAAAGGGAATTATCATTCATGATCTAAACATATGTAGTCGCATGTTTCAATTTGCTGCGTCAGAAAAATAGTCTGACATTGCAGTAGATGTATGGTCTTCCAGACGATAAAGTTTGTTATCAATTGTCAGAAATAATTCATCTCTGTTGATAAATTTTTGATCTGCATTGCGGACAGCATTTCAATGATACTGATTGATATCACATCTAGGAATTTTCGGTTTCTTAATGTGAAAGCAGTATGGACACGAAAACATACGGCAACAAACATGTTTATAACTTGACTGCTCATTGAGAAATCTAGAGAATTGAAGCAAAGAAAGAAGCGTCATGCGCTAGACAATTGCCAAATTATAATGATTGACAAGATAATTCTCTGAAGTGACTACTCCCAATTCACTGCAATTAATGCAAACAAGTTTCAACACGACGAGGCGAAAATGCGCTAATAAATAAAATGAAAATACGTTAATAGGCTATCAGCAATTTATTTAAAAATCAATGTATGCACTCAGCTAGTGAATTCCGTCCAGCTGAGGCTGTTGAAATTTCCACATTGTCGGCAAGACAGTTGTAGCTCCACAATGAATATTACATAAACATATTGCGCATTGTGTGAGTACAGTAAAAATGTTTTCTGATATATCCATGAAAGGAAACCATGTTTTTTCAACTCGTCAATTTCTTTCGTACATGACTTTAAAGTTTTAAATGGTGTGAAAAACATTGATATCTTTACTAATGGAAGATTGTAACAAACTAAATCATTACAAGTTCGAAAAATATTGCGGATTTTGATTCACTTACTGCTAACAATTTTTCACTCAGGTATATAGTTGCAAAGGCTATGATGAGTCTTCAGTCATCAGTTGTGCTGTCACTGCTCATTCCATTCTATCACACAATGCTGCAATCATGTGAGAAAGTTGGCTGCAACAACAAACTCACATTCGTATACATGGTTTCCTTGGAGATATGAAGACTGGCATTGTCATTAGCAAAGAAAGTTTGTAGAAAAGTCATGTGCATATACATGCACGTGTATACCTCGGAGTTGATCGATGCGGCTCCTGTTCCTGAACGAAAATGTTGGTGAAATTCTTTGAAGGGATGGTGTATCGTTGTTCGCCATGCTATTTAGAAAATAATCTGTTGAATTCTGCAATTTTTCCGTTGCGTTGCAGTCAGAAGTATCGCTTTCGTATTGTTGAACAGTATAATTTGTCGTTAGACGCTCTAATGCGATATTCACACACATGTAGAAAAATATCCAATGCAAAGCAGTTTAATTGTATGATATCTCAAAACTGTTATATTCTATTGATGTAACGTACATACATACGTGTACAGTACATACAGTATTTATTGGCTCTAAATCGCCTTCAGACAACAGTGCAACAATGTACAGAGCTCTTCCTCCATTGGTTGAGTATTTTGACTTCAAAATAGTTAATGTCGTCTTTTGCAGAATATGCAGCTTTGAATGCGACGTTGCAATAAGATAAATTCATTGATGCAAATGATGGTGCAGTTGCATACACTGACTTAATAATCTGTAAGGGATCTGATAATACAAAGTCAAGAAAATACAGTCATTCAAAAATGTGATGCAGCTCCCTAAATCTCAAAATTTTATTGGAGGTAAGGTAGAACACATTTTAGAAGAAAATGCATCGAAAATGGCTAAAAATTGAGTGTTCATGGCCGTGGTGACATGCTGAATTGCTGATATTTGCTGATTTGCTCTTTGTGCTAGCATGTAGAAAATTGCAATTCGACAATTAAGTCATAAAAGTTAACAATTATTTGAATATTTTGAATTTTTGCCGAATTGTGACTATAAATTCTCTTAATGATTCAAACATTTTGATGCTGAAATGCTTGTAGTCACTTTTGTGTATCCTACAAAAGCGAAAATGATGTAAATGGAGCACACAAAATTACGTATAGGTTAAACAAAGTTGGAAGATTTTCTCTCAACAAAACCGTCTCTAAAGTATCTGTGAAATGAAGCAGTTTCTGCGTAAATGCCTTCAACCGAGATTATGAAGATGACAATTTAGAAACATGGAAGAAGCAGAATAATGCTAATTAAGTGTAGTATTTCTGCAAACATTTTTCATAAGTATCATATAGAAGATTAAATTTTCCGAGTATGCATTCGATGCGCTGATGATGCACATGTAAGAGATGACCATGGTATGTGCACTACAAAACATTATTTCAGATATCATGCTCATATAGCAAATTGATGCGTTTCATTAAAATTTGGCATACAGACTACTAGCAATACAAGGAAGTAGTAAACTTTTGAAAGTACTTTTCAAAATAGGTTACATTGCAACTTCCACCTTGAGACAAATCCGAGTATTTTGCGGGGAAACAGAAATTTGGCCAGGTACAGGCATGGTTTCGAGCCAAAATCGAAGAGAGCAAATCAGAAGTAGCTGACCTGAAAAAGCCGAGAAACCAAATGTCTCACAGTGAAATAACAGAAATAAGGCTATTAGAAATTAGTTGGAAGCTTCTTAGCGATGCGAGAACCGAGATCGATGGTGCGGCAATCAGACAATTGCAAGAAACAATATCAAACAATGGGCATCCAAAAGTGGCCGTTCAGTGTAGACAATTAGCAGCCAAGACATCAAACAAAACTGTCTACTTTTGAAACTTTGTTGCATTTGATATACTTTTTCGTACTTTGATATTACTGACCACCACGTCATTATGAGTAGTAAATATTAATCTTCACACCATTAGCAAACTTAACATTCATTTCAAATAGAAAATCTTGTCTCTGAGCCGTCAGCAACAGCGGATTTTGCTTAGACATCCCTGAAGTCATCCGCTCTCTCTTACACAGACAAGCACCTTTCTACATCTAGGAATAATTCTGCTACTTTCCTTAGCATTGTTTCGCATAGTTAACTTTACGTTATGGAAGCATATATACCCTTACAAAATATAGAAACATTTTAAAAGCTGAATTAAATGATGTCAAGATGTCAAGCATCCAGAATGCCATTGCCATGACAAGTTGTCTAAAAATAGTAGAACTTGTTTCATGTATTGCATCTACACATAATTGAAAATCATCCAGAATACCATCCAATTATATACATGCATCCATTAAATGAGGTGGGGGATATCAGCCATGTTAAAACTTAAGCAACTGTCAACTATGCAGCAATAATTTGGATAACAGAATAATACTTGCTGACTACCGGATTGAAACAGGTTAACTCGAATCCTTTCATTGGCATTGCGGCCTCAATCTTGTGTTCCGAGTACTTGCGATCGACTGCACTGGTCTGGGCTAACATGCAAAATATAGAATAGAATAGAAATTTTTTATTTCCATAAATAGAAATCGAGTGATAACATAAGTCATAAGTCAAATTTTACAATCAAATCACATTAGAAATCAGCTTGACAGATCAATGTACCCATTTAAATACAATGACAAAAACACAAAGAAAGTATCACATCGGCGTTTGGTTTTGTATGAATCAAAAATTGTTCGACCTGATCGTTTGCTGTTTGACAATATTATATCATGCAAGATATGATCTGGAGAAGCACACCTTCTGAAAAATTTAATTGAATTTTCAAGTCGTCTTGAAAGCAAGGATGGTAAGTAGTCACATTTAAAGTCAAATCCACAAATTATTTGATGATCTCGGCGCTGTAATTTCTCTAACTTCTTGCATAAATACACAGGCATTGAAACAAAAAGTGGGAACAATATTCAAGAGAGCGCAGCAGAGAGTAACAAACACAAATAAGATCTGCTTTACTTATGAAACACTTCAGTACTCTAAGACTATGGAGACGTTGCACGAACAATTTCACGAACAGTATACTTCGGAGTCAAATCTGACGCCAATGATGGAGTTGACCCAATTTAAGTTTCTTGAGTTCTTGAAATAAACGGAAAATTTGTATAAGGACACATTTCCCCTATCGTGTATTATTTCATTGAAATTTGTATGTCATTCACGATTCATGTTTTCTTACACAGGCAACTTCGTCAGTTGTGGCACCAGTTTCTACGAAATGATGGACGTCGCCTTGGCTATTCATATAATCAAATTTTCCATATGATGAAGTATGTGCCGCCAGTTGTGAGAGTCCACTCGCGGCCACGACGGGTTCGGAGAGCAGCAACCGCTTACAAATCCCGCGTTTGGCCCAATGGAGTCATTCCATACGTCATACAGTCAAATTTCAGCAGTAAGAGTACTTGCAATGTTATTTATGAACTCCATTAATTTGAACATATGTCTTGCAAGAGATAATTTCTTAGTTTGTTGCCGCCGTTCACAAATCCGAATCTGTTGTCTAAAAACTATAATCAATTTAAGCTGTCAAACTCTGTGACGGTTGACATTTACAGGAAAATGTAAGTTTTTTTTTACATCGTACACAATGTCTTCACGAATAACTTTGTGACGTCTGTTCGCGAAGTGCACTAAACTACACTAGGTTAAGATAGTTGTAAAAACATGATGGCTGTTGATTAATATCATGTCATTCGTCTAATACAACAGATTTGGTATGTATAAATTATGATTTCCTTTCGTACATTGATGTCAGCTAACATAAGACAATGGATTTGTTTATCTGACATTGGTTTAAATGGACTTTATCGAAAGACTGTAGTACATGGAATGAATTGAGCGTACACATGCTAAGTTGAATTCTTTCTCCATTTTCCAGTAATTCATGTTTCCTAAATTCTTTTACGATTTGAGAAGCTCTTGTGGAATATAGCTCAATATATCCATTAATCTTCGTTTCATGTTAATTTCGGATACTATGATTTTGCTCTGAATCAGTGATTTATTTAACTTTTTACAGCTTTTAACTGATTTTGCATTTAATAGATAAACATCTTAACTGATATTTATAAATACATCACAAGTTCATGTATTTAAACGGAGAAGCCAAACAAGTTACATTGAAACCTAGGAATCATAATGAATTTGAATGCTAGTTTGAATTAATTTGTTAGAACAATAATTAACGCTTGAAGTAATCCACACGAAACTATATCATAATTATATTCATTTTTCAATGATTTGTCTAACTAGGCAATTGTCTACTTCTCATCTAGGTGAAACCAAAGCCCAGATCAAGAAGGCAATGCGTCATTGGGAAAACTACACCTGCATCAGCTTCGTAGAAAGAGAAGTAAATCAGGCTTCTTATATTCTGTTCACGGAGAAATCATGTGGGTGAGTCATCATGTCACTGCTCAAAACATTGCATCTCGAGTTTAATCTATTTCAAAAGGAAAATTATCTAAAGTCAATCACTCCGCGTCTTCCTCAATGTGGGTTTCGTGAGATGCATCATGCAGAGAGTTCTAAAATCTTCTCACTATGTAAGATGTTAGTAGAATGGAATAATTACAGAGCCATAAATTATAATTTTCCAATTCTGTAGTTAAAAATAAATCAGAAATTCTTGATGATAACGATTTACGAGATACTTCAATGGTTATCATTTTATGACCTTCCTCAACCCTATTCATTTGTACTTTTATGGCTGGGATTGTCTAAACCACTTATCTAGGGTTTGCAAAAAGCATCTTTTATTTGTTATATTTTTTCATAAAACAGCATTATATTATGCAGAGGCCGAATTTCTCAATGTAGAACATTACATAGCTTCCAGAATGATAGAATTATGTATACATTTAGATGAACAGCACTGAATTGGCACAGCACGAGCAGCTTGACACCACACTTGAAAAAACGAAATTCCATCTAGTCAAGACTAAGCTGCGCATAATGGAAATCTAGTCTCGATTAAGATTTCGTATCAGATGGTGCAGATAGTTCACAATCCTATCTGCACCATGAAACTGTCCAAAAACTAGCACAAGTCGCGACTGGGCTGTGCATGCGGACTAAATATTACTTAATTTTGACAGATACTTTATTCGCAGACATGTTTCAGTAGGCAAGCTACCATCGATGACAACGGTCATTAAACAAGGATGCATATGCAGGACTTGATGAGATGAAAAATCAATAAAAGAAAAGTGGCTGTGATTGGTTGCGATTATTCATGAGACAACGCAAACGAAGTATTGACGGCACTTCTATTCCCCCCCCCCACATATTCCAATTTTTCCGATTTCACCAAAGTTCGTCGAATTTAGTCACATTGGGTTAAGGATAAGATTGTACTGTCATAGAAGGAGAACAAAACACCACTGAGAAGATTTTTCTTGAACCCTGGCATGAAGGATTGATCCCCTGAGCCTGGATACTAGTTAGAACATAAGATTCGAAGGCGAATTTTGTGGAGTGCGTTCTAGAATTTTAAAATCATCTTTATCTGGGATATGTGCATGAACCGATATTTCAGATGGGGGGTCAACCGTTCACGTGTTCGTTTATATTAATAGATACATGGCGACACCGGTACATGGTTTCACCGACGGAGGATTGACTGCAATGCTCACAAATATTTTTATACACTGCTGAGGATAGCTCACTGAAAGGAAATGGATGTTTATTGATTATCACATTTTAAGTTGTGCAAGTGTTCAAGGCAATTCTTAGAACACCATTTGGAGCCTGACGATCTTCTGCCGTATCTTCCATACGTGAGGTTGGCAGGAGTGTTGAAACAGCCACTGGGATCCAAGATCCATATCTTTTTTGATGCAGAGACTCAGTATGGCTGTTCAGAGGGGAGAATGCTTTTTCCGTTCTGGCTACTTTACCACCTGCCGGAGATTTATTTGAATTTTTTATTTTCGTCAAGCTTTGTTTTGCTAATATCTTATGATAGGGACCTTATTTCCGAGCGTATGTGGTTTGTGCTTACCAATTTAATTCCTACATTTTTTGTATGTACTCATTTTTTCTTGAAATAAATTCTGATATATCACGAAAAAAATTTCTAAAGCACTATTTATGTGACAAATATTACGTTATATTTGAGAGAATATTGGGAATTTTCCAAAATATTTCAGTTTTTGGTTAGTTTTCTAGTCGTCAATAATTTATGTCAAATGCTTTTGGGTTCTCTCATTGCTGACTTGCTTTCTTGCTTCTGTGAAAGTTCATTTTTGTATTCGAACAGCCACTGATCGTATGTAAGTGATTTTAGGCCTATTATCTGTTCTAACGTATTTATCGATCATTTTTATTGTTGCAAATGAATGGCTATGTACTTAGTTAGGTTCTGCTTTTACACGGTTGAAGTTTTCAGATAATACCATATAATGTTGAAGAACACTACTCATAAAATCTTGAAATGTTGTCGCATTGTTTCAGTTGCTGCTCCTATGTCGGTAGACGAAGTGAGAAAGAACCACAAGCTATTTCAATCGGAAAGAATTGTGATAAGCGAGGCATTATCATCCACGAGCTGGGTCATGTGATAGGATTTTGGCATGAACATACAAGACCTGACCGGGATCGTAAGTTTTTGAATCAATTACATTCAAATTACAATAATTTACAACTAAAAATTGTGTTGAATGAATGTTGTAGTGCATGTGCGAACTTAATTTGAAGGGAAAGTTCAAGCGAAATTCATATATTTTACCGATATTCATTAATTTTTGTCGATTGACATTAAAATTGTAACAAATTACTTCTATTGAATTTTCAATGCTAATTTACAGATAATCAATTAATAGTAAGTTCAATTAAGGTTTAATAATGGCACCTTCAATAAGAGAATTTCTTTTTAAGGATATCATGTTGTTGACTGGTGCAGGAAATTTTTCCAATGTTAAAGGGCAATGATTCCTTTCGGCATTAATTTCGTGTTCTAAAAGTAATGAATTGTTGATACAGTCATTCATTTTATAAAATCATCAATTCAGATTTATATAATCAAGTTTTTGGACCATAATTGTGAAGATTGCATGACTTCAAAAAGTTGTTCTAGTAATGTAAATGCATGCAGAATAATTAGATTTTGAGTTGGATTCTCAGTTGAAAAATGGGAACGGACCTGAGTACCTGCCATTTCATCTTATATCAGGAATCATCAGCCGTTCTGGTTCACATCTCTCAACATCGACACAACTACCTGTTTAAAGTTACAGCCATGCCCGGGGAAATTATTCCATTAATTATTGTCATTTCATCCATTCTGAATTGCTGTCATACGTGATATTGAATAAAATGGCAATATGTCGCTTTATACACGTATAGAAATTGGAATGCTGATAGTTGGATGTGATTTATGAAGAAATTATTACTAATAATACAATTAATTTATGTTGTCATCAGGGTATTCACTTTAATACTAAATGGAGATCATGTTGCCATTTGCAACTATCAACAGCTACTTAGCATGAATGTTCCAATGAAGCAGTGTAATGACTAATTGCAATTAGCGATTGCAAATAGTTTTGAGGATGTGTTCATGCCAATTATTTTTGAGAAAATGTGATGTGCATAATCAATGTTCAAAGCTTTTCATGAAATATTTATAAATTTCGATTTGGCTGGGAAGTGATTTCTCATAAGCATTAACTTGAAAGAATATCTGAAACTGGATATATTCACTGTCGATAATGTGAAGTTGTGAATATGTTGTATTACAACATGTCTGTTAACGTATTCCTCCATGTCAAAGACTACCCTTGTGGAAGGAAAAGTTTTCAATGAAAATCAATCATATGAACATAACAATGATACAATGTACTATCATATGAACATAACGAAAAATTAAAATTATTACGAGACACCGATCAAGCCAAGAATGTGATGTCACATTCCGATACATGATGAAGAGTTGTGTATGCTTCTTGAAATCGGAAAAATTATGCGCCCGCTGCGTAGACTTTTTCCATGAAATTAAGATCCAGATGTGGTTTGTAGAAGTACATAAGCTTTTATTCAGCATGAATCTTAAATAGGCGCCAAATTTAGTGGCTGTCAGGTTTTCACAAATATTCATCAATTTTGCGTGCTTTTGATTAAATGTCCATTCATACCGGTGGCGGCGCGGTCCTGCGCGCCTCTGTGCCCCATAGGTTTATTGCGGTTCTGAACGAAAATGGGACGTGTGAAGACGTCCGGTGCGAATGGACCTTAAAACTGCTTTCAATGACCAACTAAAGTGACAATTCTGCCGCTAAGCATGCGCAAGTACATGCATAAATTTTGTCATAAGTTGTACTTTTCTGTGTTGCATTTTAAAAGACGTTTAGACTTAAAAAGTCAAAATATCATAGCACTTTTCAAATATACCGTTCTACTATTGACGAATTACTGAAGCTCTGCTATATATAACTTCGGATGGTCTATTGACAGTAATGAAGACAGCTCCTAATCAGGCTTGCTGTGAGAGCGGGATTTCCCATGGGTTTTCCATAGGATGGGAAGAGAAATTTCAGTTATGGCAATTCCCACATTAATGTGACAGTAGAGCTGAATAATATTTTTGGAGCTCTGCTGTGCGCTTTTTTAGATGCTTTAGAAAATGTGCTGAAATATCATGCAAGATGTTATACTAATGAGTCATCCATTTCTAATGCAAATGTAATTCATCTCACTTTATTTTTATCTTCACCATTGCGCTACTGCAACAGAGGCTTTAAATCTTAAATTGAATTGATTAATAGAAGTCAACAAAATACCCTGCATGCTTATGTGTTTTATAATTTAGATATCATATATAACAATACATTGCATATTATATGTATGATAATATATGAAATAAATGGCTAAATGTTAAATAAACGACAGTGAAGTTATCAGCATGGCTACTTGTAAGAGTGACACTGCGTGGTAGTGCTACATACATGTGAGAAAGTGAAAATACGCCAGGTTGAAATTTCTGCATTTGATCCTCGCACACGCACACGTTGACGTTTTTCAAGTATATTTTCAAATACGAATACATGTACTTAGGCATACAAGACCTGTTTCCATTCAGATTGACGAGGTACTGGTGTAGTGCGAACAGTATGCTAGAGTAGTAATAGTTGCAAGTAGACAAAAGGTTGGTAGGAATATTTTTTGTGGAGACGTAGGCCACCTGCTTTAGGCCTATGTTGATATAAGGCTTTATGTATCGATGGTATTTTTAACTGTTTTAAAAAACTTATTTTAGCCGAAGCAGTTGAGAACATGTTCCCATAAAAAGGCATATCATTATCTCTAATGAGGAACCTAGCTATTCGAAATGGAATTTTCAGGGTAGTCTGATATTATGGATTGCAGGCCTGTCTGTAGAGCCCTTTGCTTTAAGTTATCTAATGAATAATAACATACCTATACATGTAGCTACATTACGGCAATAAATTCAAATATAGACGATAAGATATGATGTATACATATAATTCATGTACATAGGCCTACATTGTAATAGTATGTTCCCATTACCTGGGTTTCTTGTCAGCTAATCATATCAAAGAAATATTTGTCTTATGGGAATAATTGTGGGAAATAATTGTACATTTCGAGAAATCCCGTGGGAATGGGACGACGAAATCTCGTCACAGGACAAGCCTGCTCCTAATGCTCATCGTACAACAATAATTGAGTCATTTTACCAGTAACTGAATTTTTGCGTTTGGATTGGCAGTACGTCGGCGTATTATCTACCGACAGTGATCGCTACTTGTTTCGGGAGATTTCATAGCAGTAAATGTTAGTGCATAAAATGTAAATGTAGTAAATGCAGTGTCCACGTGTTTAATGTAGACAAATACGAAAATTTCTACTGCATATTTTTTCAAATTTTTCAAATATGCATTTCAAGGAGCAATCTGAATTGATAAGTAGATGTAGTTGGGATTATTTTTTTGCCGAATTGAAACTTTTTAATTTGTGCCAACAATTTGTCCTGAAATTAGTGATAATTGAAAGACTATGATAGTCAAAATTGACTATCATCAATTGTGAAATAAGTTTTTCTACTGATGTTTCGATTCAATAACAAGGATTTTTCCTTATCTCAAATTGAATCAAGAACGCACCCCTGCAAGCACACAGGCTAGGAAGTTATAAACGTGAAAAGTAATCATAACTAAACAGGAATACATGACGTTATATAAGAATTATTGATCAAAATGCTATGTGCATGTATAAAAATAAAATAATCGAGCAGTAATAATGACTTCAATGCAACGATCTTGACGGTTGAATTCGAAGCAAAGCTAAAGCAAAGCCCCATTATTTCTATTTATAGCTTGTTCACCAAGTTCATATTGGATTCCGCAGCTAGGCCATTTGACGTATCAAAGTTAAAAATATATAAAAAAATGTATCAAAAGATTTAGCAACTTTACAATGTGATGATGAACTTTGTTTTTATTTACTTGAATAATGACTTGATTTTTACTTAATTTACTTGATTAATGTTGAATGAATGACTGAACAGAAAGTTCGTGTGATCTGTTGTACAAATACAAGTTTTGATTTTTTTTAAAAAGACACAACATAATGGAGGAGTCAGGATCAATCTCAATCCCGTCACCATTTACAAGCGTCTTTTACAGTGCAATGTATATAAAAATAGGTTTTCATCCAATGACGCCTGAAATTCAGAAAATGAAAATCTGTGACAAATTGTTGATTTCAAATATGGAAGTGTAGACGTGTCAGTTGATTTATTTTCCAAAATTGAGAACTTCCAACAGAGATCCATATAACGGATAATTTACCATTATCCTAGACAGGAGAGGCACAGGAAAACTATATCATAGGTAATGTAGATGATTGGAATTAGAAAATGTGAGTACGTTCTAGATTTTTCACCTATAGTGAATATAAACCCGTCTGAGTATAATGTCTCAGTAGCGTAAATACTAATTTAAAGAAAGATTGCATGCAAGATTTCTTGTTGATTTTTGCTGAGGGATTTCTACTTTTTCTTTGTAGATCATGTTGAAATATTGTGGGACAGTGTAGTTGACGGTCAAACGTTTAATTTCAAGAAACTGGATCGTGGAGAAGTTGATTCCCTAGGCGAGCCATATGACTATACCTCAATCATGCATTACGCCAAGGGTACGTTTTCGAAACCAAATCGCGATGAAACCATCCGTCCCCTTCGATGCTGTCCCAGACCCCCAATCGGGCAAAGAATTCAGCTGAGTATTGGTGACATTCGACAGACGAAGAAGTTGTACGAGTGTGCAGCTTGTGGGAAGTCGATGCTGTCACCAGTCGGTGTTTTTTCATCCCCAGAACGCATGTCCGGTACGAGAACATCAGGGAAAGGATACCATTGTCAGTGGCGAATCATTGCCACTGATGGAGAAAGAATTATGCTCAATGTGACAGCCTTAGAAATTCCTCAGACCACAAATTGTGCAGTGGAGTATCTTGAAATTCGTGATGGTTACTTCATCAAGTCAAAGCTAATAGGTAAGATTTACTTATGTTACTATTTGTAGATATTATTTGATAAATTTCTCACCCAACATCCAACTGATCACCATTCGTCCTACGATACTTAACTAGGTTCTCTGAAGCCTTTTTCCTTTTTCATGTTAATAGCTCATATTTCTTGTGTACACGTATATATGTAACCGGTCAGCCTACGCCCTTTTCGTTTCGTAAATGAGATATTCAATATCTCGCGAAAAAAGAAAAGAAAGTTAACGGTCAGCAAAGAATCAAACGCTGAGAGAGAGATGAGATGCGAATAAATCTAGTAATAAATTGACAGAAGAAAGAAATTCAGTGTGCGAATAACGTGATTGTTGATGACAGAAAAAAAAATGATATAATGAAAACTGATTAACGTCCATGTTAAAAAAGGAGATTAAAAATTCCGTGATAAGAACGAAATGTGGTCGGGTCGAAAGCTAACGAGCAGACTTTAAAGGAAACTCTTTCAATTTTCAAACGAAAGTGGTTTTATCGTCAAGTCTCAAAAATTGGTTTAAATTAGAAACGATGAGAAATTGACACAACAACTACCAACAACAACACATACATCTTCAGTAGCTGTTAGAAGAACTCCGGGCTCTCGCGGTGTAACATAACTACAGAAGTAACAACAACAATTGCCTGCCAGCGAACAACAACACATCAGCGAGCGTGATTGAAGATTGACGGTATAAGTGACACTGATATCTATGATATTATTTTGGTATTTAAGTGAGTCCGATCGAATTGAAGTGAATTCAACATTAAGAAGTGAACTGTAAGTGTGAAGTTTTTCTTTTATCGTTGCGCATCGTGTCTATATAACTATAGCCTTTAAAATTAATATTGTTAATTGTTGTGATTGGAAGTTGAATGATAGTTCATGTAATTGAATAATTAATTATTAGAATAATCTGTTGCCACTGTCTATATTATGATTTGAACTGACAGGGTTGCTGCCCTTTAATGCAGCATTAATTTTCCTCTTTCCAAACCAATTGTTCTTCGTGTGTACAACAATTAATTTAATCTCCAATTTTTGTGCTTATCCTATCAAGAACTAAATTCAACAATTGCTTTATTTTGATTAATTATCTTACTTGATAAATAACTAAATAACAAATTGAACAAAGATGATTGTCTTTTCATTGTCTGCTTAATCGCTGAAATAACATTGTCCTGGGCTGTAGGCCCATCGAAGTCACAAAAAATATCCTTTATTCAACAATAGAATAAAGCTACCTCTGTCGATCTATCTCTCTCTTATCTCTGCGTGCAGTTAACACAACGGCCGAGTACTATGATTTCAATTTTTACACAAGCAGATTTATCACAGGTCTATCGAAAAAGTGGAATTGAGGTTTATCAAGGTCAATTCCAATTCCAATTCCAGTAGATTTAAATATCGTCGATTCCAATTCCAATTCCGACGAAAAATGGAATTAATTCCGGATCGGAATTAATTCCAATTCCGACTTTTCCAACTCTGGTTGCAACCGCTCTCCGTCCGACAGAATGTAGCCTCACATTGTCTGTTCTAGAAGCTCCCGCAGAGCTAATGCACTCGCATGTTATCATGTGAGCTTAGATCACATGCGCAGTTTGCGCACTGTAGGTCGCTCGATAGGCTATCCTGTTCACAAGGCGACCTCCAGACCACTTTCCTTGACCAATGCAATCTTGACACCTGTAATAGGCGTGTGACCAGGTTCTTATGGGGACAATTCAATAAGTATATAAGATCTTATTGCTTTTACGTTTGTTTCCTTACCTATAGAAACCTGAATTTCTATTTTTCCTTGAATAATGGCTTCATTTATAGCTCATAGCTGCGCCAGGGGTGAACATTCTGTGAAGATTCATTGTTCACGCTACCTTCTCGAAGATCTTTATATTTCTCTGTGTTGTTAGTTGATAACAACTGCAAAATTGTAGCGTTGATAACTTATTCTGGGATTACATTCCCATAACTGAATGCTCGATAAACAGTTTATGATACTTAGACCGTGTTAATAATGTTTGATTTTCTTGCCTATTCTTACAGAATTCACAAATGCGCGATATTGAAAATGTGATCAATATCTACCTGTGCTTAGATTTACATGTACAGTGTTTATTAGAATCATTGCTGAATATCATAATCACTTCTGATGCAAATAAGTGCAATTTGATTCACAACCTATTATGGGATGTTAAAGACAACATATTATGCGCTTCCGAAACCATCATCTGCATGACTGCTATGATGTTGTTATTGTCTTAAATGCATCAACAGAACAGAGTTGGAAGTGGGTCAACGAAACTTGACCCATGACCCACCTGACCCACGGCATATGTGACCCAAGACCCACCTCATCCACCGACTTTTCACGAAAACATACCCACGACCCACCTAACCCACCACATATTTGACCCACTTAACCCACCCAACCCACATGCTGCAAGGATGAATGATGTGAGTGCAATTTCCTTTTCTAGTATCATCTTTAGTTTCATTTTCATTCAAGATTCTAGGTCTATCTAGGTCCTCGTAGTATCAAAATTATTGTTAAGATTTGTTATGAAGATTTAAGTGTATCGGATCACTTGTAACATGATAGATAGACATGCAACCTCATCAAAATTATCTTATAATCAAAGCTCATGTACCACAAATGCCTAAGGTTCTAAAAAATTTAAATGATTCTGTTTCTTGTTATAATTCTTGACTATCCTTTTTAGTGACACCTATTTAACTCGTAGAGAGATGATTATAGTTAAATTGAGGGCCCTACAGACTAGATTTCAAATTTTACATTTCTTAATCAAATGAAGTTAAAAAACAAGATTACAGCAGGACTAAATCATTTATTCATGCATTTATTATGTTAGATACTACATGTGTGAAAATTATCCCACAAAAATCGTCAAACCAATATTTTGTTGCTTCTGATGGCAATCGATTCAAATTTCATTAACTTCCGCTAATTATCAAATAGAAAGTTATATATTTGATATAAGAATGACATTCATTGAAAAGCAAATGGAGTAAGCATGCGCAACACGTGAATAGAGAATTGCACGAGGACAAGATTATAATTCAAGCTTACAATACATATAGATGAACTGATACATTTGAGTGGCGCCATATGTACGAGTACGTTGTGATAAGAATCACTAGTGACATCATGTAAATATTCCTATTTTTATTGATACCAGATCAAATATCAAAACAGACTTTTTATTGATGCGAAGTGTCAAAAAATATCTCCTCACAGAGCTCTGCCGTAATAAGTCTGTGTGAAAGAGATAAGTCTGTATCAATGACCGTCGTATGAATTATCGTATTTCAGATTATCATGTATCGAATGAGCAATGAGATGCATGGAACCTTCATGATGCGAAAGTAGATTGAACGGCTAAATACTTTAGATGTGAAGCATGCATATTATCAAGATGTTTTGATCAATTACATATTTCGAAAATGTTCAGGCTCTGATCAATCTTTACCAGAGATTTACCATTCTAATCTGCACCAGAGGATATTTTCTACGAAAGACCAACAAAATCAAACGAGAAAAACAAAACGAAGGTTAGTTGGCATTGCAAGAAAATTTTCAAGATGAATATAACCTCTGAATACCTGACTTCTTCAGTACCTGTATCTCTGAAATCAAGGTCACACATCATTGGGTATCGTCAGACATAGCGACAGAGAATCGAACAGACACAATGGTACTCAAACAACTTCTCTCCACCAACCAACATCTCTCAGTAGACAGCAGCAATTGTTTTCGAGCCTTTAATATGTGTGAATTCCGCCCCCTTTTGAAACTGTATGAGGCGTGTGAAAGTCAATAGTGTTGCATCTTTTTGACTATGTGCATCCATCACCCCTTTCAGTGACACTGACTTTATCATTTTTCATGAATGACAAGAGTACGAATAAATGAAGTTTACTGTATTTGAGATTGTCAAATCTTTCATGGGTTAAACTGGTTGGAAGTGGGTTAACGAAGTCTGATCCACGACCCACTTGACCCACGCTAAATGTGACCCTCGACCCACCTGACCAACCAACTTTTCGGAAAAATATGACCCACGACTTACGTGACCCACGCGATTTTGTGACCCACCTGACCCATGACCCACGATCCACTTCCAACTCTGCAACAGAATCAAAACAAAAAGCAGAATTAATGATATTGCAATCACATTCTTGAAAGACCAGGGCTTTTGGGGCCCATAATGATACTAATAACTCCTGTGACTTGATCTATTTGTAAGCCATATCACTTTCGCAAGGGAAAGAGAGTTGGTAGATTCATTTTACAACTATTCATCGATGAGTATATTTTCAAACACTTTTGAGAAAAATTATTGATTAGATTGATTAGAATTTCAAAGCAAACCGGGTACCATGTGGCTAATTGATAAGCATCGACTTTCCTCTGGCATGGTGCCTTTTTTCGTCAGATATCTGAAGATGACCTGTAACAGAAGCAAGAATATGTGCTCATCACGAATTGCCCCTACTCGCATTATTCAATAAAACGGCGAGGGTGAACTTGCAGCTCGAATCAACTTCAAGAAAGAACGTATTAGTCTAAAAATACTGCTGATGAATTGCTACGAAGCATGTTGACAGAAGTCTTATCAGTGTTTTCCACAATGCACTCCCAGTTATCGTTAGAAAGACAATCAGAAGCCTTTCAATTTCGCTACCGCAGATGTCAGTGCTATTGGAAATTTTTTGATGCAAATGTAGTAGTGTTCCTATAATATGAAAGTTGCAATGTTTAGAATAAAATTACAATGCAACTCGCGTATCAGGTTCGCATTCTCGTGGATCCTACTACCACAAACCAATCAAATCCTGCGATAATTTTCACTTGTCTTCATATCCTGAGTAGACACGGAAGATTCATTAGATATTGTGTAAGTTTCCATATTCCATTCGCTGCATTCAACCACTTTTAGTTTGAGGATTGAGAAAGCATTCGAGGTCCGTTTCAGCAAACGATTCATTGACTTCGAAATTACTTTCCTTATCTATAAGTTATTATATTTTTTATACTTTAACATTTTTTGACATCTGCTGCATATGTCAAAATTTGATATACAGTGTATGATACAAAGTTGGGACGCGAATTCGGAAATGTCATCAAAAAAAGAAATGTTTTTCTTCAGAATTATATTATGCACAGTTTGCACGTCTGATCGCGAAAATCTTGCAGACGCTCCAATTCCACGAAATGATGCACCGCATCGCAATCGCAACTGGCCATCTGTTTTTCTACACGGAATTACAATAACCTTCATAACAAAATTTGTAAATTTAAGTTGTCTGCTGAAGTTATACTTAAGTCTCACATTTCAATGATGCTAATTTAGATGCAAATTATTTAGCAAATTTTTGTCTTATGCCTAATTATACCTGTTTGTATACCAATTAACCTGATACTACTCGTACCTATATAACAACGAAGAATTTCAGTAGAGATATTTGGAAATAGCCAAAGTCCTGTAAAATAGAAGTCCTCTTTAGTCTTTGTATGCTTTCCAAAAAAAGAATATGAATTTCTTGTAGATGCAAGCGCTACATGCCGTTGATACAGATTTTCTATTCATGCCGCATTTTCTGGAATACAGGCAGAACCCACTAATGATTGAATAGCTATCATACAATGCAACTCGCACCTAAATTTTTTAAGAGCTGTGTCATAAAACTGCTGAAATTGAACTGTAGCGTGTAGCCACATATAAATATTTCCGTTGTTATTTATCTGATTATCATAGCTTGTCAAATGATACAGAATTGAAGAACTCGTAAAAGCCGATGTAAAACGATAAATAAAAGCAATAGTCAATGCAAAATCGACACAACACCATGCCTCTATACCGGTTGTTCAACTTCCTGCAAATCTTTAGAATGCAAGTCTGAAGAATGAACTATCAACAATAATCAAGGTCAACTGTTGAAGTTGATGTCGATTGAGCCGAACTTCTCATACTTTTTTAAATACATCGGTTTGATTACATGCTTTCTCTTTATCAACGTCATGACTGTGCTTCGGTTGAAAGATCGTTTCAATGAAAGTGAACAGACATCTGATAGGGCCAAAATTATGTCATCTAAATGATAACAATAATCACATCTATCCTGCAAATCTGTCTTCCAAGTGTTTACTATTAGGACAGATATTTTCAGACATGAATACAAGTCTAAATTTATTTGAACTTGATTATTGAAGGATGTCCTTAAAAACCTGGTTGCGATATAGGATTTTCAATTGCCTTACACCGAGTAATTTTCTTTCGTAGGGCATCGAAAATCGAGTTTTTGATTTATAATGATCTTCTTTGTTTGCTTTACATATCTATATAATGTTGATATTATAGAACTATCGCAAAACAAGTTTTAAATACATTGTTTTTAATTTGTTTTTAATGGAATTGGAAAGAGCCAATACTCAAAAGTTGATTTTATTTTCGTTTTCGTTGTCACTCTTAACAATTAATTTCAGTTCCGCTAACTATCTTCAGGTAGATAACTTTTCCACTTGAAGATAGTTAACAGAACTGAAATTAATTGTTAAGAGCAACAACAAAAAAAGAAATAAAATCAACATCTATCAATATTTGCTCTTTCTAATTGCTCTTTCTGGGCATCTTGCTGACACTAATATTGCCCACTGGACCATGTCTATTGCATCAAGATATTTTATATTTAATCAGAACAAAGGAGATTAGCCAAGAGGCATTCAAGGAAATATTACTTGTCATAAGTCTTACTCAAGAGTTTTACAAAATCTATGAAAATGCACCTAGAGCAGAGGCACACTAAAGTAAGTGAAAAAAGAGTACAAGTACAAATGGGTAGATAAAGATAAATCTCTGAATCAAAGCCAATGTGAAGGGATGAATATAATGATGAAAGAGAAATGTCCAGTTTAAGTCAATCAAAATCAAAATTGCGAAAATCGAAGGAAATGAAATAAAAAAATCAGTAGAAAAAAAGGCGGGAATGATGAAACGGAATCATTATTTTTTTATACAATTTTGGAATTCTATAGTTTGTGTAATCATAGAAATGTCGAGTCCTAAAAAGAACTGCTTATACGTTCCCTACGAGGTCATCAGCTGGTAACATGTACTGGATTCGCCTTTTGGCCCCTCACCTGAACAATCAAATCCATACCAGCGCGGGCTCTGAACTTGGTGCAGCCTCGTTCACTTTTCTTAAAGTCTTAAAAAAGACATTAATTTTGGTAAAAACATAAATCAAACAATTATCTCACAAAAAATAGATCACACATGCGTAGTAGAGCTTTTCAGGCTACAGTCTTAATACCTTCATGACATAACCTCAATGCAAGATCCGAGCATCCTGCCATACGAACGCATGAACTCATAGTTTGTAAGGCATATGATTATTTAGAAATTTCAACAGTGACTGGAAAATTGAAATCATTAACTTTGTGGTATACAGCGGTCTCCATTGCTTTGTCCTTGATTTTCAATCCTCTATCCAAATATTTCAATGGTTTGTTATCTGAGCCGCTTAGGGTATATGTCAGAGATTGTATCATTAAAAAGACAATCATTTACAACGCGTAAATCATCTATATATCTTGCAGTACATCAGACAACATTATGGCAAGTCCTAACTTTTTATTATACACAAGCCTTTGCATGAATTGAAATTCGCAGTCGACTAAAAACAGATCTACTAGTAGTGGGTTGCAGTACTCCATCTGTACATTTGAGTAAAATACAACATGCGGTTCATATGCGATGTTGAGAAGTTCGACATCCGGGATATACGCATTTGATGTCACGCGAAAAGAAGCTTCCTTTACTTGACATTGTCTTCGGCATATGCTGTCCGAAGCACCAATTGCTATCTGCCAAAGGACCTGCTTCGTCGTTCTGTTAGTAATCAATGAGCTCATGAACACAAGACCTTTGAATGATGGGTCAAGGCATTCGCCAGTTTTTGAAGCAGCGTAGCAAAAGACCAGAATTTGTCGTTCAATCATTGATCAACAGTTGCTTTAATTTCTAAAGCATTTCTGATCATGCTGTTTGATTTATCCATTTATCATTTATTCATGCCGGTGCATAGCTTCCAATGATCTCATTTTATTTAATGTTCATACCGGATTCGATAAGCCCTCCGGAAGACAGACTTGAAAAACTGGATGGTAAGCTGTTCTCGAAGATATCGAATAGACACCACGTCAAGCACAAAGACCAATTGCTTTCTGCATGTGCAACTAGCATTTCCAGAATAATAATAATAATAATCAACATCTTTACTGTCTGTCTGTTGAACTCTGAGAGTACATGCAAAATATTAATAAATATATGTCAATAAGCTAAAGGAAGCAGCAGTTAAGAAAACTGATAAAGTGACATAAAATACAATTTACAAAATTTTATGAAAAGAGTTCTTTGTTAGTGCAGAAAGCGCATATAGACCACATTCCCTGCGAGTAAAAGTGCTGACTGTGATAAACAGTGGTTGAAGAAGAGTGTCGCTTCTAAAAATCGTCGTTCGCCTGACGCTGTCAAAACACTCGTAATGACATCATCCGCTATATCAGCACAAATTATCCGAAAGCCCGTCGCTCAACTCGCATCAATGCATTTAATAGATACGTAGGGATATTAGAGAAAGAAGGAAAGGTGCATGTTAAGACTGAGCGAATTAAAGCAATATACGAAGTGATCATTACATTAACTGGACATCCTGAACGCCGTAAATTCGAATTATGAACTATGTTATGAACTATGTTATGAATGAATGTTATGATGTTCTCGACCATCAGAGCTTCAGTGCTTCATGCATTTTTTCTTGTTATTATCAACTACATGTGACTTCCTTTTAAACGCAAGTGCGTCTGTCAATTTGGTAATTGTAAATTGTCGTAGCTTTATGCCGAACCGATACTGGTCAATTATGTTCATACCGTGCCGGATCTGGTTAATAACGGCATTGGTCGAACCTGCATGGAGGTAGCGGCGAACCGATTCCATCTTTATCAATCGGTGCATACAAAGGTGGAATCGGAGCGTCGGTATCGCTATACAGGTAACATTAAGGTTATTATGTATCAGATGGAAGAATGTTATGGAAAGCAAGAAATCAATAGAGCTGAATAGTCGTGGTAAATAAATCAATATCACTAATCAACAGTAAATCAGCACGATAACTTCACTAAAATCCACTAAAATTCACAGCAACACTGGCTTCAACCCATACGTACGTTTTGTGCTACTGCGGGTGCAGTGAAAACATTGGTCAATTATGAAACTAATCTCAAATTGATAAGCAACTTTATTAATTTTCATATTCAACAAAAAAAATGCTGGTACATCAGTTTACGATTTATGTAGCTGTTTGTATTTTATGTTTTCAGGTCGATATTGCGGAAATGCCCTTCCTGATCCCATTCTATCGACGGGCTCGCGCTTGTGGCTTGAGTACCATTCTACTTCACGTTCCCGAAGTTATGGATTCTCGGCTCAGTATGAAGGTAAATGAATTCAATTCTCTTCATAGAAGTTGAAGACATAGAAATATTTGATCCCTCGTTATACGTCGCTAAATTATTAAAAATGGCTTGCACAATTAAAGTAGACAGCTGAAAGTTATCTATTCACGTGCGGCCAGGAATCGTTGTCGGACTTTAGTCTGATGTCTGCAATTAGTAGAAAAAGCGACATGGAACTGTTTCACTTCTGTCTGTAAACATCTGCGATATGAAGAAGCAGAGCAAGATGAATTTGCTTCTATGGAGTTCAACCCTCTCATGTTGCCATGTTTTGGTTCTTACATAACGTGTGACTTTTTGTTGTTTACACAGAACGACATTGTCGAAGTCGGTTAATATGATCATTGTCTATCGAACTAGAAACCCGGCAACAATCAGTTAAAGATAAAACTTTAGTGCACTATTAATTTTGAAGGATACGAGTTTAAGGTTTCAGAAATTATCTCCCATCCAATAGCTTATTATGTCAAAAATTATCTTAATTTGTATCAACATACCCCGAAATGTCATGTTTAAACTTCAGCATTGTGCGGTGGCGATATTTTCAAGAGTGAAGGCAGCCTTTCAAGTCCAGGCTACCCAGAGTATTATCAGCAAAGTAAGGAATGCGTTTGGAAGATAACTGTCCCTAAAGGTTATTCTGTGGCACTGAAATTTCATACCTTCCTGGTAAGTCAACAACGTAAATCCTTATGTAATATGAAAATATGCACCTGCACAGTATATTGAATAATATTATGAACAGGGTTCGGCATTCTTGCCATCACATTTTAGGAAAAGTTGATCTATATTTTTGATAACAGTGCGACGGATGTTCTGCTTTATCCGATGTTTCAGAAGGTGAAAGTATGTAATAGGACATGTAACTGAGTATCTACTTAAATTCATAACTAAGTATAAATGTAGCGTATGTCTGAAGCTTTGAAGTTAGAGTTATAACTAATAACTACTTACGCACCTATTAAGGAGAGAACATGCAACTCCGCAATCATTCAAATCCTTGGAAGTTAACACAAATATTAAGTGAAATTATCCAATTGATTAAATGAGGGCAGTTATTCATGACTTGACCATCAATTGAAATCTAGGGCTCAAAACTAACTTTGTGGTTAAATTTGATGTGATTGTTTGAACAATTTTGAAATGAATGAAGTGGACAAAGCCACAATATGACGAAATTTGTGTGATGACTTTCAATAGATTTAAATACGTTTATTTAGAATATCACTTCGAAAGGTTCAAATACTTGTTGCAAAAGTATGAATCATGACTTCTGAAAGCAATTGCCCTGACTCAACTGTGAAATTCTTTCTAGCGTCCAACCCATCCATGTATTTAGAGAACTGTCCTCTCGCGCTTAACAGTCTAGAAGGTCTTCGCGATCAGCATTTTACAAGTGTCACTTTCATTGTATGCTTTACATTTGTGTGGACGCTCATAGTGCAATCTCGCAGACATGAAATCAAAATCCCTAGGGAAGAAATATGATTTCTAGGGCAGTTTCTTTATGACATGTCATATTTTGTCATATTATGTTTGTTACGTCATATTTGGTCAAGCTTCCAAATTTCCTATTTTCATATATGAATTGCTAGTTTTACAATGCTGATAATGACAGCTGATGAATGACTGAAATGTATAAATAAATTCAGGCCCTATCAAATTACAAATAGTATTATAATACGAGGCTTGATTCTTTAATTTTTTCTCAACGCCATGAGCTATGCTATGTGGCATTATGGCTTCAATATACTCACTGTCAAACAATAAACACAATCCTACTGCAGCAGTCACTTAAATAAAAAGCGATCATACGCAAACGTCCCAGATTTGATATCCAAGCCGGAAAGTGCAAAGTTTAATATGCTTGAATCAAAAGAAGTTGTTTTAATTTTATCCAATGACATCGTCGGCATTCACGGTCATATACAGAAACGTTTGTAAAAAGGTATTTTGCATGTAGGCCTATCATTAACATGGAAAAGGAACCATCAGCCCAATTTACTACGCTATCTTACAGAACTGTCAACCAACAACTTCATCGGTTGAGCGATCATTCTCTATATTAGGAAAGCTATTGGCGAAAGATCGACAGTTTTGGTCTGACAACAAAGAAAAGATGCTTCATAATGTACTACAACACAAAATAAATTGCTATTCTTAAGTGCACGATGGTTCCTGTAACATCATTTTGCTGATTCTTGGTTTTGTCTGGAGCTATACTAAGGCCCTATAACAGCATATTTTCGTATATTAAAAGTCATATTTCAAAACTTTTCAGGTTGTTAAAAATTGCCCTAATGATTACAGCTGAATAATACATGTCAAAGTGAAAGCGAAGTTAAAATCAAGTAAGGTTCCCGAATAAAATTACGGTTTCACAGTTAAACAGCATGGAGAAAGTCATCAAAAATACAGCACACGTGCAAGGAAATGTATGTAGCGAGCAAGCAGTTATTTAAGAAATCCAAGTTAATCTAAAAAGCACCCAACCTTTGGTTGCGAATAATAAAGAGGAAGCTGAAGCATTTTAGCTAGCAAGTCTATTCTTTAATACATCGCAATTAACTGGCTATTTCAAATTCAGGTCATTGATCATTTGCATTACTGACCGCTTTAATCTGATATTCGGTTCGTTTGCTATGCCTTCGCTTGCGACTCGACTCGTTTCCTACCCCTGTTATGATCTGATTTACGGCTGTCAATTTTTCTCGACCTTGAACAGCACAAACAATTTTGTATTTCAATCGCGTGATTTATTTCATGCGCGCTAATGCAGAAAAACAATATTCCGTCTACTGTCTTCTGTTTAAATTTGACATTCGGTTGCAGATTGAAAAGCACGATAACTGCGTCTACGATTTCGTGGAGATTCGCGATGGAGCTGATGACAAAGCTCCTTTACTTGGACGTTTCTGTGGCTACCAAGTACCTCCAGGATTAAAGACGACCAATAATCAGATGTTCATCCGATTCAAGTCAGACAACTCTGTTCAAAAGCAAGGATTCACCGCAAACTTTGAGAAAGGTGAGCCAAATTGAAATTATAATCCACTAGACAAAAATTTTATCAAATCATTTTGAAATAAAAAAGACTTTGATTGTCTCAACGCGCAGTAAAATTGTAAGTATCTGCAAATTCTTTAGATGCAATGACGATGAGTGTTACACATTTTGATTTATCTTAACCATAGAAAAGTAAGCAGCATTATAGAAAGTACTGTTATCTACTTCCATGATATTTAACAATCTGTTCACACCGTGTCCTGATGGCTCCTGCTCTATCACACTTGGTTAATGAATGTAATACAAATTCACTGCTCTCTCTCTCTCTCTCTCTCTCTCTCTTTCTCTCTCATGCTATATCTCCTACTACAGCATCATGACAGTTTAAATGTTGAATTCCTATGCTCACAAGCTTTTGAAGCTTGAAATTTCTGCTCGAAATGGATTGCAAAGAGCAATCACGACAATTATTGACATTCCTATACAGTGTTGTTCGATGAAACTGAATCACTACATTAAAATTGAGGCACATTCCTGATAACTTCTTTTCTTTGCTACATAGCATATTAATTGCTAAATTAGGCTTAACCAATCATTCAGTTAGTTCATATTGGTTATGTTCTGAAACTTTATGATGACAAAAGTTAACCTGCAACAAGTTTTCCGTCCAAGACAGACCTTACTAGGACAACTAAGCTTCGGCAGATTTTACTGATACTTGGAGTAAAAGTAAAGTGGTTGAAAAATTCGCGCAAGTACTTTTTGCAGTCTGTACTTTTCTCAGAAATATACGTGACATGTCAGCTTTCAATAAATTTATTCAGTAGCTCCAGAGAATTCCGATAAATAGGACACTGGGTCAACACTCAATTGCTTACTAGGCCCATCGTCTATACCAGGTCCAGCAAACTATCATCAATGTTTATCGGCTTTGTCACAACGCTAATCAAATTATCCACGCTACAACTGTTGTTATGGCTCATACTCGATCAGAAGAACATTTTGGAATCAAACTATTGAATTCTATTCATGACTGGAGCCATTGGATGGCGATACCAAGTATCTCATCAAACAAAACATCGAATTATTACGAGGAGAATTTGCTTTTTCCAAGTAAAGTGGCTGAAAAATTCGCGCAAGTACTTTTTACAGTCTGTATTTTTCACAGAATTTTATGTGATATGTCAGCTTTCAATAAAATCATTCCGTAACTCTAGGAAGTTCCGATAAACTGAACAACTGGTGATCACTTGATTGCTTACTTGGCCTTGACTATCGCCCATACCCGGTCCAGAAGCGCAGAATCATCGCTGTCTATCGCTTCTGTGTCAACGCTAATCAAATCATCCACAGCGCAGCTGTTGGGATGACTCACACTCGATCAGAATACCTTCATGCAATCAATCTACTGAACTCTATTCATGACTGGCGCCACTGAATTGCGTAGTGAAGTAGCGAGTGTCTTATAAAGCAGTAGATCACAGCATAGATAAGACAATTCATTTGTTTGGAAACGAAACTGTACCAATGGGTGATACAGACAACGAAAACAGAGCCCAGGTCGTTGCACTACATGAGCATGCTGTTCTTTCAACACGTGAGATTGCAGGCGCTGTTGGTGTAAGCCAATCATTCACAAGTCGCATCATTAGTCGGTACCGAAGCACAAATTCATACGAAAGTTATCGATTTCTCTGCGGATCTGAAAGAAAAACCGATGAAATGGGCGATAGAGTTCTGCTGAAGCTCTCCAGAGAAAATCCCCGTGCAACATCGAGCGACCTCTCTCATAAACTGAAAGATGATTATCACATTGACAATTGACATCAGCCCATCAACTGTAAGAAAACGCTTAACAGAAAACGACAGACCAGCATATCGTCCATTGAAATACCAGGTTCTGACCGAAGACATGAAAAAAAGAAGACTTGCATGGTGTCGTGAATACAAGGACTGGACGCTGGATGATTGGCACAAAGTTATATTCAGCGACGTGACCTCGGTAGAAATGCAGCCGGCAGCGTCGCAGTTCGTGAGAAGAAATTCCGGTGAAACTCCGACAAGAATGCACTTCAAGCCATCCTTCAGACACCCAGTGACAGAAGTTGATGATTTGGTCCTTCATCTCATTCCATGGAACTGGTCGTATTCACTTGGTTGAAGGTTCAATGAACTCTGATCAGTATGCACGCGTCATCTCTGGAAGACTTCTTCCACAGATAAATGAGTGGTATTCGTCGTCTGAAAATTGTTGGTTTCAGCAAGATTTAGCGCCATGCCACACATCACGAAAAGCGATGCAACTCTTGAATGAATCCGGCGTCAGAGTTCTCAAATGGCCTGGGAACTCTCCAGATCTATCACCGATTGAGAACATGTGGGCCATCCTCAAGCGCAAAATTAGAAAAGAAACGTTGACAACAAAGCAAGAACTGATCAACGCATTGCTGCGAGAATGGGCAAGAGATGACGATCTGAAGAAAATGTGTCACAACTTGATTGACTCAATGCCTTCCTGAATCAGGGAATGCATGAGAGTAAGAGGTGGTCCAATTCACTATTGATCATCTGAGATACTTGTTTGACATGTATTTTGTCAGTCTTTCCCTTCTTTTATGTTTTTGTTAATGGTCAAATGCTAATCAACAGAATTGAATCGAACAATAGTTGTTTTTGATCATTTTTTCGGAAAATTTAGAGGTGATTCAGTTTCATCGAACAACACTGTATGTATTTGGAGTTCATCATATGTATTGGAGAACATTGACACTTTTGCTACCATGACTGCCAATTTTTTGCCACCTAACCTTAGAATCATGACTTTTGACAGATGAGTTATGATAATCTGATTTTTCACATGTTTGAAGAATCATTCCACTGATATTTCATGGCCAATCCGTTTACCAAAAGCAAGGATGAATGAATAATTATCTGAAAAAACCCTGTGTCATCATTAATTCAAGTTTGCGGAGCCAGGGCAACCAAAGGTCTTCGGTTAAGTAAAAACGTCGTTATCTCATGCGTTCGATGCATTTCGCTTGCCACCGGCAAGCATGGTCACGTTCTGAATTGACAAATCATGTACAGACAAAATAAACGCCAGAAATTCCATGCATGATCAATAATCAACAAAGGTCAAAAAGATAAGTGTCCGAAGACTCTATGAAATCGATCTGTACAAAGTTACTACTCATTTTAGTCAAAAGTAAAATAAAGAAAAGTTAAAATGAAATGAAAGACAAAAATGAAAGTCTAAAGCACTCCATTCCAAGCCGTACCGATATTGAAGTCACATTTGTTAACGCTGTTGTACTTCCTAGACCATAGTGATTCCTTGATGAGATGTCTACGATGAAACGGCTCCCGATCCAGCGTCTCGCAATGTTCCCAGTCGATTCCATGGCCGGTGTCAAGAACATGGGCGGCGACTTCTGAATGTGTAGCAACATTTCTCACGTTACGTCGATGTTCTTTCACACGTTCCTCCACCGTTCTCGAGCTCTCTCCCACATATGACCATCCGCAGCAGTCATCAGTACAGTTGAGGCGATAAACCACTCCGAACTGTTTGGGCTGTGTAGGTCTCTTCTTAACCAGCATATTCCTCAAGGTGGATACTGGTTTGTAAAAGGTCTTTATACCAAGTTTCTTCAGAGTACCTGAAATATTCTCTGCAAGTCGAGGGATGTATGGAATAATACATACATCAGCCACACTATTACCACCATCTTCGTCCTGTACATGCATATCACTGGATGTTGGAAGCTCGAATACACGCCTACTCTCACTTGAACTAAATCCATTCATCCGAAAAATTCTTTCCAAGTTACGGAGCTCACTGTCAAGTAATTCCGGAGAACAAATCGACCTAGCTCTGTGGCACATCGTCCGGACGAGTCCCTTGAACGGTTTAGATATAAATTTGTGTGAGTTGGCTTAACATACTATACACTTATAAGTTCTATACACTTGATAAACAAGCCCGCCTTCATTCTTCTTGATCAGGATGTCAAGGAAAGGAAGAGTCGAATCCACCTCAAGCTCCACAACAAACTGAATAGAAGGCCGCAGAGCGTTCAAAAACTCCACAAAGTCATTCAGTTCTTCCAGAGACAGAGTCCAGTGTACGATGATGTCATCCACGTAGCGATACCATAATTTAAGGAAATGGCGATTATGGTTGAGCGCTGACTCCTTAGCCACTTTCTCGAAATGATGCATATAAATGTTAGCCAAACTGCAGCTCAGACTACTTCCCATGGATCCAGGAATCCAACACAAAGTTCTCACGCCTTCTCATACATGTTGGACGAAATTATGCTGTCAATTATTGAAAATTGGAAGAAATAATACTTATTCAGAAATTCATTATACAACTGCGGACAAGCAGCACAAACATATTGCATCAATACTGGGCACACCAGAAACATGCCAAGACATTCCGCAGTCCGGACAGAACTAAAAAATGCGCGGCGCATTTACCTAACCTATCTAGAAATATACTACAAATATACCTGACATAGCTATATATATACATATATAATATATATAGCTATATAATATATATATAGCATAATATAATTAATAATATAATATAAATATACATACATACATTTACGACTTTTTGTGACACAGCTATAAATATGCCCCTTAAATGCCTGACACAGATATAAGTATACCCCCATATGCTTGACACAGCTAGAAATAATACTCACATATGCTTGGCCCAGCTAGAAATCAGCCAACGTATTCCTGAGACAGCCAGAAATCAGCCCACGTATGCCTGACACAGCTAGAAATAGCACTCACATACGCTTGACACAGCTAGAATTCAACCCACGCATGCCTGACAGCCAGAAATCAGCCCACGTATGCCTGACACAGCTAGAAATAATACTCACATATGCTTGACACAGCTAGAAATCAGCCCACGCATGCTTGACACAGCTAGAAATATTACTCACATATGCTTGACACAGCTAGAATTCAGCCCACGTATGCCTGACACAGATAGAAATACTCGTACTTATACCACAAAACTTTCGATCTTACCTAAAAGTAAAACATATGCAGCTTGTATATGCCTGAAGCAATTATCTAGATTTAGCTGCATTTAATTGATCAAAATTTGCTAAACTCGTCAAAATAGCGTGTAATTGTCCTCTACGGTGAGCAGCATCGATCACTGCTTGTCCTTTGTTGCTTTCAGAATTCGATGAATGCAAATCTCAGGATCATGGTTGCCAGCATTACTGTATCAACACATTAGGAGGATACAAATGTGAATGTCGAATCGGTTTCGAGCTTCACTCAGATGGCAAGAAATGTGAAGGTAAGAAGGAATATTAATGATTTCTGTTAATGACTTGAGACTGAATCACTTTTGTTTCGCTTTCGTATTTTGATTTTGTGATTTTGAAATAGAAGTTTGTATTGATATCTTCAAGTTGTTTTCTCTCAAATCACTCTTCCAAAAGTATATCAGCCAGCGAGGAATTGCTGATGAGAGCTCCCACCGCGGAGACTTACGGAATTGTTTATGATCCTGATCCCTTTGCTGCTACTTGTTTCCACTAGGAGATTCTCGGCTCACTGCCTTGCATCAACACATCTGGTTGAGAGACGGTAGATGTGTGTTAGTTTCAATATGCGCCTACCAGACTGATACGCTCTATGGGGTATCTATGATTTCACACCGTTAAAACTTGTGTTATCAGAAGTTAACACACTTTTTGGCAGTGACTGCCTACTACTTGAGATTATTCGTCTTCAGATAATGTCAAAATATTTGTATGTTATTTGAAATAGCTTTTTGACGTGAAGAAATAGTTAACCGATATGAAATTCATGCATGAATTCGAAATCACTATTTCTTTATGAAGTTGCCGATTGCGGTCTATGAAACCTTTGTTGATGCGTCGTCAATGTTTCATAAGTCTCATCAACATCGACGCTAGTGAACGAGTGAGTTCACTTTTGAAGCTGCCAAGAACTCTGAAATTTGTAATTTTTGGATAAGTGTGTGATTAGTAATTTAGTTTTTGCGTTTGGAAGTTGCATGTGCGCTTAAAATTTCTTTGTTAATTGGAATTTGTTGGTATGCCCATAAAATTCGAAATTATTGCTTGTCATGAGGTGCGACTAATCCATTTTCTTGCTCACAGGCAAAAAAAAACAATTGAAGCTGTGAACTAAGACAAAAATTTTTCTTAAAATGATTTTCCTTTTACATGAATTTTGTCATATGAAATACTGCGGTTAAATTTCAAGCCGAAAATGATTATTGCTCTTGATTTAATGCAAGTTTGTATTCATATCTGAGAAATTATTGACGGTAAAATAATCTGTCGTATTAATTAATGAATTGCATTTGACAATCAGTTTAGCAATAAATTGTTGTAATTGCCGGTGTTTGCAGTATCTTTACGATAATTGACTTTTTCGAAGAAGTAACAGAATTTATTGAAAATCTGAGACATTTTACTTTACTTCATGGGTTTTTAAGGAAAATTCTAGGGACCTTGTAGGGACCCGAAAATATTTCATACTAAATGCTATAATTAGATATCCTTTCTACATGACATTGGTGGCAAAATGTTAAGTTTTCACATCCTGGAGGGTTGTGATCCATGTAAAAGTAAAGTTAAGTACATCTATGGTTTAGCACATGTAATATTATATGCTAGTTACATGTAGGGTTATTCCTTGAAATCTTTTAAATCTCTCCTTAACATGCCTTAGAATGTAGGCTTATACCTACGTACATGACATACCGTACAATCAGAGCTCAACATAATCAAAGGTAACATATTAACATAACCCAGTAACCTAATGAGGTAAAGATTCATTGATTATTTTCATTTGATACACGTACATGTACATGCGAAGATCAGATTTGAAAACAATGAGTAGACGTTCATGAAATGATTATATTGATCTACATCCAAAAGGTAGTGGCAGCCTCATCGATAAAGTCAGCTTCGTCGAACGCTGCCTCCGGGTGCAGCGACTGTGATGGATCTTCGTCTTCAAAACCCTCGAAATCGAAACCCTCGCTGTCGTCCATTTCGGTTTTCCGTGCCTTCTTCTTTTGTTCCTCGAGCTTCTTGCCGTAAGCTAGGACATCTTTCATGCCGCGAGTAGTGACTTTGCGCCGCTTCTTCTCACTGAGCCACTTCTCTGCGATCCCGTTCGCCTGTTCGTCGCTCAGAACGCTCGGTCAGTTTATTGAGATCGTATTTTTGTTTGCTTTGACCATAAAACGCGATTTTTTAGTTTATTCGCCGCTGCCAAAAATTTGGCAACTGCCCGAATGTTTTTGCCCGAATCCTTGTGGGGGGGGGGGGGGCTGCAGCCCCACAGCCCCCGCCCGTACGCCTATGATATTCAGAGGCTATATCCGACTGGTGGGGGCTCCGCCCACTGGGTCTGCTTTCTCTGCAATCACTCCAATAAACATAACTTCTCTCACATTACCCACTTGCCAATCTTGCTTGTCAGATGGAAGAATAGAAGTGGATGACAGCAGATCAGAACATAATTATTTATTCTCTGATTCTAGGGACCCGATTTTCCAAACGAGGGACCCGAATGGGGTCTCTAAAACGCCTTTAAAAAACCCTGCTTTACTTGGTCATTTTCAGACCGATAGTTTATGGGCTCAACAACAATAGCGAAAGGCTACTCTCCAAAATGATGCCTTATTGAATCTTTCTGCTTTCTTTTATCTCAGGAATGGGCTTGCAATTATTTCAAGTTGATACCAGACAATCAACCGTCTTTTATTTCTGTCTTCATCACTTATAGATGTTTCATAATTAACGATTCAGTTAATCAACTCGATCGATTTAAACTCTTTTTGAGTAAATGCAGATTCACCAGGTGTCAAAAAACAACTTTCGCATACCATTCACCCCTTTACAATGAAGTCAATCTATTTTCTAGATTAATGCAATATTTTGGTTTTCATTGATGCATTGATTGAATGAATTTTAGGAATTCATCGAGAGAACTGTGGAATTCATGCGAACTTCCAACGAAAGTCAAGTACTATGTAGACTTTACATTGTGGAAACTTATGCTTGGTCTACTTTTTGAAATTCTTGTATCTTCATTTTGCAAACAAATGACCGCGTAGTGTCCGTGATGATTTAGTAATAATGGACGTCTATCCAGAAACGTTCAAGCTTCTTAATTTTTTGTAAGAAAGACAATTGATTTGTCGCGTGATTTTTGTTTCCATATTATTCTGTTTTTACTGTTTTTGCCATGGTTTTAGCATTTAACTTGACGCCAGTCGTCGATAACTTGATTACACACCCGTACCTCGTTCTAAGCGGCGTCTGCCAGTGTGAATGGATTTTGTGAATCAATCATGTTCATGATATAACAAATGTTTCAGATAGTTTTGAGTAGGATGATGCTGTATTTTTCCATCCATCGTCATGACTGTCCCATTTTAAGGTAAATGTTTCTGGAAAACAGCTATCTCTCACACAAGACACTGTGTTGGGTATGGTATCCATTGGTTTTTATGAAGAATTAAAAAATTTGAAGTATGTCGTTTTATTCCTCGTGAACTTTTACTCAAATCAGTGAATGATATCATTCAAACATTGAATGTATACTTTTGCAGATGCTTGTGGAGGAATTATTCATTCGCCAAATGGTACAATACAAAGTCCATCATTCCCTCAACTTTATCCGCCAAACAAGAATTGCATTTGGCAGATACAAGCGCCTGCTAAGCATCGGATTCTGTTAAACTTCACCCATTTTGAAATGGAGGGCAAAAATGTAAGTTATGTTGGCAATGACCTATATCGTGTAATTCACTTCGGATTTTGCGTTAATCAAGCTGGGGAAATCATGCCTTTCAACGGTTGTACCATGTGCAATCGTACATATACGCAAGTTTCAAGTTTCTATAGATTGCTCAGGTTGTACGACAATCACGAGAGATTATTAAATTTTTTTCTTCAGCGGTCATGCAGACCGTTTCAAAAATAATTGCACAAAGAAGTTAACCCTTTTCAAATGTAATTTTCGTGCTGAATTCCTGGTTCAATTTTGATAAACGATGCGCCTTATAAAACCTTATGTTCCATAGATTATGTTAGTGTATTTTTCACTTTCTAAGCGGTCAGTAGGCCTCACGAAAGAAAATTGATCATTTTCTTTTATACAGGATTTCAGCATGAGTACGATTAAACTTTTTATGAAAGTTGACAGATGAGCTGTCATTCAGCTTCATCATAATGTAAGGTTTCTAAGATTCACTGAATGTATAAAAAATACAATTTACCGAAAAAATGGCAAAAGAAGTCTGACACGATATTTTCCTTAGTGACGATGCTCAATTTCAATAAACTTCGTACCATGCAAAAGGTTGTGTCAAGCATTTCAAATTGCCAGAGCGATTAGGTACATACGAGTATTATAACAAGAATGCACATGCCTCCTATACAAGGTAAATACATGAAGCTTTAAAGTCAATGCTCCCCATACTGGGGGTTTGGACGCTGCTGATACAGTCAGACTTTTCTGGAGCTTTGTGATGCCTTTAGTCCGGATGCCCTTCCTGCCGACTTTTAATGACACTTTCGGAGCTCGACCTCTGGACCAAAGGATCGCTAGGCCATGCACTTAACCACTGTGCCACGGAGACCACATAAGGCAAATACATATGCAAGCATACCAGAACGTTAAAAACAAATACAAAACGGCTATGCAGTGAATGCAGAAAGTTTTCCAGGCCTGCAAAATGTGTTTTTCATCATTCAAACATAAAATTGCTCACCTACCTGGTGTAGTGTTCAAAAATGCACTCGAGTCGAACTGCTGTCTCCACACGAATTCTTCCGGAACTGTTGATGAATAAGTAGTCCTATAGTTCAGAATTTTTAATCGCCCTTTGAATTGTTCCACGTAGCCCCTCTGTGGTTGGCTGCATCACCAATCTCGTTGACGAATTCCAAACAGTAATTCACAGTCCAAATCTTTGTGGTTGATTTGAAGGTCCCAAAAGTAACACCGGCAGGAATTTCCATGATGAAGTGATATAGCTGATGAAAAGTACGATCAATTCGTGTCCACAGTTGTTCATAAGTTGTGCGATTTTTCTGATGCATACAGGGTCCACAGTTGTTAGTAGTTTTGAATCAACGTGAGGAAGTTTATCATTCATCTCCCTACAAGGCTGACTTTTGCCTGTGTTTTCGACAGATAAACTGACATACGATTCATTAGATAAACTGGTGTTCATAACATCAACACACTACCTATTTTTCGCATACATTTTCTCTTTTTATTTCAGAAAGAATGTGAGTATGACTTCGTGGATGTCATCAGTGGGACAGGTGAATCTGCGAAGAAAATTGGTACCTTTTGTGGAGATAAAATTCCCGAACCCGTCACTTCTCATGTAAATACACTTCGCATTGAATTCTACTCTGATACGTCAGTACAACGAAGTGGATTTAAAGCTGTATTTGCCACTGATCGTGATGAGTGTTCGGAGAATAACGGTGGTTGCCAACATGTTTGCAAGAACATAATTGGATCTTACTATTGTACATGTCACGCTGGGTATGTTTTACATGGGAGACACAATTGCAAAGAAGGTGGATGTCATCATGACATAACGCTCCCAGAAGGAACCTTCTTCACTCCAAGCTATCCCGAAAATTATCCAAGTCGGAAAAAGTGTAAATGGATTTTCTCAACAACTCCTGGACATCGAGTCAAGATTGTAAGTTAACAGCTGTATTCGATAATCTTGGCTGCAAATTATGGGTCTGCTTCATCAGAAACCATGAGCCGCAACTGAATTCTAACATATTGGCTTCAATGACTGCTAACATATAAACAACCATAAAGTTGCCTTTGATAACTGTGGGAGACATACAAGCTAAGCCATTAGTCGCATTTGATCACGGTGACAGGCATGCAAGTTAAGCCATAAGTCGCATTTGATCACGGTGGCAGGCATGCAAGTTAAGCCATAAGTCGCATTTGATTACGATGTCGCATAAGAAAAGCCATAAGCCGTTAGCCATCAAAGATTTTGCATCAAGTGATGACTTATGGTATAAACACGTCTACTTTTCATGACAGATGGTATAGGTGTCTACTGTCTTTCTTTCTTGTTGTGATGCAATACATCATTCTCTGCTTACGCTCTTGCAGTCGTTGGAAAGTTTCACCCATTATACTTTTATCATCTGTCATGAAAAACATGCGTGCGTATTGTCAAAGGGCACACAAAGTACCTTATGACTCACGGCTAATGGCTTACAGGGGATTGTGAAGCGACATGCAAACAATGACTTATGACTTGTGGATGGGTTGTGCTCCTCCGGCCTTGACAATGGAATAAGTAAATATTCAGCAAATCACAATCATAGAAACTGTTCTATTAATTACTCTGTTTATGAATGAGGTTTGCCATTTCTCCAACAGGAATTTGATGAATTTGAGCTCGAGTCACATCAAGAATGCTCCTACGATGCACTAAAGGTCTTCGATGGCCCTTCGACGAGAAGTCCCTCCCTTGGAGCTTTTTGTGGCAGCAAAACTCCTAAAGCAGTTATTTCATCGGGTAGTGGACTGACATTGTTCTTTAAATCAGATGGCTCAGTGCAGCGAAAAGGATTCAAAGCTAAACATTCCTCAGGTAATCATTTTTGAAACATTTTCTGAAAAATATTCCAATCAATATTTTCAATTGATGTTGCATTTATATGTTGTCTGAATATAATATCCGAAATGTGTCTGAAATGAGAATATAGTTATATTGTACTATACGATAATTTGGAAAATGACGCTCGTGTGGAACATTTCAGTCCCCAAATAGCACAGACCAACAGGTTTAAAGCTGTTTGGAAATTGATTATCTGGTTGATGAAGCATATATTAGAAAATCTTTGGTGACATGCGTCTCCTCAATAATTTATTCCAATATACTGGCTTTTGCGGTACAAAACTTGCCACCTGTCGCCCCTAGTTGGATGGCGCTTTGCCGAAACCAATTGGCCACTCCAAATGGCTCAACATAACGGGGCACTTGTAGACCAAGATGAACCACATGGAACCACTGGTGGACCATCAACAACGGTCGCAGTGATCACCAGCTTCTCACTGCCAGTGATGACTGCTCTGCTGACATGATCGGTGACATTCAGCCAAAAACATTCGGCAGTCCACCTTTTGGAGGTTATCCATCTCCTTTTCTTCAATCGCGCTGCTACCACTCCTCTACATTTTGTATGGTGTCCTGAACGTGGTATTATTTTATCAATTCTTAGCTTCTTGTTTCTTTAATTCGCTTGCAATATGTTTTTGCAATTCTGTTCACTTGGAAGTAATTTTGTGTGTTAATTCTTCTCCAAATATAAAAGTAAAGCTTTATCGAGACATCGCTTCTCAGTTTAGGGCGTTGTCCACCACTGCTTGACATGGGATTTGGTGACTGAACCACACAAATAATACAAAAAACACGTAATATTTGTATCTTGAACTTGGTCAACTTCGAGTGTTACTTTATAAGTGTCAACTTTTCATTTTTGTTCACTTGTTCTACGCTTTTATAATTCTGACACTGAAAGTTGCTACTTCCATGTCTCCAAGTGAGAAATGAAACTTCACCCAAGAATACAGAAGAATTCAGAAAACCTCTAATCTAATTTTGGTAAAAATAAATTTGCTTTCTGCCTTTTGTAACTATGGTAACTATTGTAACTATCTGTGAACTATGATCAGCTGAGACTGTTTACTTTTAAATAATTTTACGCTATTGTTTTCATTATTTCTCATTTTAGTATGTGGTGGATTAATGCGAGCAGTCCCTAATACTACTCTCGATCTTTACTCGCACGCCAAGTTCGGGGACCAACCATACCCTGGTAATAGCCATTGTGAATGGATTTTAGATGCTGGAGGACCAAACATAAAACTCAATGCTACGTTCGTAGTTTTTGAAGTGGAAAAAGAGAATTCATGTGTGTAAGTATCAATACTAAACTGACTAAGTTTGCACCTTGACTGCATTTCTTTCTTTCGAATCGCCTAGGTTACAAAGGGACCAACTGCGAACCCCTTATCACAACGCCAGGTATCTGTAGCTCTTGAATTTCACATTCATGGTCTGCTTTATCAGCCCGTATAGAGAAATATTCGCATATAATTCGTAATGTCTTAGCGGTGGCGGACTGACGGCTTCTGCTTCTGTGTCGCGTTGTCTCTGCTTCCTTCATGGTGATAGTTGATTAAATACATGTATAGCATCTCTTATACAGGGTGACTCAAAAGTCTTAATCTGATTTCAAATCAAGATTTCTTAGCAAGCATTAACACAACAAACTTAAATTTTCGTTTATGCTGTAGAGGAAGAACCAGAATTTTAGCAACAGTTCGCAATTGTGAAAAAATTAGGTTAAAGGTCCAGCTAAGCTCACTCATATTATGAAGGTCTTACAATTTATCAGATGTCATGAAAAACGTTTTTCGCTTAAAATTTTTCTCTCATTGACTACAGCCAAAAATACTTTATGAAATTTGATTGATTGTGTGGCCTTCAAAGTATGAACAAGACTTAATACACTAACGTCCATTAAAATAATAGCGGAAGGAAAATAAGAAGAAATAATGAAGAAAGATAATGAAGGAGAAAGGTAAGCTAACAATTTCCATTAATGAGTAATTGGTACTTGCTATGATGGTTATCAAATTTTTACATTAGCGCATTACTTATGCATGACGTCACAATGTCGTTGAATTGAAGCATAGGCCTAGATATCTGTGAAAAGGATTTCAAAAATCGTTTACTGCTAGTAGTTGACATTCACTTGTTGCTCATATAAACCATAGTGATGTTATCGATAGTGTCGAATCAACGTTGTGTTGCTTGTGGCTACCTATGAATCCATAACTACTGCCTGACGGCAGTGGCAAAAAAGTTTCATCAAAGTCACTTTCTGAAATCACATTCCGACTTGTTTAAAAAAATTGAACGAGACTGATACTTTCCAAGATGCTGAGCGAAGTGCTCGCCCATCCCTTGCTGCGGGCGATGTTTTGCGTGTCAAGGAAGAGATTGAGAATAATCCAAGATCATCGGTACGGGATGCATCCAATAAGCTTGATGCGCCACGTGAGACTTCGACGTACTTTGAAGCGAACAATCGACATTGAACATTGAATCGACAAGTCATTCCGTATTTCACGTGTGCATGAACTGCTACCGGCCAACTATGAACGATGGCTGCAGTTTTGCGAAGAATTTCACCGGCTATGTGATGATCCCAGTTTCATCCATAAACTCTGTTTTTCTTACGAGGCCATCATTGATTTGAATGGCAGAATTAACATTCACAACTGTGTGATTTGGGACTGTGAAAATCCACATTAATTTGACGAGATTCCTCTGAAGTTGAAAGGATTGGTGGTCTAGGCGTCCATCTTTTGCGACCGGATCATCGGACCTTACTTCTTTGAATCAGCAGAGACCAAAGACTCAATCTTGAGATGCTGAGGGATTATTTTATACCGGAGATAAAGAAATTACGATTTTCGACGTTTTTCAACAGGATGGCGCACCACCTCATTGGATTCTGAATGTCAGAGAGCTTCTCAACATCTAGCCTAGTAGATGGATTGTCCGAAACTCCCATTCACTGGGCAGCCAAGAGCCCAGATCTGACGCCTCTTGATTATTTTTTGGGGTCATGTCAAGGAAATTGTGTATAAGAGTAGGTCAACGAACAAAGAACTGCGAGTGAAGATTATTGAAGCATTTCAGTCCGTGACGAAAGTCACGTTCAATACGATTTTTGGTTTTTTGATTTTTTGTCGTTCTTTGTACCGAAGTTAACGGACCTCATTTTTGGCATATATTGTATATTGTCTTTTTGGGAATTCTGGCTCTTTGTCTACAGCATAAATGAGAAATAAAGTTTGTAGTGTAAATACTTAATGAGAAATTTCAATTTGAAACCCGATACCCGATTTGAGACTTTTGAGTCACCCAGTATGTCTGAAACTGCTGTAGCCAGATTGATTTGAATTTTCTTGGGCTTTCATTGATATGACAAAATGATGGGTTCATATGAGTATGCGAAATCAATCGTTATGATGAATCAACGTCTCTGCTAATTATTTCACTTTTACTAAATGGCATTCATCATTATCTTATCAGTTATCACGTCAACTGTCATGAAGTGTGTGTGAAGGAAGGTCTTACAACTATCAATCATTAATTTAACATTGTGTGGTAGATCAGTCACATGAGGTATCTGAAGTAACTATTCTAAATGTGTAGATATCTCATACATCCAGGCTGTACACCAGGGTCTTCATTTTCTCGGTCACATGTGGCCGATTTTGCTTGGTGGAATTTGGAATGGATATGGACACAAATACAAACAAATAGTGGAATGCAGAAGTGTTCCACACAAAGTTGGTTGCATTATATCAAGCATGGGCACCCTGTGATTACCAACTTTCAGAAGTAAATTTTCATACAGTTGGAACTACACGTGTGCATGTAGAATCCGGTCTCTGAGAGTGATATGTAACGAGATTAAAATCCAAATATTAAAGACGCGCCCTTTGCTCAGTAAACAGTTACGGGAAGGACGTGTGTAAGATGGTCTGATGGTCATGCATCTTCCATGTTGACATTCGCATTCACAGCAATTGTTGAATATTTTCTTATAAAAGCATTGTGAAAATTGCATTATGATCGAGTGGACACATATTCTACATCAATTTCAGGAGAAAGAAAATGTAGATGTCGGCTTCAGATAGCCTAGTTCATTCTGAAAACTGTACATATGTCCAACGACAAATGAATTTTCAATTATTTTATTTTACATGAATATTTTTTGATGTGGAAATTTGAATATCATAAATTTGAAGATTGTGTATTTAGATGCTTATATTCTTCCTAAAATTTGAAATTGAGTGATCAGATCAAATCCTTAAAGTAAATCAGAGTCTATTTTTCGCGAATTATCTTGATTGGCCCCATGTGTTTGGCCAACACTTTCAGCTCGGTTGCCCATGCCTGCATTAAATCTATCCATAATTATTGAGTTCTCACATCCAAACAGGTACAGACAAAATGTTTTCACTAAAAAACATCAAAAGATAACTGCATACTCTAACAAGTAATCCTGAAGAATTATCACAAACTTTACATTATGTCCATTGATACACATGAGTAGCTGATTAGGATACGATTCGAGATCGAGAAATGATAAGTATTCGATGCGAACTCCATTTTGGTACAATTTTTTCTTAGGGCCATATAATAGACCTTCTGACTCCCCTCTCCCTCAGGACACTAGCTTTTTCAAGAAGCTTCCCATTCACTGCATGCAGACTATATACTGTATATTGTGCCAGAAAAACAAGCGGTTTTACTACTCAAACGAATATAAATGTCAATATATATTACATGATCTTTTCTGTACATGTTTACTCAAGTTAGCAATATGCCAATATTCAGTAAAACATTTTAAAAAGAGAACATTTTGCTTTATGCAACAAGCTTTCTATAATTCTCAAATTCTATAATAATTGTAATCTGTTTTCATAATATGCTAATTGGTACACCTAATGGTTACCACTTACCTAAAATGTTCATATCAGTACATACAATTGCAACTTCATACAATTAGCTGGTCTTCGAAAATAGTTAGTGAAAGAATGAATATCACGTCAAATGTTACTAAGAATGGATGGATGCTTCCCTGTTGCACTCGTAATAGTCCATTAAGCTATTATTGATAAGCTGTCCAATATCGATGATCGCTGCTTCATTGTCCGATTACGGCTCCAGAATTGAGCTTACAAAGAAACCTGTCTATGAAAGTAAGTGCTTCTCAGTCGGAGGAAGGGTGGCACGAATTCGTGCTCATTTAATTTGAGATGAGCTACGCTTGTCCTCAAGTTTGTGGAACGTGTCCTCATTTTCCTAAACCTTTGCAGACTTCCTTTATGGATGATCCCTTACAGAAATGCTTTAACGTCTGAACTATTTCAACACCGAAATTTTGATCCCAAAAACCTCATGTGTGTTCACAAAAAAGTCAAACATTTTCAGATCACTTATGAGCTTCCAACTAATTTGTCATCAGACGTGATAACTGCACAAACAAGTTATAATATTTGAAAATGAATCAGACAATCAAAAGTGAAGACTATGAATTCATGAAAACGTGTAAAAATTTTTTCATAGAATATTCGTTTACCGTTCATTGTTTGGAATACAGAATTGATCTTTTGCGGAAAATAAGGAATTTGCATTTTATTTTTCAAATATGGATGCTACGATTAAGACAAATAAAATGGAATAAAGCATATTGAATAAGATGCATTTATGCTGTGATGGATTTAGAATCATCAAGAGGTAGCAGTCTGACTGTCGACCGAGAACGCGTACCCATCGAGGCTCGAGCTATCAATTAGATACAGCTGGAAACGATAGTATAATGCACTGGGTGAGGAAACAAATTCTTCACATTTGCAATTTCAAATATCGTCTTGTGTGTCGAAAGTGTGCGAATTGTATTTTCTTCCATCGGAATGCATGTATCTGGACGAGTTATTGTCGAACTGCCTGTCAATGGAATGTAAACCAAATAAATTTAAAACGTATTCAATGTTCGATTCCTCCTAACCTGGGAACATGCAGTGCAAGTAGTGGAGCGTCTGCTAAACTTTGAAAAATTATTTCTAGTTGTCATTATTGAATTCATTTTTAAATAAGTAAATAAAACCTATGGCTAAAACTAGAATATCAGTTACAGAAATTAAACAAAGGCATTTGAAATGCTAAACCTGAGATAAGCTACACGGAAAATGGTGAAGTAACAACAATTTTGCTTAATCGAATACCTTTAGAATGTCACGATATAATATAACGCTACTCAATAGTAGTCAACAGTAGCAGAAAGTATTACTTATTATCAAAGGCAGCTGATGAAAGTCTAGTCTTGGATGTGTGTTTTACAGTCCGAAACCAAATTTGGGGGTGATTCGGCTTTGTCATCACTTAACAATTTTCACTAATTTGTCTTCCAGCATACATAATGATATTGTGATATTTTACGTCAGTTCGTTTAATTGTGCATATCTAAAAATTCATACTGTCCTAACTTCCAAGTCCGTATGCATAGACTAACTTGAAAGGTTTTGGTTTAATTAGTTTTTTATGCATCTAGTAACATAATTTAACTTTTTACTGTAATAATTTTACTGTAATGTAGCTTGTGAATGCTGTAATTGCATTAACATAAAGAGTGCATAGAAGTGCATAATACACATTATATTTAATGACTTTAAAATAAGTAAGTTTTGTCTGACATTATGAAAAACTGCAGCATGTAATTTTTTTTCATATATTCAAAATTATGCCATAAAAATCAATGCATGAGACGGTCATCATAATTCGGTCAATATCATTCTATGAATAAATACAACAAACGGGGCATTATAGAGTAGATTATGGATTGATATAAAAAAGCTGAATACATGCACCTATCCTACCTACTACATGCGTCATTCGCAGGAAATATATCATTTTATTCGTCTGGTGTCAGAGAAATACTGGTCTTTCGTAGGGTTTTGTACCTAAAGAGTTACTAAATTCTCTGCTATTGTATTTTATATATATTTCATGCTTCTTCGTTTCAATAGATATTTAGCTGATGCCAAATCTTAAGCAGTTATTGATAAGTAGAGGATTTCCTGCTTCAACTTTAGTGATGGCTTTGATGACTTAATTTTGACAATACTTGACAAGAAATACAATGTTTAGCATTTATATACATTAATCCCAAAAGTATTCGTCACTCATTAATTGCTTTCGAATTAAATAGCTGACATACCATTATTAGGATTAGAATATTATGCGATCGTATGTCACATACTGTGTATAACATGATCCTATGTTTTGAATTATTCTTTTTAGAGTAGGATGACTCTGCGTTTTTACTCTATGTTGATTGTCGATTCCCATCACAAGTTTGCTTTGCATATCTTTTTAAGAAATCTTGGTAGTTTTTGTCCAAGACCATTAAGTAAGAATTCTTGATATTTTCAGCAGACAGTGAGTGTTCCAGTATGTCAAGGCATGGATATCTATTATGCCCAATTGGATGACAATACACTCTAAGCTTCACATTAGCCACAATCCACCGCTGAGGATGAATAAGCATGCGCTTAAACTATTCCGCAAAGTGACCCTATACAGTTTAGCTGTGCACGATCAATATCTACATTATATATTGCGATGAATATGAAATCACCTACACCGAATATCGTCCACTTTATCGAATTGTCATATAATTACATTCAAATCTAATAGATTGATAATGCTTGATTTTATAGGCCTGAAAATAGAAACATAGTAAGTTGCAATGCTACTAGACGACCGATGGGGGAAGCTCACAATACCTTATTGCCGTTAGAAAATTTGATTGATCCGCTATCCCATTAAATTGATACTAGTTGTATGTTTCTTTATTAGACCCGCACATTTTGAAAGCACGATTATGGGTAGTCAGTTTTTATTTAATTTAAACACGTACATCTCTGCTAAGCTTAGTTTTCTTGTGAAGCTAAGGATTGACTAAATATGTGTACTGGTTCTATGAAACCAATCATCAGTCATCGTGATTTAGTGCAGCCTTTTAGCAATTAAAACTGTGCGCCGACAGACAAGAAAAAAGAAGTACCCTATAGCTGTCGGTTTTTTCAATTTGAAGCAATATCTACCATTGATTGAGTTTAGATCAGTTACTCTTCCGCGTTCTGGACAATCGAAGAAAGTATGCTAGAGGGACGTTCGATAAAACTATTGGAAAATTATTCTTCTGCAAAAAGATGTTTTGGCCATGTAGCTTTGAATTTTCTCGATGCACCTTTCAACATAAAAACTTGACTAGCAAGAGACATTGTAACTTCAAAACCTACCTAAGATAGCTTGTTTAATGCTTGCAATTAGCAACTTAGTGAAATTTCGTCGGGCATTCATTAAATGGCAGTTTAAGCATACTACTGAGAAATTGCCTAAGTTACTGCGCCTGAAATAATTAATAAATGCTGCTTTCGCAAACACTATGTAAATAGAATAACTAAATATTGAGTTGCATCCTCAGTTAAAAAAATGCGAGCAAACGTGAATAGCTGCCATTTCATCCAATATCAGGAATCATCAGCAGGCCTAGTTTGCATCTCTCAACATCGACACTTGTTCACACATTTGCATAGCTTGCATATTATTGGAATGCCACCCGTCGAGAAGCGCGCGATCTAATGTAGGTAGCAATATAGTCATTGATAATTGAGTTTTCCAGCAAATTTAATTGTTGATTCCTTGGTACATTTTCATGAATTTACAACTAATGTTGCATTACACACAAAATCAATCAGTTCATGGTCTTATATAGATATTCCATCAACTGTTTTACATAGCTTGATTATCTGAGGAATAGGCCTTCTATGAGTTATAGACAGAAAATTGAAGAAATTCTGAAGAATAAACAAAAAGCATCATCTAAGTCGATTCATCATTGAACAAAATCACAAATAAATCAATTAGGCAATTATTGAGATTTGAAATGTAGCAGGACATAGTCATTTCCCCACAACTATGCATTTGCAGTCTAGCTGTGGGGACCAGACAAAGCAATGGTCGTTGATGTGTTCGTCGGAGAGAAGTTTTCATACACTGAAACCTCCAAGAAATGTGGTTGTTATTGAGAGCTGGTCGTCTGATCAGAATGGCATTCAAGCGAGACTCCTCTGTATATCAGGAAGGTGCGTTGAGGTATGGATTTGTGAGGCTCAAACTCTCTTGGTGGTCTGTACTGTAATCACACAAGTCGGCGCCTATCGGCATAAAATGAACCGAACAGTTAAGGTACAGGAGCAGGCCCCAGCCCCCCTGTGTCTGAGAAATAGTACGGCTCTATGGATTGATGCAACTTTTAATCAATACTTCACTTACATTTCATTAACATGTTCTCGTATCCAAAAAAGGCAAGTATTAATTTGTGGGGGACAATTGCTGTAACCGAGCATCGTGCTAGTCAGTTGTTATCAATTTGTTACATGATATCGGTGCAAGGCAATTTTTAAAAAAACAATACAGCCGCTTGTTTGATGAGACCGACATATCTAGATTTCTCGTAAGGGTGCAATTCAAATGATGCCAAGTACGAAATGAATTTAAAAAGTTAGACAAATCTCATCAACATATGGAAAATTGAATGAATTTTACGAAAATTTCAAATTTCTACGTGATTCTTTGTCCTATTTTGTAATTTTGCATGTCATTAGAAAGCTTATTGAGATATTTAACAGATGGTTTTGCTTTTTCACGATCGCAGTCGTTGTTTTTATGAAAATTACAAAAATGTACAAGCCGAGTTTTTGCACTTTTTAACAAGTCACCACAAATATTAACTTGAATCGCTGCTCAAATTAATCATTAACTTTTATGTGATATATGGGTCGTTCACATGCGGCACGATTGGAGGGCACGCGAACCGTTTAAATATTGACTTAAGGCGGTACAACTGTCGTTATTTTTGTAGACTGAATATAGTTTTGAAGCTTCTAATTGTATCTGATTTTGCTGTTTTCTTCATCAAATTGTGTTGGCACATTTAGATGCTGAGAAATCTAGCAATGCAAATCAATTTTGTTATAAGTTGAGAGAAGTCTTTGCTTTGATGGTTTTCTTTTATTTTTGCAACTTGTGCGAGGCCTTTCAGCCGCTACAGGCGACCATCGTCAGGCAAGTGAATGAAGAAAAGATTACCTTGGATGAGCTCAAGTCATCACGTGCACTTTTGATTCAACCCGGAACATAGCATTGACTGTTCAAAATAAAATACAATACGATAAGTGAAAATACATAAAACAAATACTACTACTACTACTACTAAAATGGACAGTAAAAGTAATGAAAGCTAGAAAGATACAAGAGAAAAGTAAAACGTCAAAAATTCCAGCAACTGCTTAAAGAAAACTTCACTCGATTGGCCGATGCATATCTCTCAGTACAAAATGCTTCTTTTATCAATCTTCTCCAATTCGCGCTTCCAATTTGTGCTCACGGGAGAATTATCTGGAGGAGAGGAATACAGTTTTCCGAAACTTGGAAGGCAATGGCTTCTGTGCGGAGGAGTGCAGCCGATGGTGGAGATTACGTGAGTCGCAGACAGCTGATTGTGAGGAGAAGCTGGATTTCAGAGGCTCAATACCTTACGTCCGGGGTGTTTTAGAGCGGATCCGTGATGTCCTCTAGCAAGTTGATGTAAACGTCAGCATGAAACCTATTAACACTCTGAGGAGTGTTCTTGTGAGAAAGCGTCCTACTCCGGCGAAGGACTTTGGCGTCGTGTATCGTCTCCCTTGTGCGGATCCTCAATGTGGTTGGTCGTATGTTGGAGTGTCAGGCCGCTCATTACATGAGAGAAGAAAAGAGCACAGAAAAGCCGTCAAAGATGTCGACGTTGAACGGTCGGAAGTCGCTCGACATGTATTTGAAAGCGATCATAGAGTGGCCTTTGACAGGATGGAGGTGGTGGACAGAGAACCGGTATGGAGGAGAAGATTGATAAAAGAAGCATTTTGGACTGAGAGATATGCATCGGCCAATCGAGTGAAGTTTTCTTTAAGCAGTTGCTGGAATTTTTGACGTTTTACTTTTCTCTTGTATCTTTCTAGCTTTCATTACTTTTACTGTCCATTTTAGTAGTAGTAGTAGTAGTATTTGTTTTATGTATTTTCACTTATCGTATTGTATTTTATTTTGGACAGTCAATGCTATGTTCCGGGTTGAATCAAAAGTGCACGTGATGACTTGAGCTCATCCAAGGTAATCTTTTCTTCATTCACTTGCCTGACGATGGTCGCCTGTAGCGGCTGAAAGGCCTCGCACATGTTGCAAAAATAAAAGAAAACCATCAAAGCAAGGACTTCTCTCAACTTATAAATTAATGGCTGGTCCTTTATTTTCTGAAAAATCAATTTTGTGTATGTAAAGATCTATGTAATGCAGTGTTGAAAATTGTTATGTGTCTTTCATATCTTCAAGCTTTTCACAGTCATCACAAATCATCTATGCGCGTATCTCCAGTAGCATGATTCTAGCAAATTAATAGTAAGAAATATATTACTTGTACTTTTCAACACAATATTTTATATTTCTCCCTGTTCATTTTCTTCTTCCGTGGTCATCTCCCTACTCATCAGATCATCAGATAAATAATTGTCTGAGATCCTTCACAACACTGTCCATGAATGTAGAAGCTTCGACAAAAGACGTATGAAGATAACTAGCATGAATTGTAATATATTTGTGAACTTAAAAGAAAACCCCACTCTTTTAAAAATAAGATTGATCATTTCTGGTCAACTAAATATCAAGAAATTTATCTAACACCTTCTTCGAATCGCGCGTTTCGACTGCCAAGGCATTCAAACAAATTATCAATTTCATAGACATGGGAGTTACACTACTTCTGAAGTATGCACGATAGAATAAAAGTGTGATAAGGACACTGAGATATGAGAATTTCGAGCTTCAATTGAAAGACGCATTGCTGAGACACTACTCATAATTAATAATGGACCTAGCAGAGTAGTATATGTTGATGTTTTTTGTTAAAGGAGACGACGATGAAAAATTGAGGATGCTTTTAAATCATTGTCAAATCTTGGCAAATTCCAAATGTATAATTCTCCAAAATATCATAGCCCAGTCTAGAATTCTTAAACGCATTAGAAGGGAATAGTACTTTCGCAATGCGATTCTGAGTCGATTTTGAATTTCCCATTTTTGCATGAAAGCGTAATTCATTGAAAATGACGATTTTTGAATCACCCACTTTTTTGATGTGCTAACACAATTGTAAGGAAGGGTATTTACCTTCAAGCAGATTTCACATGATGTCCCAATATATGATTATCTGCTGGACCTTTGTAACCAATCGGTCATTTTGTTTCACTTTCCCAACTGGCCCTTTTGTGTGTTATTGGCTGATAGACGACTTATATCTTCTGCTTTGATAAATTTCAAGATCTTTTTTGTGAAGTTTGATGCTACTTGAAACTACTAAATCCATTATGTTCGATTCCACCACTTGTAATTTCGGATCTTCGATTATTTTGCGTTGTTGCTCGCATGTATTGTCGTCAAACTATTCCGCCTATATATAAAGCATGCTTTGCTTTACGATTGCTTTACAATTGCTTTTCAGAACTAAATTAAAACTCTATTGCTTGTCTTTTTGTAGTTACGATTACGTCGCTATTTTTGACGGTCGCGATGCCAGTAGTCCGCTGATAAGACGAATATGCGGTAAAGAAGTGAGTCATATCTAGCCTTTGATATTGTTTTCTCATGGTATTTTTAAATTGATGTGTGTAATGAATAGTTCCTGTTTGCGCTTTATAATTGCTTTTGACATAGAAGAAGTAGTCCTATATTTATAATTAAATACGTATAGTATAAATTATGTAAAGATGCAATTTCGGAATGACTTTTGATGTTGAACGGGATTTTCGAACTGCATCTGTCTTAATAATGCCGCAGAAAGTCGTGGATCCTACCATTAAATGTATTTTCCTCAGTACAGCTGACCAAAACTGCATCTGGAGCGTGTTCTATTATACAGCTACACGTTCCAGTGCTTGTTAATTTATCAAGATCGTGAGAGGAGATGGAGATTTATTTTAAAGAAGAGCCTATATCATTGTGCGTTTGGTCAATTGTGAATGTTATAGGGTAACCAAATATGACACATAAAATGAAAATTTATGACTTATTAGATTAATTTGAAACCTCATTCTTCTAATGGGAGAAGCTTGACATCACTGCTCCACAACTGGGCCCCTGACGGCGCTGACAGTCAAACATAATCGATGTGGGTGTCTGAATGTCCTTTCTTAATGTTCTGAATGTCAACGACGCTTTCAGAGCCCCGACCTCCTGACCAAACCATTATTTGGGCCCCGCCAAAATTATTCAGTAAATGCCACTAAATGATTACTCGTCCGCCAATGTATAACATAAAAATTAAAAAGTAATCATTCAAATACCAAAAAATTATGTATTAGGTCTAAAAAATGAACAGTATGTGCTTACATGGGATACTTCTGTGAAATGTGTTCAATTGGATTCATGAATCCTGAAGATGCGTTGGTTCGGTAGCGATCAAACCACATCTGTTGATCCATGTAGATGACGGTCCCTTTCAGAATACGTGAAGTTCATGGTAAACAATGTAATGAATGACACGAACAAATGGATCGATCATTTATTTGAGGAATTTAAAACACACACAGACGCCTAACAGAGCGCTCATACACCACACGAAGACGCCTAGCAGAGCGCTCATGCGCCACACGCAGCATGCAGCGGTGACGGGCGAGCAATTATTCAGTGGCACCGAATAACTTTGGGGGGGGGGAGGGGGCGAGAAGTCACGCTGCGCCACGATCGCTAGGACAAGAATTTTGCCACCATTGTGCCACGGAGACCACAGTGGTGATAATTTTTTTATAATGTATTATAAAATGTCGTACAAAGTAATCGTGCATTTTAATATTGGCTGTACAACCCATAAAGGGAGAACATAGCTATGATGCTGATCGGGTGAATTATTTACAAAAACTAAAAGTCAAATATTACGCTCTTCTCCAAAATGCATGAAAAGTATTTCAAAAGTGCACTATAAGAGATTCTGACGATAACACACTAGTTGATGTGTTTTCTCATTAAAACTGCCTTGTTTTCCACGATCCCCTGAATCTGACGAATACAACGAACTTAGTGATTCACCATCACAGTCCGTCTATAGGTGTGTCTGTGTCCTTCTTTTAACCTACATTATAAACATAAGTCCAAATCAATCAGTTTTTCACGAAATTATTGCTATGTAATTGCGTTTATGCACTGTTGTATCACAGAATTCTGTTTCAAGGTCGATGTATGAACTTAAGTTCGTCTGGTCTGAGTGATCACGTCATGACCGACCACGAGTTACATGATCAGCTGATTATCCTGTAAATGCTTCGATCAGCTGTAGAGGATGACGATCTGGCATTGTTCTCCGTAGCATTCCACAACTATTTTAGCATCAAGTCATCATAGATCAATTAGCAAATTTTCAGAGATGACATGACGCAAAAGCTAAATTCGTCATTATCTGTCGAGACCATCCGAGACCGATCGTAAAAAATCTAGGCGTAGTTATGAAAGTCTAGCAAGAATGCTGCAACTTAATATACAGCTTATTACAGCATGTGTTCGAAATTAGGTAATAATGAAGCATAGAAAGACATTTCAGGAAATTCTTTTGATATTTGCTAATCGTAAATATACGTATGGTTTCTATGGTATAACCTAGTTCAGATATTCTTCATCCCGAATATCTGAAAGTAAAATATAGAAATTGCCTCTTAAAGAGTCACTTTTTGCCTTCATGAAAGAACTGTAGTCATTACGTTATGAAAAATACTAATGAACTATTAACTAATTAGTAACCAAATGAAAGTAGTATGATCAGTAAGCGACTTAAAAAATGAGGTTATTGATCACTGCCAATCGTCGGAGTTAACTATTATACAGTTTGACTATCATCTTGAAAGAAATGAAGTTGCAGCGTTACTGTTCCCCAGGGTGACTGAGACGGGGCTTGACATGCGACTTTAGTGCAGGGGTGGCCAATCCGCATCTCACTCAACAATTTCATAATTAACTGCGATACGGCCCAAGCACCCTTGCAAGTATGGAAATGTAGGGAATTAAACTTCTACAGAAATCAACTTCTTCGAGAGAGATTTCCAGGCATTGTTAAACATGGTATTTTCGTATTCTGGCTTTTTGGAACTACATGCATATGCGAGCAACTGCTTTCTCGATTGAGATATGTGAAAAACTGTCATCGTTCAAGAATTTCTGACAAAAATTTGGAAGATACTCTACGTGTCGCAACATCAAACTTACCAAATGACCTTGCAGGGTTATCTGCAGCTCATCAATCCCATAAAAGTAATTAATTTTAAGGTTTTCTATGAGGTTTTTTATAAACTCTTCATATTGAAATAGCTTCTCTGAATATTTGAATAAAGTCAGGTTTCGTACAAAGTTTACGAGAGGCAATTTGAATTTTTGATTTGCATTTATACTAAAATATAAAAATGTAAAAGATATCTTTCTGATTTTTTAGATGTGAGGCGAAGATGTTTCCCAAGATAAGCACATTTTTTAATTTTGTCATGAGAACCTAGACTTTGCGTTCCAAAATGAAATGCAGATCGAAAAGGGGAAAGAATCATCATGAGGTTTTAGTATTTAAAGAAATTATTTAAAAATTTGTTCATCTTTGGACAGTAATATCGCCATTTGTATCAATACAATAAGTGTGAGCTCGTAATGAATCTAATTCTGTGAGCACACCAGATGCTTTTGACGAAAACTAGATCAAAAAAGATCAAATTTAAATGCTGTCGAAAACTCCATTAATGGTTAATTGCAAGTTATCATTTAGCAAAAATCAGGAAAAGCTATCAAATTACATAGAAATTGTCAGTTGTTCTATGCAAATGAAAGATATGCCTCTCATACTGTGGGCATATTTGATAAGAGATGCATTTATCCTTGCAATATCATACGTCTAATTTCAAAATTTGAAAAGATAGGCAGTCTTCTTGATGCTTCTGGAAGAAGCAGACAGTTTATAAGTTAATAAGTAGTATTTTTGAAGTTGGATGCGGCCCGGCTTGACTTCTGCATTGATAATCTGCCCCGCGGCCCGAAGTTTTAGAGCCCTGCTTTACATCCCTGCTTTAGAGCACTGTGATGCTAATAGGGGTCCTTCTTGCCAACTTCCATGACACTTTCGCTGCTCGACCTCAAAGCCAAAGGATCGTTTGACCAAACACTGTTGTCGAGTGCAGCAGCAGCGCTTGATATTTGAATTAGCACATTTTTTCACCAACGCTACTGCTGTTTTGATCCCATAACATGCCATACATGAATGTCAATCTGCACATCTCAAATGCAGGCAGTACGATAACCAAATGATGTTAATGTTAACCATCCTGGCAATTTCTACGTCAGGAATTTCTCTGGCATTGGCGGAAAGTGCTGGATTCGCACCGCTTTTAACAGGAGACGTACACATCATGAACCTGAAGAGGATGTTGGTCGCATCACCGAATTATATTCGAAGATAAATTTTTATTTTGATTATAATGTATTCATTCCATCACAACGATAATTTGCTTCCAGGCTTTAGTTTAAGGCTTCTCTCTCTCTCTCTCTCTTAATGTTCGCTCTAAGAAATATTGCTTTTTTAGTCACATGATATTGTACACATTATTTATTCATAAATGATGTTTCTGGCTGTTAATTAAACATTTGCTTATTTGCATTGTTGTTCTTGCTGCTTACATAGTATAATCCAAGATAGAAATAATTGATCGGAAACCGTTTTTAGATCTTCAATGAGTTTTGTACTGATGGGATCATCAACAGATACGGTGTTTTGAAGTACTTAGAAATCATGAAAGTCAGCAGCATTGCAAAGAAGGGGTTGTTTATAGTTTGGAAGTTTTAATGTTGTGAATTATTATTTTTTGAATTCTTTGTCAGTCTTGTAGTAGACAATCCGTAATGCATTATTTTTGGTTTCAAATTCGGCGTGTCTAAATAGTTCTCGCAATGCGTAATGCTTCACGCATGCGACAGAGCTTTTTAGTCTATTAAGTATTATCTCAAAGGTCTCTATCATGCACGATTTAAGTATGAGGGCATACAATATTGAGATGAAGGCAATGCTCCAAAGGCAAAAATATAACAACTCATTTGTGTAGTCAAATGACAGTGTTACCAGCATAGCCTAGTGCTTGATTTAAATGGTCAAGAAGAATCTCAGGCCTTTCTGAAACTCCTACAGGAAAGGAAGTAGTTTGTTCCAGAGAGAGAACCTTCTTCGTAAATTGGAAATTTCCTTTCTTGAAATACGAGTTTTATGGGTTTGAAGACTTGACGATAATCGATTCAGATCAGGAATTTGTCTCAGTAGTTGGACACTTTTCCAACTAAAAACTGAAGTTCTCTTCAAAGTCATGTTGTTCAATTCAAATGCAATTTGTTGATACAAAAATAATTCATCATTTTTAATTGCAGGTGCCCCCATCTATCATTTCACGCGGTCGCTATCTATTCATCAAATTTCAATCGGATGATACTCTCAATGAAAAAGGCTTCCACCTTCGCTTCAAACAGTATACACCTTCTCCTTATCGCCGGTGGAGGCGTACATGAAGCTTGAAACCCAATCTCTTCTGCCAACTCATAACTTGTGCATTTAGGAATGCTTGAACCATTGTATTTGTGATCCAGTCACTGCTGTTGTACAGATCATTTAATTTCTTTTAAATTCATAAAACTCAGACAGATGCATTCAAACATCGATTTCTATGAAACTATTCTTCCGGCGAGTGGCATAGCGCTCATGAATATTTGATGATGTCATCGTCATCTTAACCTAATTTTGCAACGATGAATATTTGCTGTTGATGCAGAGTTCGTCACTAAGAAATTGCGAAATGTTGACTTCTAATGGGAACTTTGATAGATGAATTATCTGTGAAATACGCAGTCACATAATAGAGCAGTCGATTTTACGTTTTTCCGTCTGATATGAGCTACAGCTTGTCTTTTAAACATGTCAAAGTCCTTTGATAGTCGACTATTGATTCTTTTAAATGTTTGTTCTTCGAAATATTTTCGATATGAAAGTATAAGTTGTATTTGTATCTTATGTGATGGATTATCTGATGTTCAATAAAATTCGTAAAGAAATTGTTTTACAATCGTGAGTGCGCGATGTTGAAATATCTACCAGAGATCTTAGATCACTTAAAAACGCATTGAAAACGCATTGAATGCGTAGACTGATGTTGGGAATTCGCAAACCTGGTGTTCTACAAATTATTGTTCATCCACAGAGCACAATTGCTCTCAACTTTTTTAGGCAATCCGCGAATTGTAGTAGGGTCAAATGCTGAGCAGCACAAAAATTTAACGATTAACTTGTGAAGGAAAGTTAATTGAATGTAAAGGATATAGAAAAACAACATAAATGGTTTTGTTTTGAATTAACATTTTTGGCAGGTATGAAACCATCACATAGATAAAAATATTTTCAACTGTGTTCTATAACAATTGATTTAGGCGATTGTGTTCTAAGCTTTTAATGTCAATTTAATTGTCCTATAAAAGATAGTTAATCATGTATCTAGACCTGTATAAGTTGAAAACTTTTTGAAACGTATGACCTTAGGTCAATAAATTTATATTAGGTCAACTTCCTGCATAGCATTCACTGCATGTCTACTTTAGAGCAATGATAAATTGAAAAATAGGTTATTTCTGTGGATGCCATCGCTTTGATCCTCTTCTTTAATGAGTTAGATAAATGGAATTCATGGAGGACTATGATACTACATGACAAACTAGAAAATGGTTTTCATCAACCACATCATTGCCACCCTGCGGGCCTTCTTGGATAGCCCTGGAGATAACGTAGTGGACGATTCTACCCTGTAGAGAAAAAAAATACTCTACATCAACTTTGGTGCAGTGTCGGCCGCGATTCGATTTTCGTGCGATTAAACGAGAATCGCACGATTCTGAATATTTTGAGATTTAGTAACTAGTAGTTTGCAATCAATCTGGCTTTGAATATTTTTCATTTCCAGACCATTCATTTTTCATTAAAAACTTGATAATTTTCATCATATTTAGACTGAAATTATAACTGTCGAATTAATTAATAGGATGCTCTGTATGTAGATGCTTGAGAAAACAGCATAATAAATCAGAACACATAAAAAGTCTCAGATAAGACATGAAAAATCTTGTTAAACCATTAATCCATTGCAAATCATGCCATAAGAAGCTTGCACTATGAAGTATATACTATTCATATTTTTAGTTCTCATTTTTGTTTCTTTTACTCTTTATCAATCATATTTCATCGAACATGGCTGTAGGAGAGCAGGTTTTTGTCGTTTCTTTTATCAGTCCTGAAATGAGCACAATTATGCATCGATTAAGTCAAACTATTAGACTTACTCTCGTATAACGTTTGCAAAACATTAGCAAATTTAATATAGAGGCATCCTCAGACTTGAACAATTTTAAGCACAAAAATTCTGTGACAGCCTTAGACACTGCGTTTCGCTATTACAAGGATTCGTCAGCACGGTTCGCTATGGCCCAGACTACCTTTAAATACAGATTGTTTCACAAAAAATGGATCACCCTTAAACATCGCCTTAACTTCAACTTTGTCTAACTCCGCCAAACTTGAACGAATTTCTCTGAAATTTGGAAGATATGTCAGTTGTGTTTACTAATATCATTGTTGGAAATTTCAAGCATGAACATTGAGTTGTTTTCCTGTTATAGATAAAAAAGTAGTAGATAATTTGATCTTCATTTAGCAATGTTACACAAAATCATACCTCACTCTTATAAAATTTCATTTGTTTCCTTTGTTATGTAACATGTTGTTCTACAAGCCAAAAGCTATCAAGCAAAACAAAAATAAAGAAAATCGGTCAATCAGAGCCAGTATAGCACCATTATTCATCAACAATAATGTAACTGCTACATGTGATTAACTGGACTTCATGTTCCATAGCTTCCTGACTTCGTTGCGGTGGTGTTGGCAGCACTCCTGATTGCTTTCAGCTAGAAATCTATCTCTTACCGGTTGAAAACAATACAAAGCACAAATGAACAAAAACGAGATCGCATTCACAAAAGGCAAAGTGTCGGCCTTGCTAGAAAGAACTAGGGTTTTCTTTGCGAGCTACAAGCAAGCGACTAAATGTCCCTTACACAAATGTGCATCGATGGCATAATGATGATTTTCGACTCTGTCGTAAAGAGGGCTCTGGCCGTCCACGCAAAACATCCAAACGTAGAGACCGCCTAATTTTAAGATTTGTTAAAGTTGATCCAAGTCTCTCGTTAACTGAAATGGCTGCACTAGACTATTCGTATAAGTCCACTATTCGTAGAAGACTTATTGAGTCGAATTTCAAGAGCTGTAAGAGGCCCTCTCAGATCGAATTATCAGATCAGCATACAAAAAGACGTCTCAGATGGGCAATGAGTCATTGTCACTGGCGAAATCAATGGGATCGGGTTGTCTGGTCTGATGAGGCATCAGTCCGTCTGAAGGATAGTGATGGTCGATTGAGGTTATGGACAAAATCTGATCAGGAAATTCCGAGACATTCCCCGGGTACAAGGTGGTGCGACTCTACTGATTTGGGCTAGCATTTGGACCAATGGCCGCTCTGAACTTCACATACAACAAGGAACCATGAATTCTGAACGCTATGTGAATGTTTTACGAATGAACATTGGCCAAATGACAGATCAACTTGGTGATCCATCGACTTGGTTATTTATGGATGATAATGCTACGTGTCACTGGAGTAGTAGAGTCAACTTATGCAAGTCTCAATTAGGGCTTAGGACATTATCTTGGCCAGCTCGTTCTCCTGATCTGAATCCCATAGAAAATGTGTGGAGTATTCTAAAACGTAACGTTCGTCGTTCACTGCTACCTACAGATGGCGTATCACAACTTACGTCACTGTTAAAAAAAAAGAGAGTGAAGAAAGTTAGATCAGTCAAAAATCAACGATATCATCGAATCAATGCCTAGACGAATTGGTAATGTCATTGACAATAAGGGTAGGGCCACAAAATATTAGCTTCTTAAGAACCGTTACTGTATCATAGCTTATCAGACTATATAAGGACATTTAAATATATTAGGGACATGAAATAACATGAAAAATGCTTTCTGTATCATACTTATGTTTTATTTAGTCAAATTTTAGGATGATCTACTTTTTATGAAACGGACTGTATTTAGAATTTGCACTCTATCAGCCGCACGGCATAGCCAGGATAGGTAAACAGAGAGCAGCCCGTTGTGCAGTCCTTCAGCTTGCTCAGCCATTCCAGATATTTCAAGCTACTTTGGGCAATTCCAAGCCGAATTGACGAGCCCTTGACGGCAGAAAGCTGCACTAGCAAGGAATTTTTGTGCTTAGATAGTTAAAATCTGAGGACATCTTTGTATTCTCTGCCCAGGCGAACTGGAACTCTACAATCTTCTAATTAGCGAATCTGCAAGCGCAATTATTACAATGTTAAGTTCATAGCGTGCATGTTAAATGTAAATCAGGCATAAAAAGGAATTGTTATCAATGCATTTATATGATTTCAATGCAGAGATATATTATTGGGAACTATGCTTGACTGTGCCTTGACAACATGTATATGATTAGTATAAATTTTGTCTGGCCTATGCAAACGCGTTTAATGCCGTGGTTCAATGCTATGGAGGGAGCTCCTATAGATATTTCACACGCGTATCGAAATTATCTCAAACGATGAAAGAGTGAATAGAAACATCGTTTTTACCTCATCAAAGAAAGGTCATTGATAAGTCACATTGCAAAAAATCGCACGATTCCTGCAGTCATTCAAAAATCGCGTGATTAATTTCATCGCACGATTAATCGTGCAGAATCGATTAACTGCTCCCGCCACTGCTTTGGTGTGGGAACTTGCCAGTTGTTGCATGCATTTGCTCGCTAACTTGTCCAGCTTTCGTACTATGAAATGCAATTCAAACTTCTAAATGCTTATTTTTCAGAAAGGTTTGAAACTACTTGAAATTCATTTGATGTTTGAATATTTGATTGAATGACGCAGTACTTCTGAGCTTTCAACGTTTATCTCTCTTACTGATTTTAATTCTGTGTTCTTCTTTTCTTTTTCCAAGGGTTATTTTGTTAAACCAACAGAAACATATGTGCGGAAATGTGTTGGAGAAGCAAGAAGAATTTTCAAGAAGAGTGATCAGGTAAGTTAGCGAAATCGTTGCAAAATAACTTCACATGGTCAATTTTATCAAAAGTTTTTGACAAGTGAGAACTCCATCAATGTCTTTCAGGTAAAACACTTTGGCAACATATTCATGTAGTAGCGCTATCAAAGTATCGTCGATCGACACTCCGCGTCTATCCACATGCTGTCCCATCTTCCTACTTCCTCACCTCAATTTTGTCTTCTGTATCACTCTCCATAGCTGATTGTTCAAGTCCTTCATTCTTGCATTCATTCAAGGTTTGTCACTATGACTGCTATATTCATTCAATGGTGATCAACCTTTCGTGTCGACGCTTCATGTCTGCCGGTGCACTCCTACAACCATTTCCGATAGGTACGACAGTCGGCCCGGCGCATGAAAGCCCTCGATCGCTTGCAATAGCCATTTCTTCTACAGATGTCGTTTTCGAATAGGTATGCGGCCCAGTGTGCGCATCTGACGGCTTACGGTAGTTGTCATCAATTGCCTGTAGGTTCAAATGCGCCGCAGAACGACTGGAGAATTGATCGCTCTTTAAGACAGTTGAAGCATTCTCCTAAGGAGTCACGTTTCGCCGGCCTCTGTTCTAATCTTCATAGTCCTATGAAAGTCCAGCTCTCACAATCAAAACGAAGCTTGACCAGCAGGCATCCTACTTAAGCAGTCGCATTCGTGTTCAGGACGTTTGGAAACTTTCGATAAGTGGTCTTAGCTACCCAAATTTGTCTCTTAATTATTTGATCTGTTGTCCCATATCTGATGTCATCACACTACCCACAGGTAATCGAAGAATTGCTTTTGTTCTGTGATTTCTCCATTTATATTGATTCGACATGTCGGTGTTGTAGGGTCATTTGAAAATGCCAAAGTCTTCGATCCTTACAAATAAATACATGTATAGTAAATGATCTCCAATCCATTCTTCTAGCTGTCTTGCACCACGCTGCTCACTGTGTTTTGCAAATTCGTCTCCGAATCAGCTAAGATAAGTGTTGACTGCGTAGCGCAACTTGTTGAAGTAAACACCGCCAACATTAGTTTTATCTAGATCTTTAATTCGTCTCAATATGAACTCAGAATACGGACTGAATACAGACTCGTCAGGTGATAAATCCTTGTTGCATTCGAACTTGTCTGCTGAGGATATCATCCAGTCCCACAGAATTAAATATTTTGTTTATCTGCTTCGAAACGCCGCAGATGAATCTAATTCTGTGTCCAGTCCTGTCGTCACTTCCTGTTCCTAGTTTAATTTTGAATTAGTCGTACATCTTGACCATCTATGTTACTTGTATTTCAAGTAATTCAATGCAATTTCTAGCAACTGTATTGTAAGCGGTTCATATGCATTTGCATGTTCAATAAAACATGTATATAAAACATGATTTTCGATTGCTCGTTCTGACAATTCACGGCATGAAGATTGTATTACGCGTTTTGCCATGCATGAAGCCATATTGCTATTCTAGACTCGCATTATACGTCTCCTCTGCAAATATTGAAAATTGAGTAAACGCAGCATCTCCTATCCCTGTAGTCTCCACATGAAAATATTACTTATCATTTGCAAATGGTTTAATTCCAACGATGCCTAATGCGATGTGTTCCTTGTCCAATGGATAGATCATTTATTAGCTCACATATTATCATTATACAGGATGCCCATTAACAATTTAAAAAAACACATCAAATTCAAAATTTATTAAATTTCTATTGACTATCAACGCATGATAATAGCTACCCTAGGTATTCAAAGTGACCACCGTCGACATCGAAGCATTTTTAAGTCTTCCAATCCAAGAGTTTGCAGCTCCCTTTTGGGATGGCATCCCAAGAAGCAACAAGACTTAAGTTTTCAGATCATCAATGTTCTGAATTTCAGTTCGGTTTCTTTGCACTTCTGATAGAAGTAAAGACCAGATGCAGTAGTCCATCACATTCAAATCAGGACTTTTCGCTGGCCAAAGATCAGGGGAAATGAATTCAGGGCAATTTTCATCTAACAATTGAATTGTTCTGCGTGCTGTATGAGCCTTCGCCCCATCCTGCTGCCAGCACCATGAATCACCATTCATCACATGATTAATGTCGTCGAACATTTGAGGCAACATCTCTTGAGGTGTAAGTCTCTTGATTCACGGTTTTCTTTTTTCTTCGATATGCAGGTAAATGCTCTTGTCCTTCTGCATAACCTTCGACGAAACGCAGTTCTGTCTTCCCGCACCAGGACATCGCACCGTAACACAATCGTTTGTTGTTGCTAATCTGACTCCACAACGAGATCTTCAGGAGGAATGCTTGTTTTGCAGGTGACAGATCAGTATATTCTTTCATTTTGTTTGTTTATAGCAGAATGTAGAGAAACACTGGGTTCATCTGAGAACCAAACACTATGCCATTGGCCTTCGAAGCGATTTATCAACACCATCGACTTCTGCTTTCTGGCACTTCTGTTCGCCTAGGTTAATCCTGGACATTGAACACGCTTATAGCATTTCAAAGGATATTCGTCGAGTACGTTAAAAACTGTACTTTTTCTAAATGTCCAGTTCATTAGCAATTTGTCGCTGACTGAAATGTCTTCTGCTTTCATCTGGTGGAGTAACTGCTAAGGTAATGATGGCTTCTTCCGTGGGCGAGGCAATGCTTCGACGTCGTCCACTTCCTTCCTTTCGACATTCTGCCACGGGAGATCCATATCTTTTAAGGTTAGAGACTACACGGTCCATTTGTCTTTTAGTGATTTTTTTGAAGAACTTAGGAAGCACTTCAGAACATTTTGTCATGCCCCATGTTGGAGATTCTTCCTTAAATAACACTATCACTTTGCGTTGGAAGTCGGTCAGTTGTTCCATTCTTGCGAATCCGACGATCAATGATTTCTAAAACTTCCGCTCGCTGCTATAGATTTCAAAACTTGTCAGTGCTCTGTTTATTGTGTCGTCATAATGCTTTGAAATGTGAATGCACGAGAAATGCGTTGTCACTTGGTAGGTGGTGTTCTTCATTATGTCGTCATATTGGGTGAACATCTATGATAATAACAATTCAATCACGCTTTGAATACACGAGACGTGCGTTGAGACGATAGTTTAACATTTGGTAAGTCCGAGATCGCACACAATAGTGATTTTGAATGAGTCAAGGACACTAGGAAGTTATGTTGAAAAGTAAAAGGAAATTGTTACCTTTTTAATGGGCACCCTGTAGTTCATGTTATAAAAGATAATAGCAAGCAACCTGTTAGGGCATTAGTTTTCATGTGTAAGAATGATGAGGTCACTACTCGGCAAAAAATCCAAGTTGGCCCAGACTTGCAACTCAAGAGGTCATTTCCACAATATAAAATTGTATAAAATAAAAGTGAGATTAAAATAAAATTCAAAGTTGGATTATAATAAAACTACTTGCTGTGCTGTCAAAGAGCATCACTAAGTCACTAAGAAATCACTAAGGCACTAAGGCATCACTAAGAAAATAAAGTAATAACTAAACTTTGGGCTGCATCCCCAGTTGAATAGTGAGAACACACCTGAAAAAAGCTGTCTCTTGATCTAATATCAGGAAATATCAGCAGGCCTAGTTCACATCTCTCAACATCGACACAACTACTTATTTAAAGTTGCAGCCACAACCGGGTGAATTTGAGATTTGCAATTATCAAGGTAGTTAAATTTTCGACGGTTAACTATTAAACATCACTTTAAAAATAGCAGTTTTCATCATGAATTTAAAAATTCAAAACATTGTTTGCTGGTTCATGGCCATGCTTGTTCTCTCAAGTGAACTACAACAAGATAAAATGCTAAAACGTTGACAAACGATAATAACAGGAGCTAGCAAGTAAAGTTAAACTATGAACAAGCGTGGCCATGAACCAGCAAACAATGTTTTGGATTTTTTAATTTATGATGAAGACAACACCTACATGTACAAAGAATTTAATAGTAGTTTTAATAAAACAATATTTTATAATTCGCATGTTTCATCGACCTCTATGTGGTCTTTGGCGTAAATAACTAGATTTCATTATTTGTCATAGTTGTATTATATATGGTCATCAATTTTGATTTTATTGCATTATCTGATTCTTAGACTTGTTAATGAAATAAACCTAATTATATTGTTTTTTAAATTCTGACTGCCTGAGTCATATTTTTTAATGATAACAATTTGATCTAAGATAATTTGCATTTAGTTCAAATTTCAAATTGTACAGTTTCAATATGTAATTTCCCTCAGCAGTAATCATTTTCCTTCACTTGACAGTTTCTAGGCATCATGTAGTCTGCAGATATAAATTTTATTTCATTTTTGAATATATAAGCTCACTACACAGTATAAAAACCAAACAAGCGATCATGTTGACGTACACCACTTTTAAAAAATGAATGAGTGTCGTGTTAGTGCTGGTGCGTATGTAGATAGATTTTATGATGTTGAGAATGAAGTAGTTGAATTTTTCTTTCGTTTTCAGCTTTTGTTCATTTTTTTCTCTTTTTCACTTTCTAATTTTTTTGTGATTTTCTCATTTTGTTGATTTTTAGGGCCTAACTACAAATGTGCCTCAGGTTTCGTCACTGACAACTTAAGCACCAGACCGCGGCTCATTCATTCTAAGCATTGAATTCACCTTGCTTTTATACCGCTGTAATCACCCAGATAATTGTGCAATATCTATCCACTTCGTATAAGATATTCAAATACAAGCATGTTACTAATAGTGTTTGCGATAGTAGTGTTATTCTCAATGCATTGATGAAGCAGCTAGAAAGCAGAAGATAATCTATATTTGTCAGTTAAAATGTAGGCCTACAGTATGCATGACAGCATGAATTGTTCCGCAAACTACATCGGATCATTCATATTGCCTCCTATACTGCATTCGTGAGACCGTACATGCACTGTTTGTACAAGTACATGTAGACTTGAAGCAGAAGCAGCTGTTCGTGCGTGCAAAAACAAACAAGGATTCTGTCTCAATTTTGGGAAGGTTCAAAAGTATCGTGAAACTGAAAGATTTGATAAAATATTTTAAAGACAATTATTTAAAGAACTATGAATGGAAATTCCCCCCGTTTCGCTCCTTTTCTCGAATGCATTATAATTTGTTTGTGCTTTCTTTTCCTGAGTCTATGTATCATAATTCATTAGATGTTTTTTCTTTATACATTAAGTTAGCTATGCAGTGTGAGATTTACTTATTTCCTGGTACCTAGTTTCCAATCCATGATTTTTAAATTTTGTAATCGACTAATGTATATGATTCACTCGTTGAGACAATGAGAGAAGCACTGGGGAAATTTTCTTTTATATTATTTGATTAAGATCTATTTTAAGTTTGATTATACTTAGCCACAATCATCACGAGACATATCATGCAACTTAGAAAGCACTTACGCGAGAAGCCAGGTATTACGAAATATGTAGCAAGCAGCACGTGCCGTGCAATGCCACGAAATTCGGCTGCGTCACTCCATGTGCATGTGTACAGATTAAGACTAGTAGTTAAATCACACCAACAGCATGGTATGTTGGTCTTGTTGTCAGAGTTTGCTTGCATGTCCTTAATTTGCTAACATGTCTGGTTCTGATTGTATAGATATTACTATTCTGAATGTTCAAAAATGCAGAGAATGCATGAAAATAGCATGAACTAATTAAGTGAAGATGCATAAGTTTTGCTCTCCTCCATTTAAATTAGTGTTATGGAGTTTAAAATGTGCATTTGAAATTCAAAATGGTATTTACATGTAGTGTGACAAGATTAACTTAAATGACGACATGTGAATGTCTCCACGAAAGAGTACATGCACTGTAAAATAGAATAGTTCAATTAGCAAAACTTCAATCAAAGTCTCGTTATCAGTAATATGATTTAACTGTATACCAGTAATGTGATTTAACGCAGCATCATTCGAGAGCTTGCATTTTCAGCTTTAAAATGAGGTATGAAAGTTTTGCATTTGCTATTGTATTTCCTGAGCAGTGCTCAAAATATGAAAATCTCTCAGTTTACAAATCACAATTTTTAAGAATACATGGAAGTGTGATAATTATTCAGGCACGGGGAGAACGAGCATTTTCTGACCTCTCTTTTAATATACTGGTCATCAAAATCGGTGAACTGGGAAAAATTAGTGATATCGTGAAGTTATCACAAAATCATGATCCTTTTGAATGAACATGTTTTATTCCTACTTTTTCATCAAAAATCTTCAGAATCCTTGCGATGCATGGAGTGCGAATATGTAAGTTATATTCAAATAAGTTCAAAAGATATTTTTCAAACTTCTTCAACATGTTTCTCATAACAACTAAAGTACACAAAAATACAAAGTACTCAATCTGCAGTCACTGTGAGAGAACAAAAACATGCCATCACCCATTGTTTTGTTTTGTTTTGAACATTCTTTCATCTTGCATGTAGTTTGTGTACTTTAGTGGCAATGAGAAACATGTTGAAGAAGCTTGAAAAAACGATTGAACTTATTTGAATATAACTTGCATATTCGCACTCCTTACATCGCAAGGATTCAAAGCATTCATGATTTTGTGACAACTTCACGATATCACTAATTTTTTCCTAATGCGCCGATTTTGATGACCAGTATATCAAAAGAGAGCTCAGAAAATGCACGTTCTCGCCGTGCCTGAATAATTATCATACTCACATGCTTTCTTATTTATAAATTGCAATTTGTAAACTGAGAGATTTTCATATTTTGAGCCAGGGATGCGGGAGTCCTATCATTTTGATAGGACTCCGACTCCGGGTGGGAAGCATATCAGCCTTAGTTCTGGTGACCTACATCATAGACCACTATAGGCTTACCTCAGCCTGATTTTAGTGATCACTACTGTATCAAATCAATCATTTTCTATTAAAGTTTACCAACTTTGCACATCACTTGTTGGTGTGTCCTTCACTCGGTTTTTCTCCGGTCTCCACTAGAGTTAATGATCATTTCCAAGCATAGCCAAAAAGGATCCAAGCATAACCAAAAACCCAAGCATAGCCAAAACTTTTCTGTCATCGATCAGATTTCCCAAGCGAGTCAAACTTACGCTATCCAAGCATAGAACTAATTAGAAATCAAGTTTCAGAGCTCTACGACACAAAACGCCAGAGATAGACGGCGTTAGACGCCTAAGCATGGTCAAATATGATCCAAGCATAGCCATAATTTTTCTGATATCAATCAGATTTCCCAAGCGAGCCAAACTTACGCTATCCAAGCATAGAACTAATCAGAAATTTAGATATGACTTGATTGAGAAATATATTGGAGCAAGGAAATGTTCTGTCTGCTTACTTGGATCGACCTAAATATTGTCTGCATGTCTTCGACAACCGAAGGCGTTTCACGCCATCTAAAAAAAGATCGAACTCGTTTCGCGTCGTAGAGCCCTGAGACTTGATTTCTAATTAGTTCTATGCTTGGATAGCTTAAGTTTGGCTCGCTTGGGAAATCTGATTGATATTAGAAAAATTGTGGCTATGCTTGGATCATTTTTGGCCATGCTTAGGCGTTTAACGCCGTCTATCTCCGGCGTTTTGTGTCGTAGAGCTCTGAAACTTGATTTCTAATTAGTTCTATGCTTGGATAGCGTAAGTTTGGCTCGCTTGGGAAATCTGATTGGTGGCAGAAAAGTTTTGGCTATGCTTGGATCATTTTTGGCTATGCTTGGAAATGATCATTAACCTCCACTAGGCAGGAAATTCCCCATTCATCTCCAAAAAATATGAGTACAGCTTCGATTTTAATATGCGCTTTAGAGAAGCCATCACACACGATTAACGTGAGGGTGAGAGGTAATGTTCTCAAACAAACTAGCATTATTTTTGTCTCTGATGTGACCTTTGGTGCGTAGATGTGATCGAGACTAGGAAGGCTTGTCTTCTCTACTGAATCACCGAGTGAAAAGACAATCCCTTTTTCACTATCTCGGTTCATTCCCTTAACTATTACAAGCTTTGCATGCAGCTAGGGTTTACAATCCCGGGATCTCGACCCTATTTCCGAGATTAAAAATCCCGGGATTACGTCTTCGAGATCTCGAGGTATTTCGAGATATTTGAAAGATTGGCCCTGAGTTCCTTCTAAGTGACATAGTTAAGACAGTCAATGGCTTTTTTGAATATGCATCTAAATTTTTTATGTTCCAAGTTTGATAAATTCCCAATGTGCTGTATTTGCCGAGCCAGCTGGTTAAGCCTCGTTCACACGATGACACTAGTGTCGTGACATTAGTGCCAAGGAGCAGCGCGAAATCTGGGCTAAATCAATGCCGTGACACAAACCGTTCAGACGCTTAATAAACAGTGTTGTGACACTGCTACTAGTATTGCTTCTGTAAACTGAAAATACTTCGTAAATTGATAGCTGAAAGACAAATCACAACGATTTAAAATAGCGACTAAAGGTCCGTTCAAGGCTCGTTCAGACAGAGCTAGGTTTGCGGTTTGCGGTCTGCAACAAATGGAACTGCAACAATTCAGTCTATCTCGAGACACAGGAATGATCCTCAAGCGGGTGAAACAAGTCCTGGAATCGATACCTCCAAAATCGGTAGAATCCGAAAGGGCATTCTCGGTGGCCGGTTTGTTCTTAACGAAATTACGGTCGAGAATGAGTATTAACACAATTCAGTGTCTTACCTTACTTCGCCAATATTTTGTACGAGTTGACTAGTTTTACCTACTGTAGATGTTTGTTTAGTTCACGTTGAAAGATATACATTTTACAAGTACGCATCGTCTTTTGAAATATTTCTTGAAACTTAATGATTAAAAACATATACAGTATATATAAATCTCGATCGAGATCCCGGGATCCCGGGATTGCGATTAGCCAGTTTCGAAAATCCCGGGATTGAGAAAACGGCTCGAGATTGTAAACCCTACATGCAGCAGTGTCTCTGTACTTTTGTTTGACGGAGAAAGTTGACATCAAGACAGTGACAGCTATATGCACAAGGATAAATAATTTGCTTGTATTATATTTCGGGTCTAGTTATAGGCCGGAGTCCTATGATTTGATAGGACTCCGATTCCGACTCCAGCAAAAATGATAGGACTCCAGGACTCCGACTCCGCATCCCTGTTTTGAGCACTGCTCAGCAAATACAACAACGGATGCAAATCCATCATAGCTCAATTTAAATCTGAGAATCAAGCTCTCGAATGATGTATAGCACGCTGATGTGCGAAACGATTGAATGACATGAGAATCGATTGAATCTCAGCGAAATTTAGGTGGTCCATTTTTTTCTGATCGGCTCTGTAGTTAATGCAATTTAAGAAGCTGAGGATGTATTATTGGCTCTAATGCTGAATTTCATTTGGCCAACCAATAGATTTTTCTCCAAAAAGTGTTGATTACCTTTCTAACATTTTAGTATCACAAAGTTCTCTTCGCTTACATTCTCCCTAATGCAACTAAGCAACCAGGTAACTTTCAATACATGAATAAACCTTATGTGCTCATTTAGCAACTCTGTTAATAAGCTTCTGCTATTATTGCAAATAAAATTGTCTGAAAAATGTCATCAGACCCAACATTGCGACAGAGCCTGTCATACACAATCAAGTACTTACATCTATATCTGCAGCATTATATCGGGTGTTCGTAAAGTCACGCAAGAAAGCAAAAGGCTGAATTATTAATATCACTTGCGCGATATTGCGGACCCCCGATGCTAACAAGCAATGCCTTTAAACATAAAGACAGCCTGATTCTGATACATTGATTGATTATGTTTTTTCGACATATGCCACTAACGAACGAGAGTAATCGCAAATCGTACAACAGTCGCAAAGACCAAAGCTACTGACAAATCTTCAGGTGGTTCAATGTTGCTGAATATAGTTTTGAACCATGTTTTTCTTTTCTTTTTAACCCTAGAAAATACAGCTATTCAATTGAAATTAAAAACTAATACCATTAAAAATCTACCATGAGGGAAATAGTGTATTACGTCAATGAGTGTATGAGATAATCTGCAATGTTGCGTGAATGTAAAATTTATGACTATCAAGTTCATCTAAACAACAATTAGAGACAAAAGTATGTAATACCGGGTATCACAACTGGACACTCAATTTATATTTTAAGAATTCTCTTGGTACAATACGAGCAGTATATAATTGCTGTTTCTTGGAATGCATCATTTGAAAATCAAAACTAGTCTTAGTTTTGAACCCTACATCAATGACTGTAGATTTCTATGAAAGTCAATACATGCCTTTCAGTTTGCGTAAACAAATCTTTATCTTATGTCATAAAAATTGACTAAATTGATTAAATAAATGAATAAATTTTGTTAAAATCAACAAGCCATGCTTTTCAATCCTAGTGTAAAATTCAATAATGCAGTAACATCTTGGTCTAAAATCGCAGGATTAAGGCGTGCTGGGTACTTGAGGCTGTCTGATTTTGTGGCACCAGCGCTGATCTGGCCGCCTCATCTGCCTACAGACCATGTTGTTGAATGACATGATTATCAAGCACTTCCATTGCTCGTATTAAAAATGCACATCATTAGTGTAAATCCATTTGAAAAGGTTTATTTCAAAGTTCAGCAGCACGTACTCGTATTTAGCCAGGGAACCCTAGCTATTTGCGCGTTTGTCATGGAGGTAATTGAAAAGCATTCCATTGTCCTCTGTCAAGTCCGATATTTGCATTCGATGTTCTCCTCTTCACAATATTTGCTCGGAGAACTTTCGCATGCAAGTATTGCCTACTGGTAAAACAGTAAGTAAGTAAAAACTCGTATGAATGCATCAGGCCACAGAGAAAAATCTATCACACTATGATAACTCTGCATATCTGTAGAGTTAGCCGAGCTATTCTACAGAGTGAAACAGGGCTTCAAAGTGAATTCTAAACGCACCTTAATTAGGTTTCCCTGATTTAGTCTATAGCCCTACAATATTTCGGCAGCATTCGATTTCTATGTTATGTTATTTATTGTCAGAAATCTGCAATATTTGACCATTTCTTGTTAACTCACTGATGGATTGATTTCATTTGTTTGGAATTTGTATGCAACCATAACTCCTGATTGCGTGTTTGTCACTCGTTTGAAAATATTTAATCAGAGATAAATTGATAGAGACTGCTTGATTTCATGGATTACAGCTTCCCTTTTGAAAGGCTTTTTAATGGCATGTGGGTGCATGCACTGTGGGCCCAGCCTTCATTTTGAAGAAATACATTCTGCGTAGTAGGTTTAAATGCAGTCTTTCTTATAATCTGACTGAGATTGTGATTCTCATGAGAAGCATTATGCGAAGTTCAAATCGGTCAAATCTGCAAAAAACAAAATCTCATCATTTACAGCCATTTGAAGCAGAAATGACGAAGTAGAGATTAATGTGCAATATTATTTTGACTAAAACTCAACAACGACGTTGAACACACTATAAAATCTATACGTCATGTATTTGACTGTCATGGATACTTCATACTCTCCTTCATGGCTATTGTCATCGATAAAAATGTTCCCTTTGTTTTAGTTTTTCATCTCAATATGATTAAATAGAAAACATCAAATGTCTAAACTTCTTTATTACTTCATCACATATAGACTATCGCAGAGGTGGTTTTCAATGGGAGTTGAGCAGTCGAAGAAGTCCGAATAGGTATTATTAATATGGTGGACTAAAACTCACAATGAAGAAAAATGAAAAGCAGATGGAGCAAAATTTGTATGCCATCTAATCGTGTTGTCTTTAGATCGGATATTCCATTGACTCTGAAAGGCATATTTCGATGCTGATGTATTTCATATTTTTAGTATTTGATACTTCATCATAGAGAGAAAACCACGACTTCCAAAGATAATCAAATTAAACTTTGCATGGCAGATAAGAAAATGATCAATGCATCGTATTTTCTCCACAGTTCAAAATATTTATAATAACAATTTCTGTCGGTTGGAGTAGAGATTTCCTTGGAATTCACACATGAACACCTAACTCTTCAACATTTTCATATCCGAAGTGAAGTTAGTCATTCATCATTACTTAGCGCTAATAAAAATATGATCCTAATACGAGTGCAATGATGTGATATAAAAAATCAATAAGTGATTGCAGACTTGATAATGTATAATTTGTAGAAAATCTTCCTAAAAGCGTATTCTCTATCAATATATCGTCGATTATTTATTCTCGTTCGAATCTCGTCCGTTGATCGTCGATAAGAAAATATGATATACTGTTTTGCTAAAATGTCTATACAGTATGTACATGTGATGTAATACCCTCGATGACAGGTTACTGGTTTTATCACATCATGGATTTGTGCCAAGTGAATGTATCTGACTCTGATATTGCATTTCTAGCGAGTGCATGATTTTCACACGTGGGATTAATGTCGAACCAGGCATCAGATAGTGTCATCAGATACATGAATGGTGATCTCACAGTTCATGCAATATAGGCAAAGGGCAATGTCTTTATCTATGGGAGGAAATGTTACTGAGGAAGGGGGATTCTTTTGCAAAATTTCTATGTGGAGCAAGCGAAATTTAAATCATCTCTAGAGGGATTTAAAAATGCATTGCGTTTTCTCTTCAAGTTGCAGATATACACGTTCAGTGTTTTATGAAGTGAACAAATGAAATTATCCGCTTAATCTGAACCTCGTTTATTCCAGTGGTTATGTCAGTCTGATGCCTCGTTCAGATCATAAAAGCAGAACGCATTACGTCAGGTAGCATGCATCGGACATCCTTCAATTTAAAGGCTGTAGATTTAATAAAATCTTCAGATAGTCGAATCTCCTACCTTATATTGACTCTATCTTATCAATGAATAACGCGCTTCGTGGTAACTGCGAATTTAGCCCATTCAAACATAAGCTTCAGCTAGGGACAAATTGATTGATTTATTATATGCATGCAATATAATCTAAAATGGTTCAACCTTTTGGTAGATTCATCGCATTGTTGCTCGGGATGAGACAATAATAAGCACATTTCCTACTTATCAAAGGAAACATACATTTCGCTGAAATTGTGAAGCTGGTCCATTCAAAGTCGATTAAGCTGGAACTTGTGACTGAGTTGACTACCTTTGATTGCTATGGAAGCGTGCCATCATCTGTCTTACATAGCGCAGAACTATGCTGGACGATTAATTTCAAATACGATTGTATTTCTAAATCTAACCGTGGTAAGGTGGTTTCGCGTTCCGTTGCTTAATTTTGGAAAATTTTACTGTGTTGTAAAGAAGAAGGGGATTTCTAATCGGGATGCGAAACTCAAATAGATTTTATTCAGGAAAACACATATGGAGACCTACACTCAGAATGAGTTAAATAAGTATTAAATCTTTTTCTTTCATTCGTCGCTAATTCACAGTTTGCTCAAGCAGCAAGATTCACGGATTTCAGCCTGATTCATTGTGTTCTACTCTCACTGTGCCGCTCCTGGAAATAAGTGTGTAGGCAAAGCAGCATAGTGTGGAGTGGAAGGAATTCAGTTGCTGCCCTTATCTAACTATGCGATTGAAATCAGAAATATATGTTACAAAAATTAGAACATCAAGTTTCTGTTTAAAATAAAATAAATGCTCAAAATCGGGGTCATCAAGAATTAATGCATTGAAATTAATTGATTATTCCAATAAAATAATAACAATATTGATTGATGCGATAATATAATTGCAATTAATTGATTGGTGCCATCGAACAATCGCAATTAATTGATTCATTTGTGCTGTGATGGGGAAGGCATTAAATTGACTGATTTACTTTCATTGCCAGCACCACCCACCATCGTAGGAGGGGCATCCCACAGTGATTTATTTAGATACTAAGCTCACCAAGCACGTCTTATTCACAACTGATCGCTTTCAGGATTCTAATCAGGAACGATTTGGTGTATAGCGAATTCTAGATTGCAATACTTTCATGACAGCTTTTAAAACTCAGTTATAGGCACGTGTGATCACTCATTCACTAAATTCAACAGTTGATTATCACTGTAATTATGGTGCATGACATTAAGTCGGTAACAAAATTAATCAAAAATTACATCTGATCAAATCAATATCCGAATTAATAACAAACTATTATGCGACTTGCAAATATTCAGGCCCATACAGCCTATTTCGAAAGTGAAATAACAGAGTGAAAAATTCGAAATCAAGAATTAGTCTATTCAAATTGCGATGATAAACAGTTTGAAGTAGTTGATTGATAACCCTTAATTAACTGCAAATCATTAATTGATTGATATGACTACATAATTGCAAATAATTCATTGCTCTCATCAAATAATTGTAATTAATTGATTGCTTCCTGCTGCAATTTAAATCAATTTCTTGTTTGCTCAAAATATATTACAATTAATTCTTGATAACCCCTGGCTCAAAATGTCACATCCTATAATTTTGACAACCAACTTCCTGAGCCACACAATGTACAGATCCACGCTCCCGTTAGCAATTCCTGACGTTTGATGAAAGACAGAATGAGGTTGTAAAAATACATAAATGTACATCTCAAAGTTAGTTGCGTTGAAAGTGGACGACGATGTCAACAACAACATTTTACGGCTTGCTCAAACTGTTGCTGCTAAAAACAAAGAATCAGTTTTAAAACAATTCGAATTAATTATGCTGATGAATTGCTGACAGTTAACAGCTGGATGGATTTAACTGGACTGTAATAATTATCACACTGAGATACTTTTCTGGACGACTGTGAGCCAAAACTTGACTAATATTGCGACCATCAAACTGAGCAAACCTGGTCGTAAACCACTGGCTGCGTCTTTATCATATAAACGAGCGAGAAGTCCAGCAGCGACGAGTGGGCGGGAAATCCCGGTCTTGCTTTCAAGGAAAGGAAATGGATATTTGCTGAATTGAACTTCTCCATTTTCTGGCAAAGTCATGTTGTTGGTTACCACAATGGGAAAGACATATGTCGAATTGAAGGTCCCATCGATGTACAATGACCGAAATTTGGTCCTTGCAGTGATGATTGGAGAACCACAGGTTGAATGAAGATCTCCCAACCGACATCTCACTACTGCACATGATTGTATATAATAGTCTCCGTCAAAAGTATGCAAACCCCAGAAAGCACCGAAAGCATAAAGTTCATCCGGTAGGTATTCCTCCATCTCATAGCGTAGATAGCAGCAAAATTGATGCTCGCAAACTTTCTTCAGACCTGATTTGCTTCTCATGAGGATGAATTTGAAATGATCATGAAATAACCACGCTTTGAAAGTAAAATGTGGGGCCTCGACCTGTCGTATAAGTTCACCCAAAGACATATTGAGCGGAGTTGGAGTTACCAGAGGTGCATGTTCTTTGGTGAGAGGGGGCAAGGTGGCTACTACAAGTCGAGCAGTTTCAGATTCGTTCCTGCAAATGTATGCGATGGGTCCGTTGGGACTGTAAATACCACTTCCAGACATTTCAATATTTGGGAGGTATCTGTTTGCAACTAGAAGATTAATTTTCATTCCTGTTGCCCAGGATGAATGGAAGCCTATGCTAGACATAAGCGGCATTACATCCATCCATGCACTTGGAAGAATGATGGTTCCTACATTGTGATCTTCAACCAAGTCAACCATTGGTAATTTGTAGAGAATGTCAAAGCAAATCGCCAAACCAAATTTGCCATATTCTTCTACATCAAACGTAGCGAATTCGGTCTTCACTGGAGCGTCGAATGATTCTTCAAAGAATAAGTGCTCTTTGTGGTATCGTGCTACAAGACAACCATCGGGATTATATACTACAGCCGTATTAAACTGCCATCTTCCATCTTCGGGGCATGACTTCTTCCATTTTCCAACACAAAGTTTTGTATCTGCAACTGTAGAAATCACGTAGATTCTATTTTCTCTGGCAATATGACTTAAATTATACTGAATATTGAATTTTGAATCGAAAAAAGATTTTCCAGGACAAAACGTTCCATCCGGTGCGGGAATATCTTCTAAATATGGAACAATTGAATCTCGGTCTAAGCGTCCACCATACAGTCCGTTTTCCGGGAAAACAATCATTCTGGCATTCTGTAAATAGAAAATTCAAAAGATTATAAAGTGAAAAATCAGGCACAAATGACTTTTTTAAAATTAAGCAAGAATGACAAATAATCATGGACGAATGGTATATCCACAGAATTAGATTCATCTGCGCGCTTCGGTTTCCTAGAAAGGAAGAGTTACATGTAGCCTTAATATCGAAATGGCACATCACAGAATTAGACAACTTGCTTCTTCTCGAATGGATAATTCGTGTATTGCTTGCTATTGGAAATGGCAAACCATAAGCTGTCAGCAGAGGATACCAGAGCCAGTGAGAGATGCGTGCCTGCTGTGATATCACTTCGCACACACCAAAACACACATCGTCTAGCTAACATTCGATTCAGTGTATGCACTATGTAGCAAGGAATGGTGAGAAGACAATGGTGAAATCGGTGAAATCATCAAGTGAACTAATTCGCACGCCTGCTACTTTTTTTAATAATGATTGGAAGGGCCAACATTATGGAGAAAACTTGTGCGCATGATCTGAATTCTTCGAATCTGAAGGAATTTTGGCAATCGAAGCACTTTGCTGGAACTCACATTAATCCGCAAGCGACGCACGCCTTTTTTCCTATCTCTGTAAGGTATGAGGAATTCCTTCTTGCCCACTTAATAGGTTCCTGTATGTGCCGGCGATTTCGAATTAATCACACTTCTAGCAAACCGAAGCAGATAAGCAAAACATTTAATTCTCTGGGTATATCACACAAGCATACTGTGCGACAAAAGCATTATTTTCCAAAATTTCCTTCTACTGTTACTCGACCACTTTCTCATCAGTCTGATAAAGTGCAAAAATATATCCATGAAATGCTGTTGAAAAGTAGGCATTGCGTGCAGTAAATGACTGTGCGTGTGTTTATTTGGCTTCCAACATAATATTCATTCGTCTGTAGAATAATTTTGTTCTCTGAAATAAAATATCGATCTACAAAAAAGCAATTTTTACTGTATGATGACTTGAGGATTTGGATGTTTTTGACCATTATCCATTTGACTAAGCTCAGAAGCCAATTCTGCTACACAGCTCCAACTACCCATGCCGTGCAGTCACGTCACTCGCTCGTAATTATAACTCTCTTAATGCTGAGTGAGCAATTGGAGCATGATAAAGCGATGACGCAGTGGTCATGGGTAGTTGGGCCAGTGTTGTCAGTTGATAGTCGAACACTTTCGCAAGTGTCTGCATGGCGTGCATCGCACGTCATCGGAGCTCAAGAAGTTATTTGGTATTCCATAGACATACTTTCTTTTCAAGATTATAAACGTTTAACTTAAATATTGTAACATTTAAAAAATATACCGTTTTCAGTACAAAAAAGAGGTAATGAAAATATAGAAATTCCAATGATCGAATTTAGTGCGTTATATGCGGCAGTATATTTTCATTCACTAGAGTATAATCTGTACTTTATAGTTATATTTGGGTTGCCTTAATGATAACCTTTGTCTCACTCTGAAACAATAGGAAAGTTTTCAATTTCATTTCAGCAGCAAATTCTTCCGAAGAAAGATTGACGCCTATTTTTCAAGTGCCATAAGAATTCAAAGACATCAACTGACATTGAGTAACCGCGTATCTCCTTGTATTCGTTGCCATAGGGATGGATGGGCAGATCCTCTTTGTTGGAGTGGTAAGCAAGACATTATTCAATGATAGAGCAATTGGAGTTACAAGGGGAAGGTAAACAGTAATCGCAAATTCAATATTGATAATTTGTATTTCATAGTATCCTAGTTCTTAACAAACGAGTTAAAAGATGCTTTCCTCATCAAGAATTTCACTTTTCTGTTTTCAAACAAGCATAAATTGAAATTTGAAACAAGAATTCTATGAGACCTATTTACAGTTTCTTTGCTTAGCAATGTATCCTAGTGGGAATACTCAGAGATTCTTTAATTTCAAGCCGGAAGGTTTAATGTGCTTTAAGGTCCTTACAAGATGATACAGCAAATCAACATTTCATGAAATTCCATTCATTAATCCGATATTTAAGCAATATTTCCCTTGTAAGGAATCTTTCAATAAGAATCTCAAATGTGAATCTTCAAATTTTCATGCGTTTTGTTTTCTGCAACTTAGAGCAACTTCTGAGCCTAATCATCTCTTTATTTCAATTTCAAAATAATTTGTTTAAAAGTGTTTAAAACACGCTGAAAAAACCTGTTTTTTGAGAAGCGATTATTAATGCAACTTTTCAATGCCTCAGCCGAAGCATCATGATTGTACAATCATTATGCCGGTGAATTCGACCGTGAGATGCTTGACGCCGAGTGCCCGTCTTCTTCAGTGAATTTCTAATTGAAAACAATTTTCTACAAAAAATATTTGAAGATTTTTTCTCTATCTTCACATTACATCAAAATGATCACCTATAGAGTGGTCATATATATCACACAATTATTTAAAAATTCATGAACAATACTTTTATATCATTTGAAAGATTATCTGCACGAGCCTTGTATGCTTTAAATCCTTTCAACTTTCAGAGATAAATTAAAAGGACGATGGAACTATGGCTGAAGTGGTAGAAGTGAAATAATCTGCATGAAAGATGACGACGCTTATGAGCATTGATAAAAAACGAACGACAAGACACTGCAACCACCGATACTTGATGCGTATCTATATAGGCAAAATTGACGATGAGCGCAGAGCAAATGAAACTTGTTCGGAATTTTATCGTTGGTGCTGAGCCTGTTGCCTCAGGACCACAAACCCAGTGCGTTATGAAGGTGTCTTCATATCTTTTCGAAGGCAAAGTTCATCCTGAACTTGATAGAAGGCGGTGAGAATAGGTTTTGATACGGAACCACCTCGTATTGCAATTTAAGTATTATTCTGTACTCATGCAGCACAGCCGCTTTCGAACGTCAGTTTAGTACAATGGGATTGACGCATGAAATATTGCGCACGAATCTCGGAGTAAAGGAGGGAAAATGTGCTCTCTTTACAAACCTGAGCAGATGAACTACAAATGATTACTATATAGCAGTGATGCTGAATATATTGCATCACGAACTTGTTCTAAATTATTTCAGCATCATGCAGTTTGATATTTTTTAAAATACAAGGCCATACAAGTATTTCTTAAATACTTCACTTTCATGGGATGTTGGCAGTAGGCCTACATTGTCACATTATCTAAAGGTGTGTTGTTGCTGTAACCTTTCTTCAATGTAGGCCTAATTATTGTTTAGTATTTAGAAAAGTAACACTAATTATATCGGCTTTTAACTGAGCATGGAGCATCCTTACAATTCTCACACAAGCATCCTTACAAATTTCATTTACTCCACAGTCCACGTAGGTCTATCACGACTTCAAAGAACATTTCATCGAATTTTGACAAATGTAAATTTATTTTTCAGTGTAAATGCTTAATATATATATTTAACGGCTTAGTTGTTGATAAGCCTACATTGTTTCAATCGAATATAAGGCCCGCAAAAAAATTTGATAAAAAAACATGTTTTTTTACCCACCCTGGTGCTAGGTACGTGTATATCCAGATTTGTATCTGAATAGCCAGGCTTCCCGTTGGGATGGTAGTCTCGCCCAATCCCGATTGGAATTTCCATTGGGCTCCCAACCCTGTGAGAATCCCAATGTCAAAAGCGTTATCAATCATGCTTCTACAATGATCATATTGGCTGCCTTAAAACATCTACCCGCGTTGTACGTGTAGGTGATTGCTATAGGCCTCTAGGCCAGAAAGAAATTTCTTTATTTTTGACACATCAAAGGAGATGGGCATGCATATTCTATAAAGGAGATAGGAAAGGAGATGGAAAGGAGATAGGCTCCTATTCCATATGAAAGATGGCTATGACACATGTCCTTAGTTAAATTCAAAACGATTGTTGAAACGCACCTGCACAACTGTGGGGTGCTTATCTGTCAACTACATGAGTTAATATTTCGTCAATCTAGCGAGAGGCTATGAGGCCATGAAAACATGTAGCACATATCTGCATACTGCCATTATTCAATACTGAGTCTCTCTGTGGTGCGTCTATTGAAGTTCACTTCGCACGGGTATAGTATGCAAAAATATCTCAATCAGAACATTTCCGAACTATTTCAATTTATGCATGGTTTGAAAATTTTGCTAATATCTTCCATAGGTAGCTTCTAATTGTGTAAGTGTTACTTGCTTAGTCTTCGTGTGAGCACAGCGCTAATTCCACAAAGCACACCTTAACAAAGAGAAGAGATTCTATTTCGAAAATGATGATAATGTCATAGCAAAATCATCATCTTTTAAAATCTATTAGCAATTCTTTAATATGAAAGACCGTATAACATTTTAGCATCTTTAAACCAAATCTCTGATTACTAGGCACACTCGTCCTCGGTCTCGTGATCGAGAGCCAGAAAATGGCTTTTGTTTTGAACTCTGTGGCACAGCGTCCCTTGCACTCACAGATTTTGAAGAACACATTTACAATTTATTACACGACTGCGTGAAGACTGTAAGTAGAGGACGGGAGAGAAACCCGTGTACGATTCCCGAGCAAGAAACAAATCGCAACAATATAACAATAATAATTGACGCAGGATAGACACATATGGATGTTGTCATGCTGTCAAATAATTGATTTCTTCGTCAACAAAGAGTGATTCAATGAACATGCAAATACAATTATTTAGCGACTTAACAACCGAGTGCTGAATTTATCAAGCCATTTGTTTTTTCTATCATATCCTAAATTTATTTATGCAAATGTTTCGAAGCAACTTTCACTCGAAAATCATTAGAGCTCTGTTACTCTGTCATTAGGGAGTCTGTGAAGCTTGAGATTTATGCAAATGGTGAAAGACACTGAATTGCTTTTTAGATGAGCAAAGAGGATGGCTTGCATGTAGACTTGATTCAAACAATGTGTTCTCCATATGAAATACGAATCTCCAAGTTTAGGAAATGAAAGATTATGTTGTATGATTCGAATTGCCACTGCAATTATCAAGGCAGATACGTAGCGTCCACGGTTGATCAAGGTGCTTGGGCAACGTTCAATGTTTAACAGTCTTCCTTACTCAGTGGAGATGTATCCTTCGTCAGAAAGAAGAATGAAATGTTTGGGAGGAAATGAATGACATTTGCAAATGGTTTGAATCACAGCGTTAGTTGAAGCGAAACGACTAATAGATGTCATCAATGCTTGGATCTTCATAAACAATGGAATTTCGTGATGCTTGAAGCTCCGTGACTCGGAAGATGAAGCACAACTTAAGAATTGTCTTTTTACCGATGTTGGGTGGCAATCTACAAATTAAAAATGACAAGAAGCTCGTGCGCGAATTTAGGAAGAACATGTCAGTTACTCTCGCACTATCTAGCAACATGAAGAAATCTGTTTTTGATAAGAAGCTCCCTTCGTTTGAATGCACTTCAATCATCAGGCTTAGCACAAATAGTGCACGTTAGTGCACATGCCTCCATGCAATCAGCCATATACTGCAGAATACATGCTAGCAGTCAACATTATGTCTATTTGACACATGATTTTAGGTCAAAGATTCTCATCATCAGAATTTCCAATGACCTTCATAACTAATCCGACGACATACCGGTATAATTGATGTCAGCTTTCTCCATAGATCATTTACAATGTGACCAAAACAGTCTTGCGCTCTGATGTGATGAAGTTGAAGTGTTGATGAAACTTAACCTTCATATGTTCTTTGATACGTAGTCGCTACATCAGTTTCCTTTATCCGTTCAACAATAGTCTTCCGTGTCATTTAAAGGAGACAAAAATCGTCAAAATTTCCATTTTCATTAATGAGTTGCTGACAGAAATGCTAGATAAAAAAAGTTGCTGACTGATTTTCATATTACAGAAGTATTGTCAGCTGATGCAATCATACTAAGATGACTGTAAAGAGAGCATATCAAATGTTGGGATTTGTCAGAGGAGTCATGACATATTCCAACGACGCACAGGCATAGTAGTCCCTGTCTACAGCGACCACCTCTCTGCCAAGCAAATAGAGTCGTTATAGACAGGTGGTCGTTGCTTGCAGGCAAATTTTTGGCTACCTTTTTGCATGATATATGACATTGTAGTAATCCAATCATGATCCTCTGCGTACTCACAAGTCCAGCACAGCATGATTGCACGAATGATAGTAGTTTTTATCGTTTCAGAGGCTATAAAAGTGTCTGTTCAAAGGGCCTATTACGCAAGAATTAATGAAAATTTAGAAAACTGTATGAAAATATAACAATAATGTGATACAAAAACATAAGTAAAAAGCACACATTAGTCAATTAGAAAATTTGCTGATGCACTGTATTAGGCACTGTGTAGAACTGTAAGATTATACTGCCGGTACAATCATGTAGAGTAAATTCAGATGTAGGCCTATTACAGTATGTCCATGTATTTATACTCGGTTGTGCGCACGTGACCAAGGTCTTTTAATTCTACGATATTTTATGTAGCCTTCTCGCCTCCAACAAGCTACAGGGGAAGATGAAGCCAGTAAGTTGAGAGTGTTGAGACTCATGTATCTGTCAGAGTCAAAAGTGACGGATTAAGATGTATAGCTGACAGCTGTTACGTAATAAGACAACTGATGTTTGACTGCTATTAATACATAAAGTTAGCGAAAATTCTACACGTGTTTATCGTTCCACCGCAATCTGTTGTCGTAATAAACAGGGAACAGAGAATAATTTGACTAATTGCTGAGGTCATTAGTCGCGTTAGACAGGAAGTCGTTATGCACAGGTTGAATTACATAGGAGATATAGTTTTCTTTCTTTCGAATTTTGCAAAGAAAATCATTTCATATCTAATTAAATATCAATACGAAATTTTAACTTATCAAAACTTAATGACAGATGTGAAAGCGACTGAATTCACATTGATAAGCGTGAGATCTTTTGAAGCTGTTGCCACGTTTACTATCCAAGGGAATACGGTAAAGCATATACAGTACCATAACACTTGTAGAATTAATTTGATATCAGTCGTAACTCGTTACTGAGAGGAACACGAGTCGAGACAAATGCGCAAGCGTGCATTTCGTTGAAGTTGCAAGTAAGAGTTTTGGATTATTCACTATGCAGTTGCTAGATTGATTGATGGATACTTTATCATTGATTTCCTAGTTTTTGCATGAACATGTGACACACAATATCAAATTTCGCAAACTAAAATGTACTTTTTACATGGTTTCACATAAATTAAAGAGCATTTTATAAACTTGCCATCACCTATAGGTACTTCCGAACAGAGACTGAGTCATATGTGCTTAGGTTTGAATAGCGGAAGGACCCAGATTCAAGGGATTTTTCATTTATTTATATTTTGAATAAATATTAATAAATGAAAGATCACTTGAATCTGGGTCCATCCGCTATTCAAACCTAAACCTATAGGTACTAGGAAAAAATAATACATTGATAGAGGGCCTAAGTCAGACAATGCGATCAAATGATCGGTGATCACAAAACAGTCAATAATTTTGTTGTTGATTGAAACGTTATTGGTGAGATTATTATTTTTTTCTATAGTCTAAATAAGCAGGTTCCGTGGTTCACCGGTTATTGACAACTAAGCAATGGCCGTTCGATTTGGCTGAGTGAAGGACTTATTTATTTATCAGTTTTAACTCCATGGGATATAACATAATTTCTCTTCTTTATGGCATGTATGAGTCTTTGCGGTCATCCTAGGGCTGAGAATGTAAGCACACAATTGTGCTCCTGTAATCCGTAGATGGATTGAGGTTCTCGTCATGAATGCGAGCAATTAATGGGGTGTTGACATCTTTGAAAATTCATTAAAAGTTACAAGTAAATGTCATTTCGATTTACATCGACGATTGTATGTATAGGAAATTCTAGCGCCTGCTACAAATTCACATGTTGACAAATTTCTTTAATCAGAATATTTTTCATACTAAATGCAGTATATTTCATAGAGTAGGTGATTGTACATAGTAGGTAGTGTGTCAACTCAAAATTATCAGCATACAGTGAAAATTTTTATATCAAAAGATTTGGAGATAATGCTCCTAATATCAAAAATGCTGCTGATGTTTTTTTAGCATACTTTGATAGCGATGGTCCTGAACATTCAGAGCCACTTTAAGAAGAATTAGGCTGGAAAAATAGTGATTGCGGACGCAGTTATATTGGACGCACTGAGAGATGCTTCAGGGTCCGAATGAGGGAACATTTACCGAAGTGGACTGAAGGTGGACATTGTCGTCCTAGCTCTACTAAGTCTCCGTCCAGCGCAATTTGTCGGCATGCCATATCTTGTAATGGGTTTTCAGGAAGTATTTTTTCTTATTATTTTTCTATTTTATGTGCTCCTCGGTCCCCTTTTCTTCTCCCCATTTTAGAATCTCTGTATATATCTCGTTACCGTCCTGACCTATGCATTCACAAAGACTTAAAACATATCCTACGTTTGCCTTGGCTTTACTTTTTTCTTTTGTCATGCCTTTGTTACTTTCTATTGTCTTCGGTAAATTTATTGTGTTTGTAAATGCACTATTGAGATATCTCTGAAGTTTGTTCGAATATCATGTCCGCAGTCTATGCCAGTCCGATGAGCTGTATTAAACTTGTCTGTACATTTTGTGCATCACAGCGGTCGTACTTCTCCTGAAGAGAGGCCGCGAAATAGCTATAGGGATGTCAAAATTAGCGTTGTTTTCTTTTCAAACTATGATTGGGAAATAGAAGGCAAAACAGATTGCAATATGGTAACATACCTGAGCTGCTGCAGAACGTGCCTGTTCGCGATAGACCTTCATGTTCCTGCTCACGATGTGTAGAGCTTCAGCCTTTGGGAGAGCAAGTTTCTTGTTTTCCTGTGAGTAGGCTTCATGTTCATAAACTGCCACAGTAAATGAAAATTTTGACTCCGCACTGACTCTACACAACAGTAACATGAAGAGGAATGTTTTAGATTGAATCATTCTCAAAAGAAGCTCCGAGGACCGAGTGCCAGCAGCAAGTGGTCGACCCTCGACCCGCTTTCAAGCACGACAACTGTGGAGAGAGAGCGACAAAACTCGGATAGAAATAAAACAGGAGATTCGAATGGAGAGAGCAGGCCGTAGGTTGAGTTGATGCTGAGCAAGGAAAACGCTTTCGATCGATATGAGTTAGGGAGCGGGTGTGAATGAGCGCTATTCCGAGTCTGACGTGTTCCCTTATCATTTCCTCTTCTTCTTTAATCCTACTTCAGACTATCTTACAGTTAATTCTTATCTTCGACCTTTTATGAGGCAAACATTTTTGACTTTAGAATTCTTCTCTGATGTTATCAACATCATGCTCCATCAGAGGGAGTCTTCAAAATCAAGCCAGTATTATCTTACATCCCATGCTCAGCTTCCCCTTCTCAATAAGGACATTCATATGTGAAATTCCGCAATAATTTTGCTGAAGAATTAGTTATGCTTCAGACATTCTTGTGAACATCATTAACGGCATCTTGTTTTTCTGTCTGATTAGGATTATATCAGATTAGATCAGCAAAAGGAAAGATAATAGAAAAATATACGGATTATACTTGTAGCTGACTAACAATGGAAATATGCAAGAATTCTGATGTTGCATTATGGCTCATCATTCCTCATTTTCCTTTGCAATATCTGCCGTTGTGTTGAAGACATCTCGGATGCACAGTTTATGCTATCTAATGTTTTAACTCAATTCAACTGATATTGATGATGATAGAAATGATGATAGTAGCAATAATCACACGAGAGCCAATCTGATGATCATGTTTGTGAATCTGAATCATACCTGAACCATACGAGGATAGAAACAGTAATAACGATAAATGCGTAATTTTGGATCTATGTTCTATTCGAGTGTGGAGCAATACTTGGATTTGAAGGAAGGAAGCACTCTATTTATTTATTTGTTTTTATTTTTTTGTTTTCCTTTATTTTTATATAATGGCATGTGATAGGATTTATTCATTACATATGGTATTACATACTGATGAATATTGGCTTTGATATTCACATTGATGTTCACCACCTTGCACGTGTCATTCGATAGGTGTCGTATTTAATTGTCACTAATTGTGCATTCAAGCAATTACACGCATGTTCATTATAGTGCATTCACTAGCACGAGTTTCTACACGGATTGAGACCGAAAATATAACTTTCACAGAATGATGTACAAGCAATAGCTAATACGAATTTGCACGTCTGCCGAGTTCTATCCGGCTTCTTTCCTTGTCAAATAGAATCAAAGGAAGCATGATGTAAATTCAGTGACAAGCAAAGAATACTAAGGTTTTCGGTAAAAATGGCATTTGTGACTATAACAGTAAAAAGTAATAAGTCTGGAACCATAATGGGTATCTTCAGGTTATGCAATCATGTGTTTATGTTGGAGATGTACACGGCTCGTCCAGACGAGTCTCTAACCAATGTATTTTGGGAATTTTCAAGCCGAGCTGAGCCGATCGTCTTTGTAGCCGAACTAATGAGCCGTAGTAGTCTTAGGTAAAACATGGCTAGAAAACTGAGAGCTAATACAAACCGGCCTACATACAAGCTCGCAAATTGACTGCAGAACATTTACAGTACTGTACATCAAAGTAAATATCAATTTACTACACGTCATATTTAAGCACTTTGCTATCAAATCCATGTGTCATCAACGCATTGTTGTGGAAACATTAATTTATATTTGCCGTTTTGATTAAAGCTAGTAAATGTAGCATCACAATCTTCGGATAGTCAAAGTTGTATGGATGCAATTTTTATGCAGATGTGCTTTCCAGTTGTACTCCTTCACTTTCTGCTGCGCCTATTATCCTGTCCAAATGTTTTTAAGCTGCTCTTTGCGTTTTCTTCAGCAAATCATAAGCAAGCCATTAAATAATGAAATATTGGGAACGACGCTTATCGCAGAAGAGACTACAATTTAAGAAAAGGCGCATGGATGATAGTCCTTGATAAGTTATGAAGAGACTATCCTACCACGCTATTACAACACATTCCATCAACATTAGCATGAATAAATTATCTTACTGAGTTCAGGCAAAGGAAAATCGCCTATATGTTACTATCTGATGCTTCTAGTAAGGTTCACATTGTATGTAGGGTGTACTATAGCCACGATTGCCTATTATTATCGTGGTTATCAAATGTGAATGAAAAATCAACCCTCAATTAGCGTCACTACTCCCTCACAGGCGTGCTGTCATATTCAGACTGATTAAGCGTTATGATGCTGTCAATCCGGATCCCCCATCTGCCAAATTCCAATGACAATGTTTTAGGCCAAGTGGAGGCGAGAAGTCACAGCTCCAATCGGCTCAAAGGAATGAAGCCGAACCGAGTTGTAGACAGACTGCTTCAAGCCGAGCTGCTGTCGCAGTTCATGTAGTATCTCTAGTTCATGTACCTTTGCACATGAAGCTAAACACATTCAGATTTAGCAAGCCTCTTTAAATCGGCTAACACAACATTATGAATCGTGATCGCTATATGCATAATAGAAAATGACCTGCGGAGTACTATCATTTTGATAGGACTCCGACTCCGGGGTGGCCAATATATAAAGCCTAGTTTTTTGAAAAAATAACTGGTAACCTACGTCATAGATCATTATAGGCTTACCTGAATTTTTTTTTAGGGATCATTACTGTATCAATTATCGATCATTTTCGATGAAAGTTCATCAAATGTCGCTTTAAGTTGGATGCATACGACTCGGCTCCTCCCATCTTCTTGATGTGTGCCTCACACGGTTTTTCTCCAGTCCCACCAGGCAGGAAAATCCCCATTCATCTCCAAAAAATATGAGTACACCTTCGATTTTAATATGCGCTTTAGAGAAGCCATCACACACGATTAACGTGAGGCTAAGAGGTAATGTTCTCAAACAAACTAGTACTTCATTTTTGTCTCTGATGTGACCTTTGGTGCGTAGGTGTGATCGAGGCTAAGAAGGCTTGTCTTCTCTACTAAATCACCGAGTGAAAAGACAATCACTTTTTCACTATCACGAGTCATTCCCTCAACTATTACAAGCTTTGCATGCACCAGTGTCTCTGTACTTTTGTTTGACGGAGAAAGTTGATATCAAGACAGTGACAGCTATGCACGAGAATAAATAATTCGTTTGTATCATTTGACAGGACTCCGACTCCAGCAAGAATGATAGGACTCCGGGACTCCGACTCCGCATCCCTGCTTGAAGACATTCCATGCCAAATCTATGGTTCTAGACGTAGCAATTCTCACTTAATCAGAGAAGGCGCAGACAAATGTGATTTTTACCGAAAACCTAAACCTGCTTCCTATTTTATTTGCGTGTGTTCTTTGATCCTGTCGTGAGGAACTCACTGGAACTCGGAAGACGCGCAGATTCGCGGTAGGCACAGGGTGTGCATAATTTTGTAAAAGTCTCATTTTTGGCCTCGTTTTTGTAGAAATCCGTGCTGACAGCCGGAATATTATCTCATAGGAACATTAACAAAAAACACAATTACCTCACGATGTATAATCTAAATATGTCAAGGTTTCTATCATTAATTGAATAGTTGCATATTCCAAGGGACAATAACAACAGCTTCAAAACTTTCTTTAGGACCAGATTTTAGCTTGTTTTTAAGCCGTGTTTTATGTGCTCTTTATAAAATGCTTTTAAAATACACTGCTTTTTTTAAAACTGGTCGAGATTAGCAAGTTATTCAGACTATTGCTAAATTCAAAAGAAACGATGCAAAATGCACAAACATAATCATAATATCAAAACTTCATTTTTTTATTTTAAAGCATTTAAAAATTATTTATATATCTTGACCCTAGGCAGGACAGCGCAGGAGGATGAGAAAGATGTCCTGATAATTGAACAAAGACAAGTTTCTTTGTCAGACCCTGCGCGTAAAACAAACAGTGGCAGCATATACTACGGAATCACATATCAAGCTGTGCGATTATTCACAGCGCATGTGCGTCCATAACGTTTTTGTGTTTAACTGCTCGCCTATATGCCTACTCAACCTTGGTTGGAATCAAGTTACTCGAAACGAAAACTCTCAAATGTCAATACAACAAATAATCATCATATGTACACACCGCAACTCTTGCGTCATTGAAAGCGTGTTATTTTGGAATCTCAATATAGCAAAGTGTTTGTATACAGTGAAAATGTTTTATGAAAAGATTCAGTTTTTTGCCGAGATTACGTTCCTGTGGTCCAAAAATTCTTTGAGCAGTTTTGAAAAAGGTAAATTTTTACCAATTTATATACTGCCGACATGACGCCCCTTTATAAGTGGTATGAAACAAGTTGGATATCAAGAGGAATGAATGTTTGCTAACAAGCATCGTAACTATGCGGAAATTATACTGATAATCAAAGAGATCTAATGAACGGCATTATAATGGAAGTCTTCATGAAAAGTCAAGATCTTAGATCTCATTGTGCTGTTGTGACTGAAATTTCAAGTTTTTAATAATTCAACTTTCGTCGGCATGCTTTTATGCTTATCTAAATGTCTCTTTCATTTCTTGAATCTGAATAGTGATGTAGACCCATTTACATCTTCTTAAGTTAATTGAAATCATGGTTTTTGATTATGATATTTTGCTCTACCAGTGGCTGCTTGCTTGTGATATGATCACGCTTGGCAAGATACTCTTGAGGTTGAGCATGAAAGCAATATCAGGTCATCGAGTTGCTAATTTAACAAACATGAACTCTCCAAGGCTGTCATGACACGGACGATGTGTGAAATAAATAATTTCCTTCTGTATGATACTATCATGATCAGTCAATTCCGCTATAATTTCTTCAAAACTGCACAAGTGTGCATACCTCACATTTGGAAACAATTCCAACTGTATTCACCTCGAGTTCATTTGATAAAATCGAAACTGTATACACTTTGGGGATTTGTAAGTGCTGAGTTGCTACTCTACATAATATAACTGCTCTATGGTTGAGTCTACATTTCCCGACGAAAAAAGTCATCTGTGGAGTGTTTGGTGGAAGGATGAAGTTGCAATATAACCAAAAACATTTTTAATGTCCACATTTTCTTCCAACTGTGACGCGATCACTGGACGATGCTGTTATTTTGCAAGATTAACTACTACATTGTGAAGCCTGCATTTTCCTAATTGACGGATGTACAGTTCATGTTTAGAAGACGCCATCAATAATCGTCAAGCATTCCTGAGGAAATATTGAAGAGGAAATGAAGAATAGGTCATCAAATGAAAGGGGCATTTTATCACGATGGTTTTCTAGTGATCCAAAATAATATATAACTGGCGACTTTCACAGACTGAAAGCTAATGACAACTTTGCAATTAAATCAACAAATAAGGCGATGTACATGTATTTGAATGCATGAGAGGGAAGTGGATCTCTCTTTCTACAATCGCCAAAGAATCAGATCAACCTCAGTGGTTTGGGTTTGAGTGGTGGTTCGAAACAAATAAACGAAGCACAGATATATAGAAGCATCTTATCTGGAGAGGAAATGAAACATATTTGCTAAAATGGCTGTAATTTAATGTCTATAAAGATAAGAGTGTTACGCGAATCAGAGAAAAGATATCCTAAATCAAAGCGACTACTCATGTGAAAGAGCTTGACCTAGTGCAGATGTTTTCTATACAAGTTAGATAGAGATATACATTAGAGAAACACCTCTTGGACTTTAATATGCAATCAATACCTCAATAAAATCCTGTTTATAGCCAGTGTGTCACAGTTTTTACATTAGAAAAATGGGGCTTGCTTCAGTCCAAGTTATTTGCGAAAGACATACGATAAGATCCGGTAGAAGCGCAGTTTTGTGGTAATCAAGAGATGAACAATTATTTGTGAATGTTTCAAATGCGACCTCGTTCCTTGCACAAAGTCGTTCCAGCTCCCGAGCTATATACGTCGTGTCTTCAATTCTTCGCATTGTCAGAAATGAAAATACATGTATATACGAATAAAGTTAAAAATGCAGTAGTTGTTTGTTATTTTGATTTATTCGCTTTTTTATCAAATTCTGTGATGATTCTCCACACAAATGCAATTCTTTTCATGTATTACCGTTTCCATCAACGTTGGCAATTATAATGACATTAGAATACTTGACGTAATTTACGATTTGCTGGTGTTTCAATGCAGCACACCGTGCAAGCAATAATGACGTTCAGCTCGACTGGAAGTGTTGCAGTCACAGAATTAGACCGGTCGTCTCTTCTTCTGTTTGACTAGAAAGGAAGCATTGGAACATGCAACGATAATGAAATGGCACAATCTGCTGACATAATACCATAGCAATCGAACAATGAGCAGTCATTTCAACATTAAGCACGCCAAAATTGTGCGAAGTTTCAGTGACTATCATCAACCGGATAGTGCGCCTGCTATCCTTTCCAATAATGATCGGAATGACCAACATTATCGAAAAACTTATGCACAATGGTGAATTCTTCGAATTCTTCGATGGTGAATCGTGGCGATCGGAGCATTTTGAAGGAATTCAAAGCAATCCACAAGCGACACACAACTTTTTTTCCTATCTCTGTAAGGCATTAAAATTTGTTTTTGCCCACTTAGTAAGTTCCTGCATCGTTTTGAATCAGTTTGCACTTCCAGCAAAGTGATGCGTTTAGACATTAAACAATCTAGTTCTGTGGCTGAAATGGTCGATATCTTTGAACATGTGCAGGTCAAGCTATAATCTAGCACTTGATATACGCAATATGTAGTATAGAAGCTATATGCATTTGCCAGAAGAGCAGCAAGATGTCTTGTTTACATTGACTACGACTTCTCATATTCCTGAAATGTTTCCAGTAAAGTTGATATCTCTGAAAACTGGTGCAATAGGACGGAAGACCTGCACAAGTGTTCGATAATGCATGATAGTGATATAGCATCCAAGATGCACTAAATTAAGCAGTGAAAACAAAATATCGATAATAGTAAGTTACCTGACATCATTGTTCGCAGAATTTGCATTGAAGTTGCCTTGAAGCAGAACCACATTAATGCTCCTAAGCAAAATATCAGAGACATACATGTATATCTGTGATCAGAACTTAGACGGTCCAAAATTTTGATCCGATAGACTTCAAGTCCATAATACTACCGGATTGACTAAATAGCGGAATAGCGATAGTGAAGAATTTGAAGCAGTAGTGAAATAGCAGATAGCGGATGGCTGGATTTATTTGGCTATTCTGAATGCTATCGTTAACGAAAATTGGAACAATACAATTAACGAAATTTTTTGTTTAACCTTCACCCAATTTAGCACATAGTCTTATTGCCACGAAATCATGATTTGATTCTATTGTTTTTTGCTACTTTGACAATCCAGTTATTCAGATGAAACGTTAGTAGTGGAAGGACTGAGAAGACACGATGTCTTTTCATCACATCTTTTTGACATCGTATTTACTCAGTCCCTTCAACATGTACGAAATGACTGACGACCGAAGCCTCTTTCAACGATTTTCACTTCAAACTTTGAGTGAAAATTCAACATGCAGCAATAGTGTCGTAGGTCAATATTTATGAAGCAATAGTGTCGTAGGTCAATATTTATGAATGCATGTATATAAAAAAATAAAAAAATATTAAAATTTCCCTGAAAGATATCTATCTACAAATGATGTATTTATTAACAAAATTGAAGATGGTCTCCAGAATTTTACAATGTCACTGCGACTTTTATCGATTTTTTGGACAATAATCAACTTTTAGTCATTTAAGTGTATCCATCTTTTAATGTATCCACAGTAGCAAGCATCGCAAACAGCGCGACACAACGTTTCCTTCACATGAAAGGCAGCTAGCTCTCTGACACTAGCAACAACATCTAACTATTCAGATCATCAAACAATAAAACAGGTGAAAACAAGCAACTGTGGCAATTATTATTGTCATGTCGCTCATCATCAGTTGATGATCAAATTGATAATGTCATCATTTTTGGTGAAAGAGGAATAATAAATATAATTTTGTGATACAATGCTAGAATTTGATATCATTTTTCTCAATTCGTCTTTGGTAATTAAAAAGATCAAAAAGATATCCATTCAACTCTATAGAATCATTAGAATGCTGTGCAATGCTGCACCAGCTGAAGCCGTCGCATCGGTGAAATGTATATAATTAGTCATCAATCTTGCAATTACCAAACCCGAAATGTTTAGAATATGAACTATGAAAAATGTCTTGGATAATTTTTGGCATTACATAATTTTTGACCTCGCAATTCAAAATCATAAATTTTATTTGCTGGAATTTAAAGTGGATGAAGAATGCTTTGATGTAAGACAAATTTTCAAGTTAAGTGTCAGATAAATCAAGAAATTAACTCAAGTTAATTTCATTAATCTCACAGGGCAACTAAACATAATTAGTCCGGTTACCAGGACGAGCTTCTGCAGGGAACGAGGCTGAAAATGAGATTTTCACAGAATGAGGCACACCCTATGCCTATACTACGAATCAGCGTGTCTGCCGAGTTCTATTTAGTTCCTCTCCTTGTCAGACAGGATCAAAGAAAAACACATGTTGATCCAATGGGACGAAAATTGCAGTTTTTGGTTAAAATGTAATTTTCCGTATTTTCTCTGATTAATGCAATATCGTTAATTGCCTTTCACCGGGGGAAATTCCTTTTTGTTATCATTTTTCTTTCGAAAAACTGAAAAAAATTCTTTCTTCAAGCGAAAAATTGAACACACTTCCTTGTAATGGCGATGTTTTTTATTTATAAGTCAAGTAAAAATAAAATTTCAAATTGCCCCGGTAAATTGATATTTCAGCCAAGTCAAACGCTTCCAATGAATAAGGAGATATATATTTTGCGTGCTTATAGTACTTTCATTCTTTCATATTGAGTTGGAAGTGATTATGGTACAACTGATTTCATATAGAGCAATAATTTATCCTTCCTACCAGCAGTTATTCAGTTGGATCAGTATTGACGTGAAATGCCTCAAAGACTTCAATTTGTATTTAAATTAATCTTGAAATGATAAAATTCGCTTTGAGTCAAACTTGCAATGACCGAACTTCCGCTCACACTAGTGCTATCTAACGTTTAAATGGCTTCTTGTAGTTCTATGAAAAAATCCTCGGTATTTTGTCAGCAAAGAGTGTTATTTCATTAGCATTATATAAATAGTAAATACAAATGCTGCTTCATGGTTGTCGAACTCTGATATAAACATAAATTATACGTGTACATGTGAATGTACTTGCAGCAATTGACAAATTGAAAAGACAAAATCATGCCAATATGCATCATGGGCGTCCTGGTCTTCCATAAAGTCATGAATCAGATGAATAAATGGATGATCAAATGAATTAATAATGGAGATTTCATTGAACACGCAGGGGAGAGGAGACACAACATGCATAAAATATTTTGCAAGTAATTTAGTTGTGATTAGGCTATGATAATTTTATGTTAATTGCATCGTACATTAAGTATTAGCAATAATAATGAACCATCTATCTCTTTGAATGGAAGTTGGAAGCCTTTTCCATAAAACAATCAAGGTATGATAGCAAAAATGCTGAAGAGCATGTGCAACCAAGGAGATGCTGTCAGCAGATTGTAGAAGTGCGAGCCCATTTTTACAAATGGAATAATATCGGGGAAACAGCTTTGCCTCCTTTTCGTTCGGCAAAAGTCATCAAAGGACCGTCGTTTCTCAACGTTGTACGAGTAGTCAACATCACACTCAGCAGCGTTACATCATTGATTCTAACATCCTATTGTTTAATCGGCTTCAATCTCTCTCTCTCTCTCTCTGCAACAAAAAAGTCTTTGCTTTCCCTTAGATTCGCCATTCAGTTTATTCATCAATATCAAATCTCTGATATTCATTATCATTTATCACCATTACATTGTAAATTTAATGAATATCTGACGATGCAAAATCAAAATATCTAGCGCTCTCACTCTTCTCTCTCTCTCTCTAATGTATAGGACTTGATACTTTAAATTATCATTGTGATTTTGAAGTGTCTTGAATCATTAAAGTAAAAGTAGGAAGTCAAATGTCCACCTGTTTATGTCTTTTTAATACTTTTGTTACAAGAATACGCAAACACCTACCTACATAGTATTAGTGTCTTGACTTTTATCTTTCGGTTAAATTTAGCACAGACAACAAGTTAGTTAATCAATTTCTTACGAATGATAGAGTGTTGTCATAGAGACCGTGCTCAAACATTTAATGAGCCGTTCTTATATTCAAGTGGCGAGCTCTGTAAAACAAAATGTATGCTGTGTCCTTAAGATTAATTGACGCAACAAAATGTGTTTGATGCACGTAATATTTAAATACAAATTATTGTTCAACACGCCTTATCTTAATAACACCTGATTCCCACAATACGGTATGCATACATCATGCAAAAATGAGTAGCAACTTACAAAATAATACACATAAAACCCCGCAAATTTTTCACTTTAAGTTGACACAGAAGCCTGTTATCAAAATATAGTATGGACAGATCTGGCCACTTTAAATCCTTCGAATGATAAGACATTAACTATTACTCGTACATGATTATCCATGATAGCTAGAAGTTCATCTACTTGTGCAAAAGAATGACTCATTAGTTGAGAACACATATATTTGAAGTTAACCAATTTGAATTTCAAATCAATCAGAGCATGGACTTTCATTGAGAATCAAGCAGTAGTGATTCACTTGAAATTGCGGTAAATTCCTCGTCTTAGATTAACACGATACTACCTAACTTAATATAATGTATGCAACAAAAACTAGATTGTCATCGTGACTACATGTATGTTCATGTAAATACTAATTTCACTTGAATAATTGCAATACCTCAAAATGTTAAATTAATGGATGGGCCTTGTCTTTACTCGGCAAAACATCAGCCCAGCGCCATCTGATCACGTTCATTTATTTATCATATTCTCATCATTTTGGGCTAAGTTGATGGTAAGAAGTATTACATGAATGTACTTACACTTAAAGTATACTTGTATTCGGTTTGACTCGCCACAGCCTGAATCTATGTCTCCCAATGGCAAAGCGAAAGCTCTACGACAGGGCCACCGAGCCTCCTCTTGATACATTAACTGAATACACTTTGGTTATGTAAGCACTCATAAGAGAGACAGCAGTGAGACTGGATTACGCACTAGCTTGACCATTTCATTCTTGAATTTTTTTTGATCATGATAATGCCGACAATTGTGTCGTTGAATCCTATATACTAGCAGTGATGGGGAGCTGAAGTCAGTGCATTTCGAAGGAATCGGAGCTGTAGTCTTAAGGTCGACTCAAACTCTAGATTGCAGAGTCCACTCAAAGAAAAATGGAATCCAATTTTCAACAAATGTCATATGTATCCAATCCTTGGTATAAAATCTTTTTGAAATGATCCCTGATTTAGATTTGTAATCAACTGAATGCTCAATCAAGAAACGGCTAAGGACCGTTTAATTATCTGACTTGCACATGCACTTTGACTGAGTACATTGAGATGCACCGATTGAATTACTCGACACACTTTTCTTTTCGGTGCTGATGCAAAAGCTGTGAATTTCCGTCGTCTACTGTCAGTCTTCATGTTGCACATGTTATTCAAATTTATTATTTTGTGTGTATGTTACTGTCACATGTGCAGTGCATGTCAATGTCATTTAGCTTTTTCTTCTTGAATGCTTTACTTAGCTACCTCTAAGAATATAGTTTTATGTTTCTATGGAAAAGGGAACGGTATTTCTTTTCAGGAAAAGGCATTTCGGTGAGCTCTGAAAGCATCAATGCAAAACACGATTAAATATTTGTTCAGCCGCGAATTGAATCTACGAAAATTACAGTTTAACAGTTAAATTTGGCCAAGACAAATTTGTAGACATGTGATTTACAAGAATAGTCTTCGGTGATTGATTTATACAGCTTGATTAGAAAGTAGCATCACTAAAAGAATCCAGATTTACAGGCAGTAGTGGCGGATACAGAGGGGGATTTAGGGATGCATCCACCCCCACCGGAGGATTAGAACTGGTCATGTGCATTAGATTTCATCCGAATTTTCTACATGCTACATACAAGCACAAATGCCACATCAGTGTACAAACGGTGTTGTGCTTCCTATTTTTTGATCATTGCATGTGATGGAATTCATCATAAATAACGTCTCAGCACACGCTCATTTAGATGTCATGTTTGAAGTAATATAAATACATTAGTTCAGTGAAAGATGAAATGAAGGATTCTATACAACATTTCATAATCTAGAATTTCCTAAACTATTATGTTGCGTTGCTTTTGGTAACACAGAAGTTCTACTGCAAGGAAAATGATACATTGATATACATGTACAACCATAGGCCTACAAATTTGAACATCCCCTCCCACCGGAGATTTCTAGATCCGCCACTGCTTACAGGAATATACACAAATGAATAGTCTGAGTAATCGTAGTTGATTAGTTAGTTTCGTTTAACATTCAAGTATGTTGCGATTTATAGCGATATATTTTACATCTCATTTGCTTACACTTCAATCACAATTGATTCAATTTCATGGCGTCTTCATGAGCTTGAGCAAATGATGCAGTGGAAACCTAGCTGAACCAATTTATTTTTGATTGTTTTCTCTCCACACTTCATCCCTTGGATTCCAGTTTCATTCACAAGCTACATTGTACTCAAATCGATTATTCAAAATGAATCCAAACCTTGTGTACTTCCTTCCTGTTCATAAACTCCCTATTCCTCGTTTCCCTCACTTTCAATTCCTTTTCTCGACGTTAAAAATAGACTTTTTTCTATAACTCTTCCTGCTCATTCATTATGTCTAACTTTACTTTCACGCCACCTTCTAATGATTCCTTATGACATTTCCAATAATTTCTCTGAATCTGTTTACCTGTAGTTATCCCCCTTTCAACTAACACCCCATCTAAGTTTATGAATAAACTCACCTCTGAATATCTCCCTGATCGTCTCCTTCTTTCGACTCGAACTTGTGGAGGGCAGGGAGTGTCACAGACAAGAATGGAGTTTGTCGCAACACTGATTGGTTATTCAGCGACTTCCCTGTTGGGAAGAGAGCAAAACCAAACGCAGGAACGTGTCGTTACACGAGATCTTCCCTCCGACAGTGAGAGATAACCGAACCTGCGAATTTCATGAAACGATATCTATGTCAACGTTTCTCACACTGCCTTCGGCAACATCTTGATGTGGCAAATTCTCTTCTCTCACTTTCTTTCACCATTTATCTCTTTCATTCTTTCCTCACTCACTCCCTCTTTCCCTCTCTCCCTCTTTCACTTTTTGTCTCACTTTCTCTATCTTTCTCCGCCTATCTTTCAATATCAGTTCTGTTCAGCATCGCTTCATTAATCTTCTGCTTCATTCCTTATCTTTAAACATCAAATTTTTGAACATAATTTATTATCACATTGTGAATGTAGCATGTCGTCTACTTGGCGACATTTTAAACAATAAGATGACATACTGGAAGCGTTGTCAAGATGAGTGGAAGAATTATGAACTCGCATGATGATGTTTTGCAGAAATCGTTTTCTTTGCTTGCTGAGGCGACCTTGCTCCTTACGTAGACTACTGCAGGATAACTTAATTAAGGCAAATTTGTGAAGTCACGTCTGCATTATGGCAATCAACCATATTCAAATTTAGCTATATGTCGAGAACCAGTGCTGTTTTCATTCAATCTTTTTCTGTGTTTTTTTAATTATACCGCAGTTTTCTAGTGCATCCACAATTAAAGTGACCTTTTCCTGCAAATTTTAGGAATTCTAAGACGCATTTATAAACTTAATCCACAACCAACTTGCACGATGGGAATCAAAACAGATAAAATAGAAGAACTGATTTAAATGAACAGGAGTCAAGATTGTAGAATAAATTTGATTTCCTAACGTTATCATGGTGGCAGAAAAAATGTTCGATGTTGTTCTTTCATTATAGGTCAACGAACCAAATAGTAATGATAAACATTAATGAGCAAATATCAATGCGCTATATACTTGAATTTTCCGTTTAAAATATGCATTTTCATTTCTCTACCTTCACTTATAACAAAAGTCAAATAATTATGATAAATTGCGAGCAACAAATCCTTTACTTACGGAAGACTCAGTATTTTCTGCTTTCTATCTGGAGTTGAAGAAATACTTTTAATGGAAGACAACATCTGAGTACAATTGCTTTAACTTGAATTCTGCAGATTTTAAAAAAACACAAAATTGCGGTTTTTACTCTTATTTAATCAGACACTAATTGGGTATGATTGGAACAACTTATCGCTAGTTTGGAAGCATATGCAGAATGTTGGCCAAAAAAGATCCCAATATTTCATATTCCATAGCAATTTTACATACTTGGTTGTGTTTCTTGCATTTTGTATTCAAGGAGGGTAAAATTTGTGAAGATCCAAACCGCAGTAGGCCTAACACACGATGTGACAGAGTCAATAGGTGAATAGCTATATTTTGAGATCCTCGCTTGACACAACTTTCAGAACGGTGATTTCTTGAGTTCAACAACTATTGATTCTAAAAGGAAAGGCCAAACTGTTGACATACAATACAGTCTTGGATAATAGCTTTTGTTGAGGAAATTCACATTTAAATTCTCACAAGTTATTATTTAAGTGATAATAACTGATGATGGGTTCAAGTTCGACATGTTTTGCCCATTTTGTTCAGTAAAGGTTGATTAGAGAGCACTCATCATAGAGTAGGGATATAGTAGGTAGTGTCGACTCAAAAAAGTGTCTGTATACAGTGAAAATTTTTGCATGAAAAGATTCAGTTTTCTGCGGAGACAACATTCCAGTGGTTCAAAAAATTATTTGAGCAGTTTTCAAAAAGCTAAATTTTTGCAAATTTATATACTACCGAATGGAGCCACTTTGTAAGTAGTATGACACAAGTTGGATATCAAAGATATGAATATTTGCTAACAAGCATCTGAAGTTAGCGGAACTTAAGCTGATGATCAAGGAGCTTTCATGAACTGCATTATAATTCAAGTCCCTGCAAGTCTTCAAGGAAAAGTTGAGATCTTATTGAGAGCTTCTTGGCTGAGATGTCATGTTTTTAATTAAATTTTCAGCGGCATGATTCTATGATTCACAAGGCGTCATTTCTTGAATCTGAATAGTAATATGAACCCATTTGCATCTTTTTAAGTTCATTGTGATCAGTTTCTTTGATTACGATGTCTTCCTCTTTCAGTGGCAGTTTGTGATAGATCACGCTTGAGAAAATAATCTTATTAAAATAAAGCTGAGCTTTTAGTAATGATAGCCTATCGAATTGCTAATTTAACAAAATATATTACTTCTCCAAGTTGTAATGACATGGAGGATTTGTGGAATGCTATTCTTTACTTTGTATTGCTATCAGTATCAGTCAAATTCGTGTACATTTCTCCAAAAGTGTAAAAACTGCATATCTCTCAGGTGAAACTGGGTCTCGAATCTTGTTCATTTAATGAAATCGAAACTGTATACACATTGGAGATTTAATTAATGTTGAGTTGCTACTCTACCTAATATACTTACTTTATGGCACCTATCTCGTTACTAGGACTTATACTTTACGATCATGCAGCCAGACCTTTAACACTTTTGGTTTTCATTGTGCGTGGCTCGTTAAACTTTTTAAGATGGCTCGCAACCTAAGAACATTAGGTTGACTTGAATGTTAAAACAACTTGACAGTGAAATCAATCAGATTTGATTTTGTGATAAAATGGCATATTGCAATGGAGGCAAACGACAATGTTTTACGACGTTGAAAGCCTGCAGTATAAAATTGAAAGCAGGTCCCTGTTTTTGCTGTTGAAATTTTACATAAACAGCGAAAGTACCTTCTTTTGCTCTTTTAAGCTTGTCATTAAACACTTACATAATAGATCAGCAGTATGTTGATCAACATATTCAATGCAGTCCGGATCTTTTATGGCCAACAGTGTTTGTATCCATCAATTTGATCTGTCTCCAATGCTATTTTTTAATGGTTTGTTCCAGTAGTAATAACATGATTTATTTTATTTTTCGTATCCTACATGCATGTACTTAAATTTAAGAATAACATCGACAGTCCAGAGCATGGTGACAATTTGAAGGCTTTCCGGGAGCTTTTTCATATTGTAATTTTTGGTGGCACCAAATTGCTTCCATTCTGTCATTTCGAACATGATGTCGTCCTCTTAGCATCTGAACTTAATAAATTATTTGCTGAATTGTATAGCATCATATGACTTCATTCTTTCCATTCACCTGTCAGTGTTACGAAGACAACACTTCTTGTCCTGCAGGCTGGGCATTGTTCTTTGACGGCTGGATTACGACATCATTACAATGAAATGCAACAGACTATAGACCCTTCGTCCTCGCAATGACCGGAGAAACTTAAACTTGGAAGTTGATTACCTGGATCATTTGAGATTTTGACAGTGAAGGCCAAGCAATGGCAAAGTCACCTGCTGCCAGGTTGGGATATCAGATTGCACTGCCTGTTCTATCGTTTTTCTGTTTTTTGATTGCTCTACCTTTCATACTATGCTTCTTTTTATACAACAGCTTATGGAAAACCGCCTTAAAAGTATTCTGGCCATCTGCAAAACTGGTAGACATTCATGACGAAATTTGGTTCCATGTGTTGAAAGAAGTTGGAACAGTGAACTGTCTAATGGAGTTCGATGGTCACTTGGATATCGAGACAGCACGCGAGTTAGTCTCTAACAGGATTCTAAATGCTCCAGAAAGCATTAACTTTAAATTCATTCATCATATTGAAAATCGGTTCGGACGAAATTTCTGGGTTCATAATACGAAGTTCGATGTAAAAGATTATGTCCAAGAGTTTCGACGAGATGATTCTCCTAAAGACGAAAACCAGAATTTAGACTCATCAAAATCAAAAATTTCTGAAATGGAGCTGCCTACTATCGTCAGTGAGCTTTGTTCTAAAAGAAGATATTTTCTTGATGGTCCTCTTTGGAGGATAGATTTAATTCATTTGGACAGCGGGAGGACTGTTTGGATACTTCAAATGCATCATATCATAGCAGATGGAGTATCATTCATGGAAATGCTTAGAAATCATTTCTTCGATAAGGCCAAAATCATGGATGATGTTGAAACTCTAAGCCAGGTAAAATATTCAATCTGCTTCTTTTTATACACTGCTCATTCACAAATTCTAGAATTATCTAATAATATTTTTAAACAATTTGATGAGTTCCGCATTTTTCAGTGAGATATTAGGATTGCTCGTAAGTACATGCTAAAACCACAGAGTTAGATTGTTTAAGCGCTGCTTTGCTAGAAGTGCAAACTGATTCAATGCGATGGCACATGCAGGAACTTACTAAGTGTGCAAAAAGAAATGTTTAGTGCCTTGCAGAGATAGGAAAAATATACGTGCGTCGCTTGCGGATTGCTTTGAATTCCTTCGAAATGTTCCGATCACCACGATTCCTTCAGATTCGAAGAAATCAAATCATCGCACAAAAATTTTCTCAACAATGTTGGTCCTTCCGATCATTGTTAAAAAAGATGGCAGACGCACGAAAACGAAAAAACGTTCACCAATTTCTCTGTAGAACTTGACATCGTCTGTGTCTCTTTGCTGTGTGATCCGGTTGATGATAGTCACTGAAACTTTGCACAATTTGGTGTGTTTAATGTTGAACTGGCTGCTCGTTGTTCGATTGCTATGCCATTATGTTAGCAGATTGCACCATTTCATTATCGTTGCATGTTCTAATGCTTCCTTTCTAGTCAAGCAGAAGAAGAGACGACCTGTCTAATTCTGTGGTTAAAACCAGAGAAATCCGACACTATAGTAATAAAGGACTATGTAGATCTGCCATGGACATTGAAACAACAGAGCGTCATGGACATATATTTTCATGACAACGCTACCTAAGCAATGTCGGCTTCCAGTGGCTGACAGTAGGAAGTTGCCGGCAGATTATCTGTAAATTACTGACATTTGTCTTTATAAATAAAAGCATTTTGATAAAATAACTTACAATTGAATCGCCTTGCGGCAATCCGTAACCGTTGCATGTTCCAGTCATTTGCTTCTTCTAAAGTTCTATCAATCGGCGGATAGACGAGAGGCTGAAATTACTATCAACAAACAGTTGCTGTACATTCTAGTCTCACTAACCTAAGCAAGGCGAGAAGTCGGATGTGTATGGTGAAAGCAGTATTTAAATTAAGTCTAAGTCATCATTTTATCCTGTCCTCAGACGAACTGGTGCTGTGCAACCATGTTTCTAAACATGTTTATTTAACACCATACCTACCACTCTAATTTAGATCCCAGTTATTGATGAGTGTGATAGAACACATACATCATATCATTGGACGGATACATGTATTGTCTGCGCTGATAGGCTCATTGATACAAACTCATTCATCACAGTGAGAGCATTTAGTTTAATGTGAGCCAAAAGTCATGCTGCCTGTCCATTGCTTGTTGCAGATGCAGATTTGAATGTTGCAAAACCTGTCAAGAGAAATAGTCGATACCGACAAATGTATGCATGCGACTAAATACGACATTACAAGTGCGGCTTTTTTAGCATCAAAATAGCCTTAGAGATTGACGATTCATTTAATAGGCTGTTCAATTGGAAAAACGATGCAAAATGCTCGAATGAAAAATAAAGAGAATCAAAAGCCATCATGATATTTTTCTAGAACATTATTTAATAATAGATAGTAAACATTAATATCAAGGCAGGGATAAATGCTAATATACTTCTATCCAAGTCTTAATAATCCTATCGATATAAAATCGATATTTGATTTCAAGAAGTAGATGCAGGCGGTGCGCCATTAATTAAGATAAATTCAGGAAATTAGTCAGAATATGCATGTATGGAATGCAATAGGAAATACAGTCAAATAATACATTGAGAATCTACTGCTATTACATTCGCATATTATGTCTAATCTATTGAATCTTGCACATACTTCGTCATTTTGACTCATTTCATATATTGTAGCATTTGAAAGACTTTCAAAAGTTTGGTTAGTGGAAAGTAAGTTGCTAGCTTAGGTAGGAATTGATTATTCGCCTAGAACAAAGTAAAATTTAAAATAAAAAACGTTCTCAGCAGCATCTGAAACCTACGATGCATGTTTCTGTTCAAATTTTAGCTGCAATACCGTCCGACAGTTTGAAAGTAGGCTGACCTCAGATCTGTAGGAAACTGGCCCTCCCTATGACCGCTGCTGGTACAGCTATATTAAAGCCGAGTTTCAGGACCATTTTGACCAGTAACCCAATATATCAATTGGTGGTGAATTTGTTTCACTTCATCTCCATTTTCATATTTCATCACTCTGATCATTTCAAATTTTTATGTAGAATGTTTTCTTGAGAATATCTTCTGCAATCTTGTGAAGAATTTCTAATATCGGCCAGTTAGTGATAGTGACTAGACTTTTTTGAAAAAATCCCTCGACAATAGATGTCTCAATGGATGATCAATTCCGCATCGTGTGTCAATAAACTTAGCAAGATTTCTGACAGATTCTTGACGCAAATTTGATACATTTGTATTTTAATTGACCTGACAGTTTACACTTCAATTCGCACCATCATAATCGGGATGAAGGTACAAGTAGCTTACCCTATTTGAAATGAGAATATGATGCATGCTTCAGTGTAAATTTCGAAAGACAGCTAAAGGCGGCTCAAAGTAGTCGTGACTTTAAATAAAAGTGTCGAAATCAGTATTTGAATTTGTGCGATGTTGAGATATCTAACTTGGTAGATAAATCAGATCCTACAGAATGCAGCTCAGCTTAGAATACAGATAGATTAATCTTTCTTTTGTTATTACTCTTGAAATTGAATTGTTTTCGATGGTCTACAGAAAGCATAATATTCTAATATGAGAACTTTTACATAACGCACCTCGAGGATGTCTGAAGTACAAAGAAATCTTCATTTGTTTGCAAAGGAAAAAATTGTAATCTCTATTCTAACTGGAAGGTAATCAAAACTTAATTGATTAAATGCATGAAAGTGCAGCTTATTACATTTCATTACCAAATAATTGCATGTTTTTCTATGCATGGCATGTGTACATGTAAGTTTGAATATTTGTCATTCTAAAGCATTGAATCATCTCCAAATCTGGTTTTAGCCGAATGTCAGTCGGCATAATTCGTTCACAAACGCTTACAAATCTCTTCCTACTGGTCCACGAACCCTTGTAAAATTATTTTCTCTCGGGAAGAAAACTGACCTCTTTTCTTCGAAGAACCACGATGGGCGGATAGCAGCATGGAGCCGTGGACTTGACTTTCAAATGATGCGAACCCTAAAATTATGGACTGACTCGAGCATCAACGATATTTTTATGTCCGGCGTTGCTGGGGCATTCCTTCGATATTCCAAAGAGGAAAATTACGGCGACGCAATGGACACATTACCTAAAGAGTTGCGAGTGTATCTTCCTTTCAACATGAGAACCCACTTACCTGATCGTCTTCAAAACAACGTTTCTATTGTGTACATTATGTTGCCATTATTGATTGGGGATGCAAAGAAGAGAATTAATGAAATCAAGGAGAGATTGTCAGATGTAAAGAACAGCATTCAGCCTATGCTTACTTGCGTTTTGATGACCTACGTCATGCCGCGGTTTCCTCTAAAATGGGCATTGCAACTTTACCGATGGTGTACGCGAGGTGACGCAATCCTGGTCTCTAACCTTGCCGGACCACCCACACCTGTAAGTTGCGGTGGTGTGCAAGTCGACAAGATAATGTTTTGGCCACCGTCAGCTGAGTTTACAGGTAATGTTGAAATGATGTTTTATGTTTAAAATGATGTAAGTTCACGTATCCGAAATATACAGTGAAAAAGGCAAATAATTTCAGCATACATAAATGTATTAAAAAAAGGGTTAACCAATATTTCGCCGTGCGACCATAATTTTTTATATTTTGTCATTTAGGCCACTGTATCTACTCATTCTACAAACCCGATCTCCGTGAACGGGGAGATGAAAACATGACAATCAATAATAAATTTGTCAGTCGCTCTTCTTTACTCTTCACACCATTTCTCCTTATCGTGCAAATACCTTCTATCATCCGGTTCAAATCTCGACGAAGGATGCTCAGTCGCTTCATTGATCGTCCGCTCCATCACCTCTGATTCATTATGTATCATTCGATCTCCATTCATTCTGATTAGGCTACAAATCCTACTCACCCCATCCTATTGGAAGCAATTTTTTTCGCACAGGCTTTGCACAATATAAGGGATCGATGGATTCTGTAAACAGGGTGAGTTATAAAGTGCGCAAAACTTTGAAGATGCGCTGGGCTTGCTGAAATAAATATTAGACAATAATTTTGATGCCATTTTGTTCGTCAAGTCTTGGGGTTTTGATCATGTATATGAACGTTGATTATTTTAATCAATTGTTACCATTGATATCTTTTTACTATTTCATCTATTTTGAACAAAAGTGTTCAGAAAAACTGTTGCACAACCTACCATAAGAGAGATTATATGCTACTTGTGTCATGTGGTCGTGCATATACGTATTAATACAATGTTTATGTCTAAAACTTATGCTACATGAATTTTAATTGACAAATTCTTGCCAATAATATGCTCTAATGAATAATTGTTATAATAACATTGCTATATTATTATAATGATAATTTGACTATCGCTTGCATCTCAAAAATCGAAGTACGACGTTGAAAAATGTTGTTACCCATAAGCTCACATGGTCATCGACATTTTTACCAGCACACAGAACCAAATGTTCTCAAAACTCGTTCTTTATTTAGTGACCTGAAGGAGATGTGGTAAAAAATTGAAATGATGTTGTAAAAATTAAGTGTTACATGCAGCATTTCACGCAGACCAAAAATTCAAGGTGCATCCAATTTAAAGAGATGCGCTAAAATGCAGTTGATTCCATTGGCTATGGCATTAAAATGCATATTATTACATCCTTATGTAGGATAAATTGATCACACTTCACAATCATCTAATATTTAATCATTTGGATTGAAAATTATATTGACGTTGTTGAAGCCCTTTCGCCGCGTGAAGATATAATGTAAGTACTTGCAGCATGCGGATTCACATGTTCCCCGCCAGAAAAAGTGCAAGAACTAACTTGCACGTAAGACAGCCGCATGAGCGACGTCAATCACATGCGAGCTTGCAAAATCAAGTGACAGCTATCTCAGCCGGGAATCCCACATCTGCAGCGCGAAGGATGTCAATAATGAGAGGTCTGCAAAGTGAAAAATACTTTCAGACATTTATCTTTTTCAAAATTTCACACGTCACATAAGACCGATAGCCATCAAATCATGAAATCGTGACGATATTTCATCCTTTCAACATTATACGTAATCGTTGTTGAGATTTTCGCGTCATACATAATTTATGAGTCGTTGCAAAATCTGTCTCTCTCTCCCGTCTGTGATCCTATATTACCTCCAGGCTCAAAATATCCTGGTTTCAAAATAATTTTTGCATGATTATTCATTTATTTCCATATTTACGTGACAATCATGTCGACTGTGATTTTCTTATAGATAATTTACGATGGGCAATGACACAAATTGATTAGCATAAGCTACATCATTATCTATTGTTAACGAAACCTTTTTTGAATAAGCTCGCGATTAATCTCGCTTGTTTTGGAATGAGTGGCGCTCAATTCATTGCGCTCAAGAAATAAACATTGTGACATAAATTGTGGAAGAGCTCAATATTGATGATGTAGAATTGAACTCATCCTGAAATTTTTGAACCAATAACAATTCAAAAGAAGATGATAAATTTTTCACTTCACTAGAAAGGCCCATTCACACCGGACGAGGCGCGTCCCCAGGCGTCCAGAATTTTTGTTCAGAAGCTTATTAAACCTATGGGGCGGCTCACACCGGAAAATTTTTCAGACGCAACGCTGGCCCCTGGAATTCTACGATATATCTTAGCAAGAGGAACAAGGGCTGGGTACGAAATATTCACTATGAGATTCCGAAATTCTGAGGTCACGTGCATTGAGATTTCGTGGCCTAAAACGATATATCATGAACCTAAATTTATCTAATTCTATTCAATTTTCACACTTCTTCTCACTATCACGAATTGTTTTAAGAAATAACCATAACTTCAGAAATTTCATTTTAATGAAATAGAAATCAGAAGTTGAATTGAATGTTGAATAATGTTCTCTTAGTTGGATCAGCACCGAATGCTAAAAATTTCTATCTCTCCATTTGCTGTGAACAAGATAGCAGATAAAATGAATTAGTCCTAATTATGCTTGACGATTTGCAGCAAAATATCAGCTTTATTGGAATTCACTCATTTTTGTGCACTGGCCCGAGAATCGGTGGAAGCAGAATAACCGGCGAACCAATGGACCTCGCACAATCCTAATTTTCAATGCTTCTTGAAAATTTGCTGGGCTGTTTCTTGATATCTCCCTCATTCAGGAACAAGTCAATCAAATCAGGATACAATCATCCGTGCTAATTCACAATGCCTGGATGATTCAGAGAGCCATCTCAGCTTGAGTTTTCGGATTGCGTAAAAGCAACAACATGTGTGAGCCTTGAAAGTGTGGGATTTCAGGATTCTGAAATAAAAACAGTGAGCGAACACACAGTATCATACCTTTCAATACACAAAAGAAAAATGTAAAGTTCAAGGAGATTATTTCTGATGCCGCTGGTAGGATGTCCAAAACAAACTAATTATCCATCTTCAACAACGGATGGATCTTTAAAACAACAATAAAATATTGATTATGATGAATTGATAGGATATTTCATGTTCCGGAAATCGAGAGGTGCTAATTTACTGTTCCTGGGAATTCCGGTAATGTCATTTATATTTTTCTTGCTGATTGAAATTTATGAAAATATTGCACAACAATCAGCATATTATGCAGAATGTTATTTGTATAATTAAGATATCATAAATCGGTCACCTTCTGATTGATAATAATATTTGGCTCATTTTACATGCAGGCTGTAAACTTCAACTTTTTTTAAAAAAAACGGTGCTTGTCGTCTATTGACATAGAGAGGAGTCCTGCCTCGTAAGCGTCACAATCTATGCATCCTGCTGCTCAGTCTATGCAGAAGTTTGAATAGAGAAAATTTGTGAGTTCCTAATGTGCGAACAGACGGAGACTTTAATAGGGTTCCGACTCCTAGCTCTGATAGATTTCATTGAGCTCTTTATCTTGATAAGAAACTTTTTGCTTGATATGAAACCAAATGTTGTTTTTTTTCTATAGAGCAGTTTTACTTCTATCATTTTGAATCACATATGTTTACTTTCTTAAGTGTACAATAGTAACATATGTGACGTTGATATTGCAGGTATACGTGTCTCCATGATAACATACAATTCACAGGCATTCTTTGGTGCCATGTGCGACAACGCCATTGTTCATAATCCGAAGAAATTCATCAACTGTATAGAAAAAGTTCTTCGTGCATCCGAAACTGAGATTGTGCCGTTGTGAATGGATTGAGCAACCCATTACACATGACTTGTGCAGCTGCGTACATGTTTTATACATTTCTGTGTGCTATAGAGTACATATTTTCTGATATACATGTAAATTGATGCTTTTGATACAAATGAAGAAAAAGGATCAACTTCAATGTTTTACATGCATCTTGATTGTGTTCAAATCCAATATTCGACTTCGCACCATTCAATTGATGTATTTGTTGATTCATTGATTTGCGTGAATTTCAAAAAATGCTGAATATATCATTTGTGATGTAATTTCCTTTTTTTCCTTGAAGAGTGATTGGACGATGACACCAAACGCTCTGCATTATGTCGGCTATAGTGGCAAATTTATATGACATTTGAAGCCGATGCTTTGGGGTCAACGTTATCTCCCAGATGGAACGAAGATAACTAAAGAGAAAACGTGATTTTAATGGCTCCATTTCCAACCTTGAGTGATGCCAGAACTCCCCGATAATTGCGTTTGAAACTCTTATTTTTGAAAAAAGCATCGCTTTTGAAAATAACTCCTTCAACAATGGGTTGAAGCAGATAAGCTAGCTCGCCTACTCTAGGCCTATAATCTTCCAATTGCACATATAAAATAATTTAGATGTGTGCCCCAATTAAGGCCGTTCACCTTTTAATCTCATGGTGTTATATTACACATGCAATTCACTTTTTTATTGACTGCTATTTCTCCGAGAAGCAACTACAATATGTATAATACTTTCCTAATAGCAATTCTCTATACTATAGCGCTTTCGATTTAAAATATGATAATTTTCATCATGGACCTGATGCAGACGCCGTCAAATTTTTCATTCACGCACAGCACACGACACCGTTGACACCATAGATTAAGTATTAGGCAGCATAGAGCAAGCATAGAGTAAGCATATTAGGTATAGTAGCAACAGATTAGATCCCATAATTGTGCAAACAGCTTCGACTTTATTAAATGAACTCTAGTTTTGACCAATTGCCACATGTGAGTATGCACATTTTTACATTTTTAGAGAAATTAACACTGATCATAATGGCATTGTAGAAGATAGAATAGTATTTTGCCAATCCTCTGTGTCAAGACAGCCTACTAAATTATCTTCTTGGAAAGTGAGTGAGAGTTATTAGTGAGTGCATTTTCAGAAGCGTGATCACGTCACAAATCATCTGCCCCACTAAAAAGAGCAAATCGAAAACAATGATAAAAATTAACTTCAACAGTTTCAAATGGGTCAGCAATACTATTCATTCAATCATAGAGTAAGTATATATAGGTAGAGTGTCAACTCAAAAAAGTGTCTGTATACAGTGAAAATTTTTATATCAAAAGATTCAGTTTTTTGAGTAGATTACGTTCCTGCGGTCCAAAAAAATCATTTGATCAGTTTTGAAAAAGCTAAAATTTGCAAATTTAGATACTACCGACATGACGTCTCGTTTTAGCATCGTAACTATGCGGAAATTATGCTGATGATCAAGGGAATTTCATGAACCGCATCATAGCAGAAGTCATCATGAAAAAGTCAAGATCATATTTTGCTTTCTTGGCTGAGATTTCATGCCTTCAATTCAATTTTCATCGGCATGATTTTACTAAATTTCACTAAATGCATGTTTCATTTCTTGAGTCTGAATATTGATGTGGACCTATTAACATCTTTCAAAGTTAATTGAAATCAATGTCTTTGATTCTGTTATTTTGCTCTGCCAGTGGCAGGTTGCCTGTGATATGATCACGCTTTAAGAAAATGCTCCTGAGGTTCAGCATGAAAATAATAGGAGCCCATCGAATTGCTAATTTAACAAACATTAAATCTCCACGGCTGTCATGAGAATCTGCAAAATAATATCATTCCTTCTGCATTACTATCATGATCAGTCAATTCCGATGCAATTTCTGAAAAACTGCAAAAATTTACACATCTCACATTTGGAAACAATTCCGACTGTGTCACCCGTGAGTTCATTTAATAAAATCGAAAGTGTATACATATTGGGGATTTAATAAATGCGGAGTTACCACTCTAAAAATGTATCTCTCCTAAATGTATTTACTCTATTCTACCTAATAATCTTACTCTATGCATTCAATGAAACATAAATTTAGTGAATTACAAAATCACATTCCTGCATGAAGATTGAATTTCCAGATGAATATTGTTGAATTCGAAGTGCATAGAAAGTAGCCTATCATTGCAACCATTAATGTCAATTTTCCACAGTGATTTTTATGTTGACTGTGGAATGCAGTCTGATAGCGAACAATTTGAACAAGAGTCGCGCCTTTTGGCGGCTCATGAATTATTTTGATAAGCAACACAGGTTTCGTTATATTAGAGTACTTTTAGCAAATTTTCATTCTAATCAGCTTCATACTACTTATATCAAAGTCTGAGCTACCAAATCGCTAGTAAATAAACAACACAGGAAAAATTTGCAAAAATTTAGCTTTTTTGAAAATTGATCAAATATTTTTTGGGCCACGGGAACGTAATCTACGGTAAAAAAATTTAATCCTTTGAAATATAAATTTTCACTGCATGCTGACATTGAATCGACAGCATTTGGAGTAAAGTCTATGGTCGAGACTTTATGCCTAATTATGCATAATATGGTAAGTAATAGTACACTAGGTATAGAGCAGTAGCTCAGTATTAATTAGACCCCATAATGTGCATGTACTTTCGATTTTACTAAAACGTTTCTCGACCAATGCGTACACAGCACGTCGTACTACATGAATTGTTCAAAGTCACCGCGATTGGGAAGACATTATTCGAGCACATTTATTTGAACACATTTTTATTAAGCACGTCTTCCTTTTTGAAGTTTTGAAGAAATTGCCACGGAATTGACTGATAGCAAAAGGCTACAGAAGGCATTTACAAATCCTCAGTGTCATGACAACCTTGGAGAGACTATGTTTATTAAATTAACTATATTCAATGTGTTACCATTACTTAAGTGCTCAGCCTAATCAATAAGAGTACGTTTTTAAGCGCGATCATTCCACAAACTACCCGCCATTGAAAGAGATAAACATCAGGGACAGTGATCACAATTAATTAACTTTAAATGATGTGATAGGTTCACATCACTATACAGATTCAAGAAATGAAGCATGAATTTAGTGAATCATGAAATCATGGCGATGAAAATTGAATTAAAAACTTGACATTTCAGCCAAGAAATGCAATAAGATATCAACTTTTCCAATAATAAATTAATATTTTAATTAATGTTGATTAATATGTTTCCCTCCAATTTCCTTGATAATCAATTTATAGGCATTTATTAAACTTTGTCATGCCAAGGTTTCCCGAAGCTTTTCTTGGCCAGGTGTCTACATTCGGTCATCAACCTACTTTTTGAGAAATTGACCATTAATTTCATATCTTGTGACCATTAATCAATTCTATATTTTGTGAATGATAAATTATCACAAACATTTTTGCATAATATTTGTGTAAGAATATGTATAATATACTGTACATTGTGGGTCCCTGACGCACAGTTTCATACACAGGCCTACTACAAATGATTAGTTGTAATTTTAATACTAATGAAACCATGTTACGAGTAATTTTTGTCTGCAATCACCTATTTTTCTATGTTCATACAAAAACTTGCTTTAATATCAGTGAGGCTTGGATATTCATGTTGATGCCAATGCCAATAATTAAATTAAGATAAATTTTAAAATGGGCCTATATATATTTATATGCATCTTGTTCCGAAAAAGCATTGACAAAGAGACAAAAGTGACGGGAACAGATTGTTATTTTAGAAGTAGAAGAAGTAAAGTGTTTATTTATGAAGTGAAAATCAACACATTTCAGAGAAATACAAGTGTAGAAAAAAGAGCAATGACCCAGCAAACACATTTGATCCAAAATACAAATAGCACATTAACATTTGCTCAAATAATGCATGAGAACATAGGGAAAGAAAAGATACGATCGAGATGAATTCATTAAAGTAGAGGTTCATGGAAAGAAAGAATGAAGTCTGCGAGAACTAGTAATCAGAGGCAAGCAAAATTGGCCAGATCTTGGCATACGATTAGGTACAAATGGATGCAGTGGATGAGAACACAACGATTCACAGTTAAGCAAAAATTCACGTGCACGCTTTTCTCTCATTGATAAAATTGAAGGAAAATAATCACGTTCACAATTCCCACCACATATAATTTCATGAGCTCTTCTGTGAAAAAATTCAAGTTTCTGTTCTAAAGTTTCTGGAAGCCACACAAAAACTGGAGCAGCATACAATAAGATTGACAATATAATGGCACTGTACACCATGCGCAAATTATCACTAGATAGAAATGGCTTTAATACACGAAGTACGTAGAGGTGCTGTGAAGCAAGTTTCAGTATCTTGTCGAAGTGAGAGCACCAAGCAAGTATGTCGCTCCAAATTACCCCGAGGATTTTGACCTCTTTGGCCACGCTGATATTGGTGTAGGCACAGTCCACATCAGATCCTTTGTGGAAAACAAGCTGTTGGGACTTTCTTAAGTTAAGAGACATTCTATTACAGTCCATCCAACTTTGAAGATATGGCAAATTAATTGGCGAATCACCATTTCGAAATATTGGCTCAGTCAATGTGATATCATTTGCATATAGCACCACAACTGAGTCCGTAGTAACCCTCAATGTTCCCATAAATGCAGCAAATAAAACCGGACCAAGTACTGATCCTTGCGGAATACCGGAAGGTACAACTCTTGTTGAACTGAAAGCACCCTTCAAACTTAGCTCTTTGTAATCGACCTGTAAGGTAGCTCTTAAGTCAAAGAATAAAACCACAATTCAAACCAGCATCCTTTAGACGATTGATCACAAGACTGGGCAAAACTCTATCAAAAGCCTTAGATAGATCTAAGCATGTCATTCGAACCGCTTTAACATCAGGATTGTCCATAAACTCGGATATACTATCATGAATTCGTATCAATGCACCATCGGTAGACCCGTGTTTTCTGAAAGCAAACTGGTGTGGACCATATATCTGCAATTCATTGATCTTCTGCATCATGTGGTTGAGCACTAGTCTTTTGAAAATTTTGCCAAAAACCGGAGTGGGGGACATCGGTCGAAAGTCAGCAATTGTTGGATTTTACATTTTGGTATTAAAATAACATCAGCTAATTTCCAGCATGAAGGAAACACGCGTTCCATGATGGATTTATTGAATATGCAATAAAGTGGAGCAGATAAAGGCACTGCAGCTTCGCGAATTAAGCGACTTGGTATGCCATCGCTTCCAGATACGCTAGCTACTTTTATATGTTTCATGGCAAAAGTTATGTCAATTTCATCAATCTTTATATCCCAAAGTTCGTCATGAAGTGCACACGCATCATCAGTGACTTGCCAATTGAAATTGTCATTAAGTTCACTTTGGACAGATGCGAGAAAAGAATCAATACCACCAACATTTTTTATAAGAGATTCGTAGATGCGAGCGTTGTTCTTCCCTCGTATTTCGTTAACAACCTTCCAAACATTTTTAGATGAATTGACATGCTTCCTGGTCCAGATCATTTTTGCTTTGGTCATCTCTTCCTTTACCTTCTCATTGTAATGAACATATAATGACCAACTCCGCTGTCTCGGTCTGCATTCCGTCGCCTGTTAATTAGATCCTTCAATATCGGAGTGATGATTTTACATGCACAATTGCTCATGCAGACTTAAAAGGCGTGGATGAGCTGCATTTTAAGATTCTTCAGACTTCAGGTCGGTTTGTAGATGAATTTAGATAGTCAATTAGTTTAGTGCTCAACAACATCGGATTCCATCCGATTATGCAATTGAGTATTGTCGAAGTCGCGTGAATTGTAAGGACATGCTTTTCTGCTTATTTTAGCGCTAATCGCTGTATAAAAACATGATTGGGTTTGTAAACTCTCACTGTCTCTCTTGAAAATTGTACAAGCATTACAGCAACTGCAACTTCGATCATGTGGTGTGATTGATATCCATTGATCACATGCACAACGAACTGAAGTTTGTTGTAATCCAAAATGATCAATGACTTCCTATTATAGAAGTAGAGTGTGAAAGAGCATTCCTCCACACAGATTGTTTCTGCTGCGCTTTGGTGCCTGCAGCGCACAGGAGAGCAAAATAACTTTGTTGTCATCATAAAAAAATAAGCAACCGTTGAATGAGTTACTCGTCCCCTCGTCGACTTCAGTTCAATACGTTTTACATCGATTAGCTATCATGTTGCCCATCAATAATTTATGATTCCCAGCCAAAAGTTACAAAATTCGTGGTAAAACAGCGATCTATGATGATGTCCTGTCCAGTAGGCCTATATCAAGCAGATTCAAATAGGGCTTACTTCATCTTTAACAAGAATATCGCAATGTCTTGATAGCATTAGCCACGCAATGCGCTATCTGATTTACGAGTCACAAATCAAGAAGAATTTAACATGAAATTATGCGATTTCTTTCGCATATAAGACCAGCTTGCATTTCACCCTTGAGTTCCACAAATTCTTCATTTGACTTTAAGTGGCTCGATTCTTGGGGAAGATGCGTCGATGACTTGAGTTCAACGACTCCAGCAAGCTTCCGATAGGTACGCTATTCGACGATGGACGAGACGGTGTACCCAAATCAGTGCTGGCAGACAAATAAGAGAATTAAGAGAAATAAGAGAAAATATCTAAAGATGATTATATTTGTCGATGTTGGCAAAATGTAAACGCTTGGCCTGAATAAGTGAAATCTTACATAGTCATGAAATGTGATGTAATAATGATTTCGGAGATGTGATATCTGGAAAGAACAATAAAAAGCACGCATCGTCCATAAATGTCAGCTTGGTGCCGGAATTAGTGTTACTTGTACTTTGAAATACAAATGTTAACAACTTGTCTACGCTTTGGCTGATAAGGGTGAACAGGCATCTTGATTAAGAGGAAATTATAATTCTATATATGAATATATATATATAACTTATCTTGAAGCTTTTAGCTTCCTATAATTAGCCAGATAAGAATAAAACCTTAATAAGAATAAAACTTATTTAGCTTTTTAAAAAACACTGAAATAAGTTTTCTGACCGCAGGAACGTAAGCGCAAAAACTGAATCTTTTTTATACATAATTTTTTAGAATTGAAAGCAAATTTGGTAAATCATGAGATCATGCCGATCTGAAAATGGAATCAAGAGTTTGAGTATAGAGTAAGTGTATAGGGTAGAGTAGCAACTCAGCATTTATTAAATCGCCAATGTCTATACAGGTTTGATTTCATTTACTGAACTCGAGATGAACATGGTTGGATATTGTTACCGCAAATGTGAGATATGCAAATTTTTTGGAGTTTTGAAGAAATTACCACGGAATTGACTGACCATATGATAGTAATGCAGAAGGAATGACAGTATTTTACAGATCCACCGTGTCATGACAGCCTTGGAGAAGCAATATTTGTTAAATTGGCAATTCGATAGGCTGCTTTCATGCTCAACCTCAAGAGTATCTTGCTAAGCGTGATCATATCACAAGCAAGCAGTCAGTGGCAGAGCAAAATATCATAATCAAAGACCATGATTTCAATTAACTTTAGAAGAAGTAAATGGGTCCACATCACCATTCAGATTCAAGAAATGAAGCATATATTTAGTGAATCATTAAATCATGCCGATGAAAATTGAATTGAAAATATGAAATTTCATTCAAAAAAGCACAATAAGATCTTGACTTTTTCATGAAGATTTTCATTATAATACAATTCATGAGCTTCCCTTGATAATCAGCTTATGTTTCCGCTTAGGATGCTTATTAGCAAATATTCATTCCTTTTGATATCCAACTTGTTTCATGCCACTTATATAGGAAAGTCATCTCGGCAGTATCAATTGGCAAATTTTGACTTTTTTCAAAAGTGTTCAAATAATTTTTTGGTCGACGGGAACGTATTCTCCACAAAAAATTGAATCTTTTCACTGTAAACAGATACTTTTTTGAGTCGCACCATAGAGTAAATATATTGGGTAGAGTGGTAACTCCTCATTTATTAAATCTTCAATGTGTATGCACTTTCGATTTTATTAAATGAACTCGAGGGAGATGCAGTCGAAATTGTTTCCAAATGTGAGATGTGCACATCTATGCAGTTTTTCAGAAATTGCAACGGAATTGACTGATCATGATAGCATAATACAGAAGGAAATGATATTATTTTGCAGATTCTCATGACAGCCGTGGAGATATAATGTTTGTTAAATTAGCAACTCGATGAACTGCTATTCACTTCATGATGAAACTCAAGAGAATCTTCTTAAGCGAGATCATATCATAAGCAACCTGCCACTGATAGAGCAAAATAACAGAATCTAGGACAATGATTTCAATCAACTTTGAAAGATGCAAATGGTTCCACATCACTATTCAGATTCAAGAAATGAAACATGCATTTAGTGAATCATAAAATCATGCCGATGAAAATTGAATTAAAAACTTGACATTTCAGCCAAGAGAGCACGAATAATATCGTGACTTTTTCATGAAGACTTCCATGATAATACAATTCGTGAAATTCCTTTGATAATCAGCTTGATTACAGCTTAGTTACGAGATGCTTATTAGCAAATATTCATTCCTTTTGATATCCAACTGGTTTCATGCTGCTTATAACGCGGAGTCATCTCGGTAGTATATAAATTGGTAAAATTTTGACTTTTTCAAAATTGCTCAAATAATTTTTGGACCACGGGAACGTAATCTCCGCAAAGAACTGAATCTTCACTGTATTCAGATACTTTTTTGAGTCGACACTCTACCTATATATCCCTACTCGATGGTCGACACTCTATATATTCCTACTCTATGTAGGCCCTATCAGCCCCTCTTTTTTGCAAAGCTGTTTTTCACCTCAGGATCGAAGTGCAGCGCTATCAGCTAGCCGAACTCGGCACCCGAGAGCACGGCGAATTATACGTCTGTAAATGGATAACGTTGAGCATTTTGTTGTCGAAAATCGAATTTCGCGCATGTAGCTTATTACAATTAACGAGTCGTGACCCGGTGAAAAAAACTGTCGGAATCTGTCGGTAAATTGTCGGGAAGCCGGCTTCCCGAAAATTAACCGACAATTGACCGACAGATCCCGACAGTTTTTTTTCATCGGGGAATAACCGGTGATCAAATCGACTCAAACATAATGGAATATCTTTATTTATAATGAAATAGCTTTGGTAAAAGGTCTGGCCGGTAATTTATGAACTCACATTAATGCTCCTCGAAAAGCTGTTAGATTTAGATATAACACACAAAATATGCATTGTTGTGGAGACACAACACATAGAGTAGTAGTCTATGACACAATTCTGTGTGTGCTCTAAAAAAAAGTTTGAAAAAATCTTTATTGTAGAATTAGCTGCGGAAAAATGCGATCAATCTTACTGATAAGTTATCGGTGATATTACCTGTAAATTTCCGGTAATTTACCACCCCCTTCGAACTGAAATAAAAGCTGAGTTACCAGTCTACCTAATATATTTACTCTATGTCACTGTATACAGATACTTCTTTGAGTCGACACTCTATATATCCCTAACTCTATGGTCGACACTCTACCATGCTAACTCCATGATCTTTGGCTTCACGTCGGCTGTATATAAGCATAGGAATAATTTGCAAAAATTTAATTTTTGCGGCATGCAAAATTATTATTGGACCGCAGCACGCACTGCAGGAACCACAGAATTAAATATTTTGTTTATCTGCTTCGGTTTTCTAGAAGTGTGATTAATACGAAATTGACGGGACATAGAGGAACCTATTAAGTGGGCAAAAAGGAATTCCTTATACCTTACAGAGATTGGAAAAAAGTCGTGCGTCGCTTGCGGATTAATGTGAGTTCCAGCAAAGTGCTTCGATTGCCAAAATTCCTTCACATTCGAAGAATTCAGATCATTGTGCACAAGTTTTCTCCATAATATTGGCCCTTCTAATCATTATTAAAGAAAGTAGCAGGCGTACGAAAATTAGTTCACTTGATGTTTTCACATTCTCTCCTCGGCATTGCTCACTTTATAGTGCATACATTGAATCGAAGCCAGACATCGATGTGTGTTTCGGTGTGTGCGAAGTGATATCACAGCACGCAAGCATATCTCACTGGCTCTGGTGCCCTCTGCTGTCAGCTTATGGTTTGCCGTTTCCAATAGCAAGCGAAACACGAATTATCCATTCGAGAAGGAGGTAATTCTGTGATGTGCCATTTCGATATTAGGGTTACATACAATTCTTCCTTTCTAGGAAACCGAAGCGCGCGTGCAGATGAATCTAATTCTGTGGCAGTAACATAATCTCCTATAAAAAAGGATATTTTGATGTAGAAATTTTCGCTGTATGCAGATGAATGAATGTATTCGCGCATGTATATACGCACATCAAAACATTCACAAAAAATTGACATTTTTACTTGATATTAAAAAGACTATGAAAAAGACCGTTGGTTATTGCAAATAACTTGAAAATCTGTGTTGCCTGAGACTTAATCAAAAATCCCATGAAACTATTGAAATATGGATAATGAGCATGAGTTAGTGGCAACTGAGTAATATTTCGATGTTCTAGTTTTTGCCGTACCGGTGCATGTTTACGTTAATAATATTGCACTAGTACACAGAGTAAGTATATACCGGTAGTAGTTGGAGCTTCGACTTCAAAATGTAGGTTTGCAGTGAAAATTTTTATATCGTTATTTCTATACACATAGTACATTTTTTAAGAGATTCAGGTCATGATCCTGTGGTATATAGAATGGGGTGGGCACACAGTGATGGGTAACAAAATTTCTTTTGTTTTAAAAAGTAGACTTTTTAAAAGTATCACATTTACAACAGCTGATTTGGTCAGCAAGTTATGGCCAATCAATTTTCTGAAGATCTGTTAGTGAAACGTTTAGGTGATCTTAATCAAACACAGAACTCGATACAAACATTATCAAATTGGCTGATCCATTATCGGAAGCATGCAAAGGCGGTGGCGAAGGTTTGGTATAAGGAGTATAGAAAAGGTATCGGACTATTCCGAAGAGATTGTTTAACGTAGAACGTTTATGATATCGACTAGAAGTATCTGCTGATTGATTGTTGAATGGAATTAAGACATATTTATTCCAGTTGCGTGGGGAACGGCTTGTCTATGGATTTGTTCTATGTCAAAAGATGTTGCCACGATACCTGCTGCTGCGGCTTTTTGGGTCACATCAGTCGTAGCTGAAGCACACTTTGTTAGGCTTGAATTTGATCTATTGTCGCACGAACTTTCGGTCTCGCACCTCAGTCATGTGAAGTAATATTGTAATCAAGTTAAGCTAACATGTATCCCTGCTAGTTAAGATTTTCTCACTGCTGAATTTCTACATCTTCCGTCATTTCTCTTTTGATTCGTTGCTGGTCTTCGTATTCTTATTTTGATGAGAGCTTTTGCTTCCTGTATGTCACTTTCTGAATTGGTTTACTTCCTTTTTTACAACCTCTTTCTCGACGCGTTATCAACCGAAGCGGAATCTTTCTCAAAAGAGGTAACAATTTCTTGCTGATTTTTTTGGTATTGGCTTCTTTCTGATACTAGGCTAGTGGCTTTTGGTTATATTTGTTGCATGTGCATGTGTAGTTTTTTTAAAAGTGATTAGTTGCAATATGCCAGCTTAATTATTTACATGTTAACAAATTGGTTCCTCAATCTTAGTATATGATATTATTCGAGAATCATCAATTGTCGATGCTGAAGCGTGGTTTGGGAAAATCCTATTTGCTGCTAATAAGTATTTAGGTGCAGTTTGCAGGGTTGCCATACGTCCGGATTGTCCGGATTTTTTGACAGAATCTGCTGAAGTCCGGATTTTTTGTCAAAACCATCAAATTTCCGGATTTTTATCGATTCCATACTAATGTTCGTCAGGAGGCCCATATCTGTCGGAGGAACTTTATGCCGCCTTAAGGTGTGGTTTGACACACTTTGCCTAGATGAGACAAACAATTCATCTGGGTACAAGCAGCTCGATTTGATTGCTATTTTCTGGTGCTCCAATCAGCAAAGAATCCGTGTAGAATTCCTGACCTCGATTTACATGAAAATAGACCGTAAAGATGTGATTGAGGCTCTCGCAGGAAACCGAGCGCCACCCAAACTTTGTAGTGCTGAGATAATTCATGCTGAAGTAATGAATTTTCTGAAAACCGTGAACATCTCAGCCAAAAACGTACTTGCCATCAACCGCGACGGGCCGCATGTTGTGACAGCCTTCATAAAACTGTTCACATCTTCTAATCCGGATGTTATAGACTTTGGCTCTTGCAAGCTACATACATTGCACAACTGCGTGGAAAAAGCTATGGGCAAACTGAAATTCAATGTGCTTCAATTTGCACTCGACATGAAGTGCACTCGACATTCAAAGGGCAAGCTCTCAGATCCGAAGAATTCGCTGCTCGAGATGAGCTGGATTTACCGAACTTGAAACTAATTGATCATAGTGGGACGAAGTTTTTGACCTTACTTCATTCTGTGAATCGAGTTCTCACGCTCCTGGATGCGCTTCGAACCTATTTCGTCCACTATTTGTTGCCCAAAAAAGGATTGGCAGATTTGGCAAAGAATGATCGGTATGAGCGACTTCGCAGCGCATTTGCATCAAAGAAGACAGACATCTACCTCCTTTTTCTATCGGAAGCACTTCCCCTATTTCAAGAAATGCAATTATTTTTACAGAGAGACGATCCCATTGGGCCGGAGTATGTGTATAGAATTTCTGGTATGATGGCTTCTCTAGGCGGACGATTTTTGCTGCCTTCTGTCTGTGAAGACATCGTCGTGTCGAAGATTTCAACATCAAGCACGGCCCCTGAAAATCACTCATCAGACGTTGACATTGGCCACCGAACCGAACGCTTATGTCTGAAAAATTTGCAGTCTGCCGAAATGACCCATTTCAAACTCGAAGCGAAGGCTTTTGATTTGGAGGCTCTCTACGCAACCATGAGCAATCTCAAACTTGATAAAAAAGAACACATGCGTTTGTGGCGAAAGTTGACATTGCTGTGTCCACAAAACCGTACGTTTCAGTCGGATAAGGACAAGACAACAAAATTGAAAAACTTGACGTTTCTTGCAGGTCTCATTCCCACAATAAAAGTTGATGACATGCAACCATTAATCGAGGAATGGAAACAGCTCGCAATCAACAATGATATTCAGCCACTCAAAGAAGAACGGCTAGATGCTTATTGGAGCAAGATATTCGAAAAGCACAAATATCCGCTGATCAAAGTTCTTGTGCAGGCATTGCTTTGTATTCAGCCACACAATGCTGCTGAGGAAAGAGGATTTAATGTAAATGCAGCTGTAGTCACAAAGGAGAGAAATCGTCTCCAACCCTAAACTCTGAACGGTATCCGGCGAGTGCGATCTCACTTGAAAAATATCGATGGATTACAACATTTTTCAGTAACTCAGTCCCTCATCGACTTAGCTCGAAGCTCATCCCGGCGATACTTCCAATCATATGAGCACGATAGTGCTATTGATGATGAAGAATCATGAACGTAAATTTTTAGACTATTTAAAGAATTGTTTTTGCCAAAGAAGAATTTTTTATCGGATTGTTTTTATGGACAGATTTCAGTGAGGTAGATTGTTTATACTTGACGTGTTTTTATTGATAGTGATCATTTGTCTATCAGTGATGTATTATTATATAGACTTGTTTTCTGGTAACGCAATCACAGATGCAACGTTGTATTCTTTATAGATTTGTTGATTCATAACCCAACCATAGGCGCACTGATGTACTTTTATGAAGATTTGTTTTTCTGGTAGCGCAATCATAGGCGCAATGATGTATTTGTATATAGATTTGTTTTTCTGGTAACGCAATCATAGGCGCACCGTTTTATTCTGTATGTTGATTCATAACCCAACCATAGGCGCACTGATGTACTTTTATGAAGATTTGTTTTTTCTGGTAGCGCAATCATAGGCGCACTGATGTATTTGTATATAGATTTGTTTTTCTGGTAGCGCAATCATAAGCGCACTGATGTATTTGTATATAGATTTGTTTTTCTGGTAGCGCAATCATAGGCGCACTGATGTATTTGTATATAGATTTGTTTTTCTGGTAGCGCAATCAGAGGCGCACTGATGTACTTTTATAAAGATTTGTTTTTCTGGCAATCATAGATACACCGCTGTATCTGTATGTGATGTGTTGATTCTTAACACAATCATAGGCGCACTAATGTATATTTTTATAGATTTGTTGATTCAATCATTTAACGAAATCATAGACGCGCTGATCAATTTTTATATAGCTTTGTACTGCCTATATTTGTTAAAAGGATTTGTGAAATATTCTCAAGGCTTCTGAGATTTATTGATGTATTTGTTAATTGAATATATTGCGGGTTCATAAAAGCTGCGATTTTTCATTCAAAATCACATGTCATTTTTGAATGACGAGGAAAAGAGATACACATGATATTGATGACAATCTTACGCATAATGATTATTTTCCATTCACAGTTAAGTATAGAAGGCAATTAATGTTTATATTTACTCTGATGATATAAAATTAGAGCGTCCGGATTTTTTTCTGGACGAGTTTGGCAACCCTGAGTTTGAATTAATGCGTTGTAGCTGCATCAAAATTTGCGGAAATTGCAAGAAGCATCTTGTTTCAAGTTTCTCTTGAAAGATGGTGGCCGATCATGAGCAGGTTTAGATAAGAGGCGTTCAAGAGTGCTCAAGGACGTCTGCATGATCATGAAATATACCATAATTCGCTGGCATTATTTTTTTTGAGGGGGGATGTTGTAGGGTTGCGAAGAAAATGGAAATATTTTTAGCCCGACCAATGTACTAATATAAATTTCTAGATTTTACCCAAAGTGCCTATACTGGGGTCCCATACGACAGGTTTTTAGATAGAACGCCAGGTAGAGTAATTATGACAAGGTTCCCCCCTGTATTTGATAAAGCGCAGTGTAATTTCGAGGCAGAGAGATAAGCGCTACCTTGGTCTGCTGAGATGTCAGTTGTGAAAGCCATCATCTAAATTGTGAAATCTATTTAAGCTTTGCATGATTTTGCTTATATTTGACAATTTTTGCGTGAGGCAATAGAACATGTTACTTGCATTAACAAATTGCAGTATGCCATGGTCAAATACTTCAAAATGTAGTACGGTATTTGTCATGAAACATAAATTTAAACAACGTGGAACGAGTTGATCTCCTTTCACATTCAAAGTCCGAATATCATACAAAAATTAGAACTTAAGCGAACTTAGGTGCTTCATTAGACTATTGCGGTAAAAAGAATAGGCCTAACTTAAAAGCTACTACGAAATCAGCCAAATGAGCACTTGCACCTGAAGGCAATTTAGGGAAGCAGAGACAGTGTGGTTATTGAAACTGACAGTGGATAGCGATGTATTTTGATTAACTGCTAAATTACAATATCGGGCTATAGCCTACCCTTTAGCCATGTTAACCCTGACAGCCCAATGTCTTATTTATAATGAACAAATTCATAAGTTTTCTTTGATGTATGACAAATATGCATGCATGTTTTCATTTTGACATGCAACATACGTAGACCTACTACAAGGAAGATTGATGAATGGTATCAAGTCTAAGATTTATCGGTGTGACATTCGATGAAGTATGAACAAGCTCGCACACATGTCAAGTGGGCTATTCACCTCCGTTTATGGGATGCGTCGCGACCAGGTGCATCAGTTGTGACAAGGATCTCGTACTCAACCTCCGAATTTATACATTAAGGTGACACAATAACAACAGCCGTTAAACTACATTTAAAGTGACTTAACTGAGTGTGATATTGGGGAACCTATTCACGGAGGAATGGACGGAGAGCTTCCTGCAACTGCAAAATGAATTCTTAGATCATTTCCTGCTAATGGAGTATTGTGTTCTCTAAATCGTAAATGGAACCTCCAATAAAAGGAACGTAGACATCCGCGTCTGATTTACAGTAACCTTTTTCGATCGGCTTGCAAACTTTTTAATGACCTACCGGTGAGAAGATTTTTTTCGTATAACAAAAGCAGAAGACTTCGTCCTCTGAAGTCTTATGATCATCTTTGGCTAGAGAACATACCCATAGCCAATCGATCGACTGACTGGCACTTGTTCCTCAGCAGCAGTTAGTAAACCACCAAATATGATGAAGTCGATGAAGTAGAAGTTAATTTCAAAATACGTAGTTCATTTCAAAATAAGTAGTTCATTTCTCAAGGACGTCTTTGCTATGACCGTGATGGCATTATAGTTTGCTGCTTGATATCTTTTTCTTGACACTACCCTCTGTGTTCAGAAATCGCACATTTTACATTAATCATGCTCTTAAAAAAAGGTGGTGAGCATAATAATGTCATAATTCGTTTCTATACTGTTTCTAATTCAAGCATGAAGAATAATGTAAAAAGGCACAACATGAATGACTTAAAGGGATAATGTGGAAGCCATAAAAATAGTCTGATGTTGTTTTTAATAATTATATATAACCCGAACTGGAAGAAATTTAAAATTCGGGAAAACGTACTCCCGGGAAGCGCGGGCACCATGGAGCTGGCGATGTGACGGCAAATCAATACCAAAACAAAAGAGTTACCAAAGCTATTACCAGAAAGGTTAAAGAGTTGCCATATTTGTCCAGAGGTAATGCTAGTGTTGATTGTAACGGGTCGACAATAAAAATATTGCAACGGCGGAACGAACAAATGTATCAATTGAAATTTCGCAAGGATTATTATCAAAAGTGTGCTCGATTTTCGGGAGGAGACGTTGAGGTTCACCTAACCATGATTTTCGCATATTCTTTTTTGCTATGACATCATTTATTGAAGCACCGTTTTTGTCGTAGCTTTTGAGTGACAGATACTGATTTTTTGCCTAATACAGGTAATTTGAAATGGGTATGTACCCTATGCAGTATTTCCTAATAAATGGCGCATATCTTCTCTCGCGTATTTATTTCTTTAACCAAATCATAATAAAATATGAAGTTTTTCGACCATAAGCGGAGCCTGTTAGGCTTCTTATAGAAAGTCTCCTATAAAGCCACAAAGTAAAATAGAGCAACTTAAATGTTTTCATGGAAGTGTCGATTTTTAACTGTAAATTTTAGGTGCAGGTTCTATCGAATTCGCATGACAACTTGATTATAAAGCATGGTTTCCTCAATGCTGTGTAAGCTATGGGCTACGCTTTTTTAAATTTTTTGTGATATATATTCTGTTTTTTTAATTTTTTTCTCGGAAAATTTCGGTCAAATTTTTCTGTTAAATGCTTGATAGCCTGTGTGATACCTGTAGGCAGTTGAGTAGACCTACACAAGTTATATGAACCGCTGTGTAATGTGATTGTTAAGTATGAGTCTACAAAATATGAATTAAAGCAACAAATGAAAAAAATTGTGCTTCTGGTATGCCTTAAAATCACTTGAATCCCATTTCACTTCCATGACTGATGGACGTCCACCAGGACATACAAGTATTTTTGTCTGACGGAGGGCTGTTACTGCTAGAAATAATTTTGAACGTGAATCTCCTCAGTAAAATAGATCATTTCCTAAAAATGTGTATAGAATTTATTCACAAGTGAACGTCAACTGTTTACATCCGAGCTTTCGTTGTCCAGGTCGCATCGTCATGGTAATTACCATAGTGGATGGTCGAAGGGTCTCCCCAGGTGGATATCCCGTGCTTCCATCACGCAATCTTGAGTTTCTCTTTTTTTGTATAGCCACTTCAAAGGAATCTTTTAAAAGATTGACAATCAATTTTCATTGTGCAATGCATATACGAGTATAGTTGATTTATAGCAGTTTTTATAGAAGCAGTTTTTCTCATTTCTGAACGATGGCGAGAGGGAAGTCGACTACATGTCCATACTATGCAGTCATATCATGTTATCTGATTCCGACAGTTGAGATCATGAAGATATTTCAAAATGTTTTTCCCTGTTGTGGAAAATGATTTCAATTTTTTGTAAAGCCGATGTTGCTTTTGAAAGTAATGTTCATTTCATGAACACCGTGAAATGTGTTTGTAAAAAGCTAGAAAGCAGAATCTTCCACACGAAAAATGGAATGATGGCGCATTAACAAGGTGAGCATTTCTTTGAAGGCATCGGCTACATAAAGACAAATTATATTGCGTAAATGCTGATCGAAGAGAATTTCGTACTATTGTGCTGTTGAATACTCAAGTCATTTCTTTTTTGATTGCATATAAATACACAGGCCTATCTCGACCATTTACCAGAATTCTCAATTTAAGCAGCAGCTATACAGAATTTCGAAGCAAAAAATGTATGCTTATAATTATTCCGTAATGGAAAACTGATCTTCGTGCCTGTCGGACCTAGTTCAGGTAATGACCATAAATTTCCATTTCCTGTAAATTTTCATCTGTAGAGACAATGTGAAAATGCATAACATCTGTCTGTATAGCATGTAGTTTCCTAGATACAGGGTAGATCACAGCGAGATCCATGAGATTCGCTTTGATACCACACTCAAAGTCGAGCGTCCAGACTGTGCAGAATGGTTGTATACTACTTTTTAGAATTGTCTTTCGTCACTTATGATATTTTTGTGCATGGTTAGATTCTGAATCATTTTCTCGTGTTTTCTAATCCTTGTAATAAAACATTGATCATTACGTCATGGACAGTATGATAAACATTTGATAATTGTTATTAAAAATTAATGACGATGGCACTGCTAAATAACAAAGCACTATGGTAACAGCAATCATTGCTTGAAATAAAATTCGATCTAGTGTACCTTAAAAGCAGGTTTTATTTATCCTTCCAATTCAAGTCATTTGAACAACGAACCTCTCACCAAAATGTGAAATACGTGTTTGAAATCGTCAGAGTAATTCTTTTGAAGTGCTCAATGGTGGAGAGGAAGTGCTGTCTGACTTTCAATTGCCATTGTCTGACAATTGTCACATGCATGTACTGTAGATCTTTATTCCTATCACAATCCCGGGTGTAATTTTTCCGATTTTCACCGGAATTCTGGTTTCCGCCCCTGGGTTGGTTAATCATGCATAAAGGCTTCATTTGATGTGTATGAGTCCCCGACCAATTTATATTTTCGATAGCGCATACTAGTAAAATTTCCTCACCAGTTACATCCACCGAAAGGTTATCAAAATTTAATTGCAATTAATTTCGGCTGAGCAATCAATTAGTTTTGATTGCAGCAGAAAGCATTCTATTAATTGCAATCATGTTATTATGTCAATCAACAAATCACAATTATTTGATGGAAACAATCAATGAATTGTAATTATTTCTCATCACCATTCGAGTAGACTAATACTTCAATTTTGAATTTTTTTTATAGGGGTCTATTTCACTTTAGCGAATTAGGCTACTAGGCCTACTTACTTCACGAGTCGCATTATGGCTCATGATCAATTGGATAGTTACTTTTGTAGACCTATAACATGAAATAAATTCAACTATATTCATATGTGAATATTGATAAATTGTATGATAGACTAAAGTTCATGTATCATATTTATATTTACAATCAAATATTGAAACTAATGAATTAATTATTACACGTGCCATCCTGGTAATAAGCAGAACGTAAAGCAGAATTTGAAAACTTATCATAGGACTGTTGTAACATACTATAGAGAGATTCCAAATAGGCTGTGTACCGAATAGTTCCTGATCAGTATTCTGAAAGCTATCAGCTCGGTAATAGGATGTGTTTAGTAGGCTTAGTATACATGCATAAACACCTGAATCACTAAGGGTGCAATGTATGTCCTATGATGATGAGTGGTGACTGCATAGCAAGTAAAGCAGTCAAAGAAATACCTTCCCTATCACATATCAATCAGTTAATTTCAATTTTTGATAACCCCTGTATCCACCTTCTTTGCAATGGTGTTGGACCCTAATCCTGATTGCGGAATCGAAATATTGGTCTAATGAAAACGAATCTAAATCGCAGATTGAAGAAACCTTTTTCAATATATCATGAAGCAACGTAAGTTGGTTACAAAATAATTTTCGGCTTGTTGATACACGCACCTTTGTTGTTGATCTATGAATAATTGTTGTATCAAGTAATTGATGTCCAACCAGCTTATGAAGTAAGCTTCCTAACATCTTTTTAGTTCAGGATCTAGTCTTTTACTGATGTTTATAACCAAAACATAAATTGACAAGTTGACATCGTCAAATTTTTGTTCACTTTTCTGCTACTAAATTGCCATTCACGAGTAGATAGATAGAACTACGATAATCGATTCCAGAATTCTGAGAGATAAGTCAAACCTTTTTGCAAGGCATAGGAAGAAAATTGATAGTGTAAATCTTACACATTCTGTGTTCATTTCTTGAAATAATTTCTAAAGTAATTTATCTTGCGAGTAATTCATTTAAAACATAATTCCATACAACGTTATAGTTGTTCAATACAAAGTAGTAATAGACTACTTCAGATTATAGAAATTCCAAAGTACAGTAATTTGAATTCTATTAGAAGTTCTATGATTACTATCAAAAAGACGTACTTGCATGTGAGGGGGGGGACTGCGTTTATGATTATTTTGTTTTGTCTGTCCGCAAGGTATTTGCCGACGTGGTGGGTGTATGTTTGCTTGAGTATCTGTTTTGTTGTTGCGTTGGATGATTGTGAAGATGGAGTTGAGATGCACTTCCGTGATGAAGATTGTGGATTTTTGTTGTCTGGAAGGTGGCGGTTGTTACGTGAGGAGATGAAGAGGGTGGTGTTGAGATCTTGCATTGTTTAACAGCTGTTTTACACGTAGTATGAGGTGTTCAGCATTGGGGAGGACATGTCTTTCATCTTGTAAATGCTGTGTATTTGTGTCGAGTGTGCATCCCGTGGGTATCCTGAGCGCCATGTTCTGTCTTGCATGTAGTTTGTCGATGTATGTTTGTGAGATGATTGGTGACCACTGTAGATGTGTATTCCAAGAGGGGGCGTGTGATGCCCTTGTAGGTGGCCCCGATGGATTTTTGTTGTTGTCCATTAATTGGTGGAAGTGCCGCTCGTGGTGGAATCCGTTTTACGTCCGCTATTCCGCCGTTGACTTGGTTGGACGATTGCCTATTACAGTTCTCCATCTGTCACAATCCTTCGCATCTTCGTCGCTGAGGCCCATTTTCTTAGTCTTCTCGAACTGTTTCTTCCCATGTGATTCCAGGTCGTCCGCCGTGGCATTTCTGACTTCCACACCTTCTTCACTCAATCATCATCTGCTTTCCTCACTGCATGACCGTACCACCTCAAACGCCTTCTTCTGATCGCTTCCTCCATTCCAACTAGGCCCAGTCTTCGAAGGAGGTTGTCGCTGGGTATGCGATCTCTAAGAGATACACCACAAAGCCACCTGACCATTCTTCTTTCGGCTCTTATCATCGTCCTTTTGTTTTCTGTCTTCATGACCACCGTTTTACCATACACCATGCTCACACACACACGTACGCTTGCCTCTTCATCTAAAGAGGTGCCGCACATGATGTCAGTAAAGGCAGCAGCTCGCGGAATCGCTTCCAACCAATCCGTGTAGACACAGCTGCAACCGCTCCAACACCACCACCGCCCAACATGTCACTAGTGCAACAAAAACTGTTCACCACCTCGTAATGCTGACCTGTTACCTCCACTTCTTTTCTGTCTCCAATCTTCGCTACTGATGGTATGTCACCCCTACATTGCTGGCATACAAACCCATGAGTAGATGCTGCTGATATGTTTCCTCTCACACCACTACATTTCTTGTGTATCCATCTGCCGCAGTCCATGCATCTTGCAAAATTTAGATGAGACTGGGGTGACTGGGCATATGTGTTGTAAAAACAGTGTCACTGCTTAATAAATGATGGCGAAGTGTCGGCATTGTCATTACCAGTGCTGTACCATTCCTCAAGGCCTCATTCATAAATGGTCAATAGAATCCAACATACTCATCTCATAACTTCTCTAGCGTTCAGCCGAGACGGTTGTGTGTCTCTCGCTGTATCGTTCATTGAATCTACAGTGTTTCTGTTTATCCTCTTTTGCTGAGCGTCCATGAAAGCTGTTTATATCATCTGATTCGCCGTGATTTTTAAAATCAAGTTATGTCATCCATGTGTTCAGTGACTCAGTGCTTCATCCTCTAAAATCTCCGTCAATTTCCCATGTTCTGAGCCTGTTTGGCGATCAGCTGATTTTGAATTTTTTTATCATCTGAACTAAAACACTTTCTTGTCGCGTCAGCGGCCCCCGGCGTCGAGCTTTAACATTGCGACCCGAGAGAATTGTCACTTTGTGCATAGATATCCGTGATTGTGTGACTCCGGACTGATTTTCCAACGTGGATAAAATAATTGACAGCTGCAACCCAGATATCTGATGGTTCTACTGACCTAGTTATGCGCTCATCCTTGCTTATGCTGTGAAGAGTGCTACGTCATCACCATCATCTGTTTCATCGGTATTTATAGCATCAGCTGTTTTGCGCTATCGCACCTTCTCAATTTTAAGTCGTTCTGCTCTAAACTTGGCCTCCGTGACTTTTCCCCTATACCGCATTCATGTCTTCGCCTCCTTTGTGCTACACGCGTGAACAACTCCTTAATCTCCGCACCTCGGCTCCTCTCAGCATTCCACGTGTTACGAAACGAAAGTTGTGGTTCCTTCATTTACTGCGAACACGAAGCCATGCCGCATGCCCCATGCCCACGGGCATTCAGCCTGCTTTTGGAAACTTAACAAACACTCATAACTGTGCTTTTCCGCCCATTGCCCCTCCGATCCCACAGCCTGCAAATCGCCCTGATCGACACAGCAAGCCACACCACCAGTCTCTGACGCTTGGACTTCTTAACGTGCGTTCCCTCACTAGCAAGGTGGATGATGTAACCGCATTACTACGCGACCGCTCCATTCATGTTCTCTTCCTAGTCGAGACTTGGCATGACTCGGATTCTGTCAGTCTGCAACTCCTGCGCGCTGCCGGCCTGACAGTGCTTGATCGCCCACGTCCTAGAAAGCGTGCGGATTCTCTCCATACCAACCACGGCGGCATAGCCGTGCTATCTTTCCTCAGCACTGTGAAGATCGCCAGACTGACCACTCTCACTCCGGTGACTTTTGAATCTCTCTGCGTCAGACTTTCATGTAAATCCGCATCAGCCGTCATCATCTGTATATATCGAACTGGCCCTGTCACATCGCAGTTCTTCACCGAACTCTCCAACATTCTCGAGACTTACATTATCTCCAATGAGCCCTTGTTCATCGCGGGTGACCTCAACATTCATGTTGAAAAGCCTGATGACCCCCATTCGAAGACTCTTCTCAGCCTGTTCCAAGCATATGGTCTAGAATGCCGTGTAAACTGGCCCTACCCATAATCACGGAGGGACTCTCGACATCATTGCATCAAGATGCGACTTACCATCACCTGAGGTTGTTGTTGATGATCCTGGACTATCTGATCACTGTCTTGTCACGTGGACAACATCTCTCCCCCGACCTCTACCTGTTTATCGCACCATCATTTCACGCCCATGGACGTCTTTGAACAATCAAAATCTACGCACAATTCTCTCCAGTTCCAGCCTTAATTTTCGTCCATCCTCACCTCCAACATCTGACATTGACTACCTCGCAGAACTTTACGACTATGAGATCACCAGTGCCCTTGACTCCGAAATTCCCATGAGATCTGTGCGTTGCCGTTCGCTAGTCTCGGACCCCTGGTTCGATGATGACTGCAAGAAAGTGAAACGACATGCCAGACGTCTTGAGAGACGAGTCAAACGTCTCATCATCAGCGATCCTGCTTCAGCTCAGCTTGCTTCTGCTGAGCTAAAAGCTGTCCGTCTATCATACAAGAAACTTACTATTCAAAAGCGGGAGACTTTCTGGAAGGCCAAGACAGAATGTGAGAAAGGCAATCCTCGATTGATGTGGAAATCTATCAACTCCATCATGGGTCGTCTCCACGCCAACCCTGGTGTGAACATCTCAGCCGACTTATTCCATCAGCACATCGTCGAGAAAGTACAGTGCATTCACGACAGGACTCTGAATCACACACCTCCTAATTTCTCGCAGGCTCCATCTGACTGCTCCTTCAGTGTTTTTCAACTCCTCACCGTTCATGATGTCATACTAGCCATAGCTTCACTTCCCAACAAGCACAATTCCCGTGACTGCCTGCCCACTGATCTCCTCAAGTGCAACATTGACATCCTGGCACCGTTCATTACCATTCTTTTCAACATGTCCCTTACATGTGGGACATTTCCCCGTCTCTGGAAGGAAGCTGTCATCAATCCAGTCCTTAAGAAAGGTAATCTCGATTCCTCTGAAGTATCTTCTTACAGACCGATTTCCAAGTTATGTACCCTCTCAAAAGTTCTCGAGCGCATTGTGACCCGTCAGCTTCTACGTCATCTCAGCGATCATAGCCTTCTCCCGAGTCTCCAATCAGCTTACCGTTCCTTTCACTCGACTGAAACAGCCCTCCTCAAAGTATCCTCCGACATTTTGTTAGCCATGGATAATGGCGACCTATCCCTCATTGCCCTCCTCGACCTCAGTTCTGCATTTGACTCAGTCCACCATGACATACTTCTCCGTCGCCTCGAAGTCTCGTTTGGCCTGCATGGACAGGTCCTTTCCTGGTTCGCATCATTTATTACGGATCGATCCTATTCTGTAGTGTGTGACACCTCCACTTCATCTCCAGTTTCGTCGTCTCATGGGGTCCCTCAAGGCTCCGTGCTTGGCCCTATCTTGTTTCTCCTGTACACGTCTGACCTTCCCAATATTATTACATCTCATGGTCTTTCCTACCATATGTATGCTGATGATATCCAAATCTACGGCTCCTGTCATCCATCCCAGATCCATGTCCTCTCCAACAAGATGTCCAACTGCTTATCTGCTGTTCACGACTGGCTAGCGAGCAATCGTCTCTTGCTTAACGCCAGTAAGACTGAAATCATGTGGCTCACCTCTAAAAGACGCCGCAATCTTGTTCCACAGTCTCCTATTATTATCGGACAACAAGACTCCATCACTCCGACTAACAAAATCCGCAATCTCGGGGTCATTCTTGATCCCTGTCTGTCCATGCAACACCACATTTCTAGCACGGTCTCCAAATGTTTTGGTGCACTTCGCCAGCTTCGCTCACTCCGTCGCTTCCTTCCTCTACCGGTTTTTAACACTCTCATGGTTTCCCTCGTTCACTCCCGGCTCGATTTTTGCTCCAGTCTACTTTATGGCCTACCAGACAATTCCCTCTGCAAGCTTCAATCAATTCTTAATGCAGGTGCGCGAATTCTGTTCAATACCAGCTCCCGCGACCACGTGACCCCTCTACTACGATCCCTTCAGTGGTTACCGATTCGCTATAGGATTACCTATCGCCTGGCAGTTTTCGCCTTCAAATGCATTCGCGGTTCAGCTCCTTCCTACATGTGCTCCATGCTTCAATCTGTGTCCTGCAATCCCACACGCTGTAATCTCCGATCCGCTTCCAATGATGACCTGTTGATCCCCTCCTCCCGCCTGAGGACCGTCGGAGCTCGTGCCTTTCCGATTACGGCTGCTCGTATCTGGAATAACTTGCCGACAAGCCTTAAGACAACTTCATCCATTTCATCCTTCAAGAGACACCTGAAGGTTGAACTCCTGCGCATTGCCTACTTATCTTGAGCTTTGCTCCTTCTTCTGCTTCCCTTGTCCTGTTGACCCTTAATCTTTGACTTTTGATGACTGTTTCACTGTAGAAAGTGCCCTTGAAGTCTTCGGACATAAATGTCACTTGAATCTGTTCGTATAATAAAATAAATAAATAAATAAACATCTTTATAGTCGTGGTCAGGTGGGGTAAATAAATTATATAGATAAATTAAAAAAATTCAACGTAGTCTTTTTTAATTTATCTTTATTATTAAGTCTCATGGCGATTACTTATGATCATATATATATATATATAAATATATATATATATATATATATATATATATATATATATATATATATATCCGGCCACTATCCCAGCTGGTAAAATCGTGGGAAAGAAGAGTGGCAATCTGAATCAAAACAAATCAATTGTTTCGACTGCACACATCATTTGGGGGAAGATACTTTTTGTGATATATTTTATCAACACATTATACGAAAGAAGACAACAGGCTCAGTAGATCAGATTTTTTTAAATTGAAGCATCGTCTAACTCAATGTTTAAGAGCATATGGTCGTTAGTGTCACAACCGGCAATGAACCGACGAAAGCTGATAGCATGAGCTTATATATGATGCTTCATTCACAAGTGTTCCTTTCGTCTTCAGATGGAAAAAATGAATCTGCAGACATATGAAATTTTCTAATTTCTTTTCAGCTGACTTTGTGACTTATTAGGCCTACCACTTTTGAAAGCAATTAATGGCATTCAGAGATCCCTAAACATGGTTTCTACTAATGTAGGCTTGGTCGGTCTGCCACTTAAATGGCAGACAGGAGTCCCACAAAAATGTTTTTGATATTTAGCGCAAGGTCTTATCTAAAAAATTGGCCAACTCTACCCATCACCTCATATGCCAACTCATTCCAACCCGTATCCTGAGTAAATGTTTACTTCTCATGTTACATCTATTTCATGCAGTCGTATTATGCCACCACACAAATGAAATCTTCGTTCTGATAGAACTTAAGACAGAATTCTATTCTTCAACTGGTCTAAGCATATATAGAGCACCCTGATAAAGTTGCTATATCCAACTCCAAAAAAGGCGATTTTTCTTCATCCTCGCCTGAGACATAAACGACTGAAGCAGTCATCCCGATATTTTCATTGTCTGATATGGAGATGGTTCTGTAAAAAAATACTGGTGGTTTGATGTCGCCTGTGATAAAAGTTTCTTCAGGAAGACCCATGTGCCAACTCACCACACATGCCATGTCACCCCAGTCTCCCCTACAGCGACTCCTTTGCCACACACACACCACATGGATACATTCCAGGCCTATCTGAGCTGCATGCTCCATCTTCCGATGCCATCATCTTCGTCTTATCGCTGTTCACCTTCAAGCCTTTCGCCTCCAATTATGTCATCCATATCTCAACTTTTCCCATCAGTTCCTCCTCGCTGCTTGCCATAACCACCAAATCGTCGGCAAAGAGACTTTCCTATGGCAAGCCTTCTCTAGCCTCAGATGGGATCGTGTTCATCACAATAGCGAATAGGAGAGGACTAGGCACAACCTTGGTGTCGTTTATCCTTCATCGATGTGAAATGAAATGGATTCTTGGCTACTTAATGTCTTTTGCAAGAACAGACTGTTATCAAATCATCTTAATCTGAAAATTTGCAATGATTCCTGGTCAATGCGACGTTAATTGTAAAATTACCCTGACTAAGTCTTTGAAAAATAGAAGGCCACCCTGTAATAAATCGCCACCTGTAGCAGACAGCCATTTCCTATATTTCTGCAGTTTGAGTGGTAAATACCAAGATATTTGCCTGTGTAAGGCCTGTCCTATATTTTGTGTGTTTTTGGCACTTCTTTATGTGCCTTTGTGTCTTCTGTGTGTCTCTGACTTCTTAATTTTTTGCAACTACATTAAATTGATCCATAAGTGCCTGTATTATTAATCACGATTTGTGTTGCTGGTCATCTTGCTTTCTCTAAAAGGTTTTAACTTTAATAATTGTCAATAATACCTATAAATCAATTTATTGAATATCGATCAAATTCGTATCGAATAATTGTATCAGATATTCATTGAATGTCAGTCAAACATTGTACTTGGCATTATAGCAAGTTTCAATCATAGATTAATAAGTCACACTAATAAGCTGAAGTGCAAATAATCTCACAATATATCGGGTATTTAGTAAAGCATTTAGCTATTTGAAAGTTTTATATACGGAACATGCATGTTCATACAAGCTTTTTGGAAGTGACATTTCTTGATAGGGATTCATGGATGTTGAAAAATAGACCTCCACTCTCTAATAGAACGCCACTCAAGAGAGGGTTGCACAATTGACCGCCATGGCGATCTATTCTAACAGGCTCTACAGTAATTGTCTTTTTTTGAACCTAAGAATTGTTTAGCGTCTTCAGGCCTCATTAGAATTTCTCCATGAAATAACTTTTTCTGCAAGCTGTATTCAATTAGAGATGCTTTGTGCGTTGATTTTTTTCATCGCATGATAATGTTGTTCGAATGTGGAGATGGATCTTAAGTATTAAGAAGTCCGAGAGAGCTAAATTACTACCCATGAAAATTGTCGTGTCGATGAATGAGCTTTGTAAGTCTTATCTCATTTCTTGATGGTTTCCCTTATATGTAGAGTTTTGTAAAACATCTTCAACCTACTGTAAAGTGCCATTGAAGTCTGCTGACTGAACACCACATAAATGAAGGAATCTCAGTTCTATTTTATTACATTCTGATTGAGTATTACTGCAGCTATTCAAGCAGTTGAGGATTGATCATCGGGATCGCACATTGTGAATCAAATGCTGTCAACGTGAATTATATAAGGATTATTGACTTTCTAACATTTTTTCAGTGATTCGAAACGACTTATTCTTTTTCAGCCCAAGCTCCAATGAAGCTAACATACATCTACCTCGCTAACGATATCATTCAAAACAGCAGAAAGAAAGGGAGTGAATATTGCAAAGTGTTTGCTGCCGTACTTCCTGCAGCTTACAAGGAAGCTACGCGGTGAGTAATTCGAATTACTGAATTATGTAATAGCATATATTGGAAATAGCATAGACTCATCTCATATTGGTAGTAATAGCATATATTGGAAATAGCATAGACTCATCTCTTATAATGACAGAGATGGATTACCTTGCGTCTGACTGGGTTAGTCTAGAGGTGACATGATTCTATCTTAGCCGTTGTATGTAATGGTGGCAAAGTCGCATTCGGGAGCGCACGAGCTACACTTGTCACATTAAAGACGAAGACTGAACATCCGTCAAGTGAAAAGTACATATCTTTGACTGGACTTTCCTCCGTGACAAATTCGTCAAATGGAAATATTATTCACACCGTTCGATTCCTCACTATCTAAATTTGCTGACTGTGTGCGTTTAATGCGGTGTCAATGTTCTAGTTTGTCAAAATTCAGACCTGCAGACCTGCCAACTGTCCCGGATTTTCCGAGACAGTCCCGGATTTTGGAGCTGTCCCGGATGTCCCGGAAAAGTTAAAATGCTGTCCCGGATTTTGAATTTATTAACCTAAGATGAATTCTAGATCGTTTAAGAACGCATATTTCAAAAATTTGCGCTGCGCGCGCAATCCTAAGAAAATGAAACATGCATGATGATGAAGTTTGCGGATTTCTTAGTGGCATTGTCTTTTCACGCTGATTTCTTTTATTAATCATTTTGCAGCCCGGATGTATTTCCTTCTATCGAGTTTAAAAAGGTTTTTAAATTCATTGCACGGCATCCTAGATAAAAGCGTCCGTAGCCTTGATCTTAGAGTTTGGTTTCTCGAACCTATGGGTAGGAATCTGAATTTAACCAACGACAGATTTAACTGTTAGGATTTCAAGAGTTGCTCTATATCGAAATGTTGATTCATTCGATCATTTGCCATCATAATCGACAAAATTCGCCAAGTCTTGTAGACCTTTAGTTTAACATTTTTTATGGTCCACAGTTGCCTTGCTGTTATGAAATAGACGTATTTATCATTTATACAAGCATGGGATTTTTCCGGCTTTTTCGGCTTTTTGAAATCATTTTGATAATTTCGTTTGATAAGCAAAATATGCTAGTCTCTGTGGAAATTTTCGGTTGGCTTCACAAAATCGGCGAAAAGAACAAGAACATCGTCGTCGCATTCTGGATGAAAAGAAGTCTACTCTGAACTTGCATTCATTAGATGTAGTGTCAAAAGCTGCGTCAAAGAAAATGTCTTCTAAAATACTGAAGCGTGCCTTGAAGAAACACACTTCTTCCCTTGCTAAGCGTGCTAAGATTTCTAACTAGACCCACTTTTTCATATACATTTGTACCTACGTACCTACTATGAATTTCCACTGCTCATCTATGTACATGTAGGTTCTTACTTGATTCGATTTTTGTACATTTAACATATTCTAAATTGTGTAAATACCCATGTTTTTAATACCCATGTATTTTAATTATTATATTAAGTCATATAAATAGTTAAAAAGTAAAGACCTGTGTTAAATATTAAGCCTTTTAATTAGACGATTTCTAGGCTTTCTGGGGAATTATAACCTCAAAATTTTTTGCCGCTTCGCGGCAATTATAGGCTCGCTAAACGCTCGCCATGCGCCGCTGATTCAGCTACTCTTTAAAAATCCGGCTTTTTATAATTGGTTCAATCCCATGCCTGTTTATAAATGATATTTTTCTACTTTTGATTCCAAATCATAAATGGAATTGAAAAGCTGATGAAATGGGGTTGCTACTCGACCATTTTAGTAATACCGTAATACCCCGCATATAGGACGCACTTTTTTCTTCAGAAGTTGACCTAGAAGCCCAGGTGCGTCTTATCCATTGACACCTTTATTATAAAAAAATAATGCATTTATCAAAAATCAAAAATTTCCTATAAACATTTCATACTTGCAATATTTGTCAATATTTATCAATATATCAATATTTTTGACTGACAGGATGAGGGAGTCATGAATCAGCACACACTGCGATCGTAGCAATTGAATGGAGATGACTTAACTTAATGACACCGTTTCTATAAAAAATAATGGAAATTAAGGATTAAAATTAGGATGCGTCCTATACGCAGGCACACAGTCTTTCCATCGCTTTTGGGTCAAATATTCACTGCGTCCTATACATGGTATCGTCCTATACGCGGGTAGTTACGGTAATAAAATTTGTCCCGGATTTTCATGTTTCAAGGTTGGCAGGTCTGGACCTGAATCTGCATTGCGTTCAATACAAAATCGATTTTCTTGCCCCTCTTGTCTAGTCTGATGGCCGCGACTATCATTATCGTAGAATGTCATCTTTAGAACCCAGCACGCAGACAAGGAAATCTCTGTGGTTATAATGCTGAAAGAAATTAAATGCTGTCTACACATGTGCCATGTATATTCCTTCGCCTATCTGTCTTAAGATTATTCCATGTATCGAACAGTCTCACTACTTGGGAAAGTTTAAACCACTTTTCATCACTTTAACTTAGGAGGTGTAGTGAATGATTGCTTTTTAGTGCAACCACATCTAATGCCCATAGGAACTACAACCAAAACATAAGACATGGACCTTGGAGCATTTGCCTTGATAAATTAACGGCATGCGATGTATTCTGATCAACGTTGTAGAGGTTCCACAAACGTCTGGTACACTTGCTGAAACGAAAATTGGATGACATTTTTTGCGACTCTTTTGTTCCAGCCTCCTTCCTCTACGTCATCACACGCCATGCGGTCATAAATATAGACTAAAAAGACCTGAATTTAGCCTTCGGTGTAGAGATCAAGATTGAGAATAACTTAATCTTCGGATGCAACTTTTAATGATGTTGCTCGTAGGTTGCACGACGTTTCGCTTAAGCAAGCTTGTTCACGTGTAAACATTGAATACAGAGATTCACAAAGTTCCAGCAATGAGATAGATACGTTAACAAGCTGTGTTAAATTTATAATTTAGAAAATTAGAAATTTTTGCCAAAAACTACAATCTGCGTCCAATTGGAATTACAAGTGCTTTTGCTTGATTGTGCCTGACATGAAGAGGAACCTGGTAGAACTCGGAAGACGCGCAAATTCGTAGTAGGCATCATTCTGTGAAAGTCTCATTTTCGCCCTCGTTCCCTGCAGAAGCTCGTTCTGGCTGCCGGACTTTCAATAATCAATCATTTACCAGCACTTTGTGTGATCATTAGGCGGGTGAGCATGGGTACTGGTTAAGGCGGCATCGGGAGTTTCCGGCTCGATTTCTTCGATAAACTCACGAACACTCAAGACACACCAGTGAAGCAAAAGCAATCACACGGCTTAAGCCTACAATCAATCGGAAACACGAAATATCTTTCTACAGTCTGAATTCACATTTCGATCATCTGACATTGGACAAGCATTCTTAATATCACTGACGAGTCTTTATATACCTTCACAAAGCGACTGCTGACACCGCTATGCTATCGACGTCAGAAGACGCAGGATGCAGAAGGCCCGTCACGATTTTCTTTGAATAAACTGTATCACTTCGAGACCTACAACTTTTCTTTCCCCGGGAGTGTGGACAACATGAATTGACTGCAGGGCTGAGATCGGTTCACCGATAACTGGTTCACTGGTTCACTTTCTCTTAACCGGTTAAAATCAGTTTTGACGTCAAAGGCCTTTGAATAGTCGTAGACAGCAACCACAACAGCATCAATTGAACTATCATCTGAACGTGAAGCAATGTACATGTAGTCACGCAATGAAATCAGAGCAGTGCAAGTGGAGGAAGTCAGTCGAAACCCAAATTAACAAGGTCCGTAGTTGTCGATAAACCTTACAGCTAAGTAAATACCGGGAATCCTCATTTTACCGATTTTAACCGGCTAGCCGGTTAAAAATACAATCGGTTAACCGGCTACAAAAAATAACCGGTCCCAGCCTTGATTGACTGTCTTACTGCAAAATGAAATTGTACAACAACAACCATTTTTGCCTTTATCTCCAGTTGAGATACTTCCACAGATGTGTAATATACATGTACATCTGCATTCCTTCCCCCCTCGGTCCGGCATCACTGCATCCATGTACAAAATGTGTCTTTCGTGATTATTTTTTCAAAAACTCAACAAGTGGCAATCCCCTTCAAGTATACTCATATTCATTAGAAAGGGAAAATAACTATAGTGTGGAGCGTCATTTGACGATTGAACAGTCAAAAATCTAAGCGAAATTTATGGTTATGCTAATTCTTATTATCCAGTTCTCACCACTGTTTAAGCATTAAGAAAGGACTTTGAGGAATGGATCTATGTCAAATATCACATACATGTGAAATGCATGCACGCATGATTTGATTGGCTTTATTTCATGTAGGCTTAATTTTGAGATTTGACTTTAGATCATGCTCAGTGTCAAAAGTTGGATAAGAAATGTTTAACATCCTACTTTTGAATTTTAATTATTCGCTTTTGTGAGGTCGCGCACAGCGGTAGAAGTTATCCAGATATGAATCGTTAAATGTCATAACTTTCGTCACGTTATAACTTCCTCGGACGACAATTTTATTAAATTTGTTTGCCTTAAATGGTATATTTCCTGAGGTAGCCTCCACATAGGAAAACAGGCAATTAGCGTCTCAACAATCTAAACATCAATCTGCTGTCTCAGCTCATGCGCTACAGCGATTGACGTGACGTCAACTGTACCAATCGACCTTATCTTAAATTTACGAGTGCATGAAGCTCAAGTGGAAGGGATAGGACATCGAAAAGGATACAATTTTGAATTTCTCATTGTAATTTCGTATTCTTTTCATAAAGCATGTGTTTTCGGACATCGTCTCAAAAGAGCATTAATACACAAGGAAGTGCATCCTAAATGCTGGCTTTCCAATGTCAATGTGAAATGTTGTCCTCCAATAACTTCGCTAAAGGGGTTAGAAAAAGGGAATTAGACATGAAGTTGATTAGGCTCTTCTTTGAGTGAGTGACCACACGTTTCATCAACTAGATAATTGAATGATTAATATGTAATAGCGATGTCAACAAGATTGAACTAACTAAGATTAACAAAGATAATAATTAACTACTCAATACCGGAGCGATGATGATGATAAACTCTTCAGGTAGTCTTTGAAGATAATTTGCAGATGCTGCAATACGCTTGGTGATGGGACTGAAATTTTTCACCATGATTGCCTTCCAATTCCCATATGATCTTGGGATCCTATTGCGTGTGCTTCCCATAACGCCAGTGCATCTCCCTCTATTTGTCCAATGTTCTGAAGATTTCAAGATTTGTACGTGGACACACTTTGGTTTGTGTGCTGATATTTTTATGCGCCACAATATTGCATAAATTGATAAATGTTTTCACGGAATTTGCCTGTGCTTCATAGTGAGATATTAGCAAAATCAGTGATAGTAGCCGGCTGTCAGTCTGTATATCAGCCGGTTGTCAGCTCTCTTGAGCAATGCAATGAGTGCATTAAATGTTGATAAATTGCATTTGTGCTGTATTATGATATAAACTGATATAAAGATCATAGTCAATTTAATTAGGCCTAAGGGAGCATTTCAAAGGCCAAAATTGTGATGAATTGAGGATATAACAACAGTCTGAAAGTCTGAAATCGAGCTGATGCCGTTCTGCCACTTCATCTGAGCTAACCGTCGGACCGGATCTATCTGAAAATCCTTGCAGGTTTCCATCTATGAGTAAAACCCATTCTAAATCATTAGTAACTGAGCAATGCAAATTAGCAAAACAACGATAACGTATCTAGAAGGCTTGAAAGCTCACAACCGAAATGTACGAGTGCATAAGTATCAGTTATGTCTCTGTTCAAGATATGCTGCATATGTATTCAAAAAGAATATATTATCACCTTACTCTTTCTGATCGAATTAGTATTAGTGAATAACACACGTTTTCTTCTATAATGGAAAATGTTTAAGTCTTGATGTTGGCGCTCGTCCGTTCTTTATTTAGACATAGCACGGGACTGGTGATTGTGACATGATGGACTGACCACTAGGTGAAATTCGTTCCGACTGGCATTGTATCATGCGTACAGACGAAATAATTCTACATTAAACTTTCTGCACAAATGTCATTGACACGGTTGATGAAATATGCTACACGTCTCAGTGACGAAATGATGAAAATCATAAGAAAAGTAAAGTAAAAAAAAACAATTAAGAAATTAGCCCCAAAAAATTGAATAAACAAGAGGGCTGTGATAATCATGAAATAACAAATAAACTATTCTCTCCTTTTGGACACAGACTTGAGGTTCAAGGCATTTGATTTTTTTTTTACTGAATTTTCACCCCTAGCACAGCTATTAGCCATGAACGAAGCTAGGGGTTACTCAATGAAAAGTAACAAATTGTATTATTTTGAATAAATAAAATTAAAAAAAAAAACAGATCTTCCAATCTGATTAAGCTGTCCCCATCAGAAACCTATTCGCACGCCTCTTGAAAGTATCAAGATTGTATTGGTCAGGGAAAGTGGTCTGGGGAAGCTGATTCCAAAGCTGTGCCGTGCGAACAAAAAAGCTTTTCGAGCGACTCACAGTACGTGCGCGTTCTAAGCTCACATTATAGCATGTGAGTGCATTAGCTCTGCGTGTGCTTCTGGAGAAGATCTTAGGTTTGGGTACGCACTCATTTACTGCAGAGCTGCTTCTACCGAAATAGTACCTGTAGAAGAGACTGAGTGAAGCAACATCCCGTCTGACGGAGAGCGGCTGCAACTTGCTAGCAAGTTTTTCACCCATGAGATTCTTGACACGTTTCTCAACCCGTTCAAGGAGGTTAAGATGCGTTTGTGGGGCGCCTGCCCACAGATGACAACAATACTCCATCAGAGGACGAATAGTGGAACTGTAAAGATAGCAGACAGTCTGTGGTGAAAGATAGCTGCTGGCACGATAGAGACTACCAATGCGTTGAGCTGCCTGCTTGCTAATGGATTGGATGTACGGTTTCCATGACAAGTCTTTCGTAACCGACAATCCAAGGAAGGAGATGGAATCTTGTTCTCTGATCCTATTATCTGACATCTTAATGCTATGATCATCATCATCTCCTTTAAGTCGTGAGTGCAGAATACTCTGAGTTTTTGAAGGATTGAAGGAAACAAGCCAATTGGCGCCCCATTCTGAGACCCTGCGTAAGTCTTCATTAAGAACGTCGCATAACTGCTGACGTTGCTGAGTGTTTTTAGCGAGTCGCTCATTGGAATTGAAGAGTGTTGTGTCATCTGCATACATCACCAATTTACTCACTAGGCAGTCTGGGAGGTCGTTGATGTACAGCAGAAAAAGAGTGGGTCCCAAAATTGACCCTTGAGGAACTCCTGCATTGACAGACTTGGTGGAAGACTTTTGTCCATCTAAGACGACAGATATCTGCCGGTCACTAAGGAAAGAAGCAAGAAGTTTGTGGAGTTGATCAGCAACTCCATAGGACTTAAGCTTCATAAGGAGTCCCTGATGCCAGACTTTATCGAATGCCTTGGAAATATCCAAGGCAACTGATCTCGTCTCACCTTGTCTGTCAAGGACACGACTCACATGTTCAGTGACATATGAAAGAAGATCTGCAGTTGATCGATAGTGCCTGAAGCCATACTGTTCTTCAGATAGAAGGTTCTGAGTTTCAAGGAAGTTAACAATGTGTTGGTTAATCACTGCTTCAAAAATCTTGCCAGCAGTTGGAAGCAGGCTGATAGGACGGTAACTAGATGGAAGAGATGAGTCAGAACCTTTCTTTGGAACTGGAACCACGGAAGCTACTTTCCAACAAGAGGGAAACTCACCGGTGGATACACATCTACTAAACAGTTTAGATAAAAGTGGAGAAAGCTCAGGTGAGAGATGCTTGAAGACCGAAACCGGGATGCCATCTGGTCCACTAGACTTAGAGCTATCGAGACCGGCGATGATCTTTTTGACGTTTCGGACTGTGACTGAAGGAGGACTAATTGTCTCATCAGTGCGCGTGGGAATTGGAGGTGGAATTCTACCTCCATCGTCTAATGACGAATTCTTTGCAAACTCCTTGCAAAGAAGCTCGGCTTTGTCTGCTGAGGTTGTCGCCATAGAAGTACTGACTTCGGCATGACGGAGTGCTGGGATGGAGGATTTGTTCCTATTGGTGACGCTGTTGTAAATCCTCCAGAAGTCCTTAGAGCCAAGCTTTTGGGTAGCAATGGATTTCCGTACATACAAAGCGTAACGGCTTTTGGCCTGATGTATGGCGACCCCTGCGGCAACAAAAAGTTCATATGAGGACCGACACTGCTTAATCGATGTAAAATCATCGATACTCTGACTAGCACGTTTAGGGTATGCAGATGCTTCATGATGCTCGAATTAGGAGTCGTGTTCAATCGAGGTATTTATTTGTGCAGAATGATAAATGTAGGATTTTTGTCTGGCCAATGCCAATCGGATCGACTTTCACCTAGTGGTCTGTCCATCATGTCTCTCTATCACCAATTTTTGTCTATCTGAACATTCATGCAATTTGCGCACGTGGTCCCACCATTTTTAATGCACCCTTGTTTTCAACGGAAAATATTTTGGTCAACTCATGTCACTTAAATGGAAATTTTGATTTGAACGATAGTGGGTAGAATGTAGATGTGCAACAGATGCGTTGCCATATAAACAATAACAAGACTGAAGATACACTTCTCAACTATGAATTAAAAATCTATTTTTTTTTTTTTGATATTCGGTATAATTTGTTATTCAAAATACTCAAAGCATCGATTTCCAACAGCCGACTCTAAAGAACCCATCAAGATCTTTTTCAAAGCGTTTAGTCAAATAGACTGTCTTGATATTCACAATTGTCGGTACCTTGTCTGATCTTCACTCATTGCACCGTGTCTCTACTCTTCACTTCTGTATCCCTCAATTACAAGCTATTTTATTGCCGAATTGAATGGTGCACTAATACTGCACTAATCGTGCTCTTCAGAATCTGAAGTATGTGATTGTAAATTAATTCAATGGTGACTGAGATTGCTTTTCAAATACACCAAGAGTAAAACGCAGTCAATGAAATTGATACGCTTCACATTGAAATTCGCGTTCAATAGCAGCTCGATCCCTAGTCAAAAGAAGAGCTGTTCACAGGGCACATATAGTAGTTACTGCAATAGAAATAAGCAGTGAAGAAGAAATTGACCAAGTTTTCAGGCCTTCAACCACTAGCCTCCTGAAATAAGTAATTTATGAACCGGTTTTTTTCACCAGTGCAGTAAAAACTTAAAAATACATTAGTAAGGTTAATTCCTTAAAACTGTGTCAGTAAACGTTTTCTTTCTGAGATGCTAGTCTGCACAAGATTTTAGAAATTGTTGATTCACTGTCATTTGGGCAAGGTTGTCGAAATTGAGCGCTTTCATGTTTTGAAAAAAATGTTATACACCTTGATGTGAACGGTAATTGTCGAATTATATTGCGGCTAAAATAGCCAGCCATTCCTATATGTCGATTTCAAAAGCAATTTATCATAGTAATCGAGTATGAATTATTTGCCTTATTCTCATCGTGTAAAAGCTCGAGATTTTGTGATTTGAGCTCGCAAAAGATTTCAAGATTTCTTGCGAAGACTCTCCAGCCAGATGCTAATGTTTGCATGTAGTGAATGTGAATTACATGTGGTTTGGTGCTGCAGATCGTATTCGACCTCAGTAGTTTCCATTTTCAATAATCCATTTTGGTGATCACGTGGCTGCACCATCTACCACCTTGCATCGCCTCGAGGCTGTAGTGGATCTGGCACTCCTTGAAATCCTGTATCTGCAAAATAGTTTCGGTCTGCTTTGGCATCCTACGTCAAATCCACACCGTCCGCCGTTCTCTGACAGCAGCCCTTACCAGTACTGTAATCCACAGACATGTCTTCTTCATACTCTACTACTGCATTGGGCTTCTCTCTGGGTTATATTTTGATTTTTCTCGGCTCCAATCCGTTATTAATGCATCAGCTCGACTTGTGTACAATCTCCCGCGATCCGCACACATCGGCCGTGCTGCAAGGACCTTGTGACTATCAGTTACCAGAGGATTGAGCTGCGCCTGGTGACTTGTTTACAAAATACAAATGCCTTCACGATTGTGCTCCAAAATACCTATATAATCATATGCGAACTGCCGGATCGCTCTCGCCTTCGATCCGCGAACTCTTCCGCTCTTGATTACAGGAATAGGAATCTGAAGTCATCTACCAAGAGACCTTTCACTTCAGTGCGAAATTCCAGCACTCTTATCTCGTTTAAAACAAATTCAAGAGACTTTTACCTATCTGCTATACATTCTTAGCTGGCATTCTTCTTATATTTGAGTTGATTCAGTTTTTGTGCTGTGGTCTTGAAACGATCTCACGGTGTAGCGCCACATTCAAAAACACGTTCGTGTCTACTTACTAGTTAATGTTTGCAAGATGGTAGAGCAGTCTTCATGCACTGGTAGTGAAAACTGTCGCCAGGTTAGCGTAAGTAGCCAAGAGTGAAAGCAGTGATGACTCTCCGGACAGACTCGCACCATCGCTCTTCTGCACCTCAATTTATAAGTGCGGCCCGCTATCAGCTGAGTTATCCTTCCGCTTTTTTTATTATTCTTTCTACCAACTAGGTTATTTATGTTTTTTGGTATTGCTATGAAATTATATCTCGCCTAGACGTTGAAATGGTGGTACATCAGAATCAAAGTGACCTCATGTGATGCAGAATCCCTGCTTTTCTAATATATCGTCACGAAAGAGTAGAGACCACAAAAACGCTGTCGATTAATTTCAATTTGAGGACTCATTTTTGATAACTGAATTTCTCGTAGAATAAACTATGGAAAACAATTTTGAAACATGATGGAAATTAGTTGTAATTAGTTGAAATGCGGTGAAAAAAATTACTGACTTGTTATCTAATATTTGAATGCTGGTTTCGGTGTAGACAAGTCCTTTCTCTATTCAACTTCAACCAACTTGATGTATTGCCATCATTAGGAAATTTCGTTTTGTAATATTTGCAATAGTTACGTATATTGGACATTGAGAGCTTTAATTTGAAACATCGCAATTATGTAATGAGTCATAATGTGAATTTCCAGCAAAATAACAATGTAAATGTCGACATTAGAAATAATAGTGGATGTAAGTTAAAAGGTACACTTCTGCCTAAGTTTTTCACTGTCCGTCTACTCATTATGGAGTAACTTTCTCTAAGACCGTAGCCAAACTCATAAAGTGCATATAGAATGAAACGGGAAATGTAACGGAAATGTGGAACATGTAGCCATCTATAAAGGACCATGAGCGATTAACGTCATGGGAAATCCGGGCTTCATTAATCTTGGATTCTTTTGAAGGATGGCAAATAACAGATTATGTCGCCAGGTTTTGTCCAGACGTACGGGTTTGTGGATTTTTTTTATGAATTATCTGCCTATTAACCTTAGAAATAAAAGGAAATTCATTTTTTATGAAATTGATCCGAGAAATCTTGCGAATGGAATGTGCGACCGCTTGTGCACACACGTCATAGTTTATGAAAATGTAAATCTAATTCTTGTGAAATCAGCGATGGCAGTTAGTTGACATTTAATGAACCATTGTTTGACGTTTGACATATTATTTAAGAAAAATATTTGAGTGGCTTTCACTTAGCGATTTATTTCTTTAACTGTATATGTAATGGAAGAATAAATTATCTAAGAGTCGCATGTTGTCATTACATGCGCTTGTATGTGTAATATACACGCGGATTTCACATCACCGTGTTTAGAAAAATTCAAATACGTGAAAAGCCAATTGATGGTTCAGTAATGTAAGTTAATAAAAGGATGTAATTTGTGTGTTAAGTTGTATATTGACTGAAATGTAATTTAATGGTCGAGCCTCGTAGACTAGTGTGCTAGACATTTTGTCAAACAGCATGGAAAAGACCAGGACTTAATGAAGTCTTCATTCTCTTTTGGACACGTAGACTTTCAACTACTGCACGCGGCCATCATCATTGCGCCTAATGACTTCCATCAGTCCTGAGCGTCTTTCTGTTGTTTGATATAGTAGGACCTGATGGAAGAATCTGCACGCGACCTAACCTTGGTGCGCATCCGTTCACAACCCTTCACCACTCTACTTGTTGACGATGGTACACATTGATACTGATCAACCCTTTACTTCAAGCATTTCATATGAAACAAGAATTTATTATGAAAATTCAACTTCAAAAAGTAAAAAAAATTGATCGGCGGTTTTCACCTGAAATAACCGGATTTCTTTCTCTGATTTGTTTTGAAAGCATCCCCTAATCTAGCCCAACTGATGTGGTAATACAAGCAATTTTCATTTGAATATACATTTTATTATCAATGTCATCAACTTTCTGCTTGCACGACCTTCTGTGAAGCAAAATGCTCGCCTTAAATCATATTTATATGGAATATGGATGTTTACAAAGAATCAGAATTAATATCATAAAAGCTAATTTATGATTAATATAGAAAGAGTGACGTCAGAAAATAATAGTCATTATTAATCAGGAAGTTGTTTTACATCTGCCACTGGGATTTGATGCAGATTTACATGTAAGCTCGAAGGATGATACTTTTCTCGCGAACCCATCTTATCGTTGTCCTATTAAGATCATCCAATGAAGTTTCCGAAATGGCTGTGCGGAAAGAAAATTGTATTTTTTTCTTAAAATACAGACATTGAAGTTTGTTGGTCATGAATAAACTCTCACTTTCTATTATTGCAAGAATAACATTTTCTTACAAATTTGACAAAAGTTCTCAGCAGTTGCAGTTTTGTGGTTAGCGGACGTCAGGAATCTCCAGATGTTTCTGATATTTTTTGTTTGTAGCACTCAATTTTTCGACCACCTTCCGGAAGCGATCTTCAAGTGGAGAAAGTATTTTGCACTTCATGATGATTTCTGATTGCAGTCAAAAGAATCTTTCCTATAGACAAAAAATATTAAGACATGTAAGAAAATTATTGACTCTTGCCAACTTGAAACTAGATACAGTGTATGTCTATTCAGTCAGTGCATCTTTTACGTATATTTATTCATTTTAATAATTTTTCCTTTCAAATCGTTATTTACATGATTCGGATTTTTTTTCATAAAACCTGTATAAAAATTTGTTTTGGAAAAATAACACTCATTGCTTTAAGAATTCATCTCATCTTATATGTATCGCAACGTCTTTGCATCTTATCTTCATATTTACCTCATTAGCGAATGTGCTGAAAACAATTGGGTCAATCAGTGTAGCCATAATGAATATTCAAAATACTCAATAGAAGATGACGTGGACTATTCAACGTCATCTTAGCAGTCTTAATATATGTGAACCGAAGGTTATCCCAGAAATACCTTTCATGAGACTTTGACTGACGACAAGCCAGTTTGTTTTGATAACAAGTTGAGGGGGAATTTTAAGTTAATTTAATGACTGCGATGTTTGTGCATGTAACTGTAGTATGAAAATCGACATGCGCCGGTACTTGCTTCATGTTATATGAAAGTTAAATTTATGTAGAAAATTAACACCGGCAACGTGGGAAGTGCTTGGTTATTAATGATAGACTAAAATTTGCAACTCAAGCTTCATTTAGTTAACATTATTCTTAAACATAATATATCACTTCCACTTTGAGTTTTTTCGGAAAAATTATCATTGGTTTGCACATGACTAAATAATTAATTCATGTCGATTTAATTAAGTTTTTATTGAACTGCATATATTATCATCATGAGATGAGTCCGTGATCTTGCATATTTAGCAATATCGATTATCAAATCAAATCTTCAGTGCACTATGCATCGATTCAATAATATATATTTAACGTGCTTGGAAACATTGTAAACATAGTATAAATAGTGTAACTTGGGTTTCAGAATGTGTCATTTCGATTTTATGCTCTTTTATTCTTAGAGTTGGTGATGCCAAAACTCATGATAGTCTGAGACGCTTAACTGCTATATGGAAAGACCGACAAGTCTACGAAGAGCAGTTTCTCGACCAACTCGATGGCATTTTAGCAAAGAAAAAGCCGAAAAAGGAAGAAAAGCGGAAAGAAAAGAAATCAGCTCAGGGAGGTGCGGCTGGAAATCGGAACTCAAATGCCCAAAAAAGAAACAACTCAGAGGCAGCTGCTAAAGGTGAACAAAATGAGTCTCCGATGAAGAAAATAAAAACTGGAGATATTCTTTCTTTGAGAGACGAATTAGACGCACAACTTGCAAAAGACAGGAGTGAACCGCCTGATGTAAGTTAATCGTTTTCCTTTACGTTTAACCGCATTGTTTGTTGAGGCAATTGCACATGATCCTGAAGAAACTCAATAACCGACTCCAATTTGCTGGATTTCGGCTTTCGCATTTGTTGAAACTTACTTATACTACTAATTTGCATTTTGAAAGGATAAATCTGTCTACTGTGTTTGACCAGACTATTTCTGCTATTTGTTGCCGTAAATGATCTTGTTACTTTAATCTGTTTTGTGTTTTCAACGCATTTTATGAACTGTTAATGAAATTAAACACATATCAGGTGAACATGGCTTATAAGACCAAGTTACATCAGTATTACACCAGAATTCAATTTACAGAAATTTTCATAGATTTTAGTAGTACTGTATTGCTAACGGATCACTAAGTCAAGAAAATACCGGTTAAAGAAACGTAATTGGGATACCATGTTATTTTGAAGCCACTACATTTTGCTGATAGATTTTTGCTTTTCTTTAGATTGTATTTCCAGGACAAAGTAATTTGATCATCAAATATTATTGTGACATGACAGTTACATGGAGGAAGCAATTTAGGTAAAATGGCTGCTCAGCAGTTCGAGATTTTCTAACCTAGCATTGCGACGTATCTATTTAATGTAATGCATGTTCTATAGTGATTAGAGTTCTATTGTCCAGCAAGACCTTAACCTTTGAAGAAAGCTTTTATCATAATGAATCGTGATGGTGAGTAGCTCACCAGTGTTACCACAATTTTGGATTCATTTGCTTAACTTTTGAGAAGTTTTAATCTCCGCACAGAACAATAACAGAACATGCATTTTTAGCATCTTACGGAAGATAGAGCGTACTAAAATACACGGTCATGAAAAGGATGTGAAAAATGCGAACGGATGAGCAGAACATCTTGTAGATAGAATAATTAAATATTGAGTTGCATCCTCAGTTGAAAAATGGGAACAGACCTGAATAGCTGCCACCTCATCCAATATGAGGAATGAAATGGCAGCTATTTAGGTCTGTTTCCATTTTTCAACTGAGGATGTAAAGAGTTTAAGTCAGTGCTTTAGGTATAATGCAAATAAGAAAATGTGTTGAAACATTGAAATGCAACTATTGTGATTAGCTGAAAGTAAATTTTCTGATAGAGTAGCAGTTAAGCATATATTTGTAGTTGACCAAATGACGGAGATCATCTTTCTGAGAAAGCGAGAAAAATTAAAATCAGAATTCCCTTCTCAGGCCGATAAGCCAGGTTTGTATAAGAATGATTGATATAAAGAACTGTTTTGCATGTGTGATTGGCTACTGAACTATGAAGTTAGATTGTAAAAGGGTCATCCATGTTTCGTATTGATTGCTGGCTTAAGTTGTGTGATTGCTTTTGCTTCTGTTGTTGTCGTGTCTCTTGTGTTGGTCAGCTTGCTAATGAGACCTATATTGATAATAGACCAATCATACATGCAACACAGTTCTTGATATCACTCATCTGTGATATCTGTGCCATCCAAACATCGACCGTTGTAGGCGCTGGACGCCGAAGGCCTGTCTTTCAAATGTGTAACTTTTTCTTTAATATATCGGTCTGTAAATTGAAAAGGAGAGTTTTGATTATTTTTTCTCGCTTTCTCAGAAAGCATGTAGTTATTGTTGACGAGAAACAAAAAAAAAGAAAACACAGAGCAAGCCAGAATGTTCACGTTAACTAGAATTTTACGTATTTCTGTCACAGTTGACTTCCGTCCCCATGGGAAGTTTTGGTATGCATTTGTGGGTCTGCGATCGTCGGAAATCTGCTCTCCGCACGACACAAACACAACCTTGTTCCTCTAGTGCGATGCCAACACGAAGTTCAGATCACCAACATCCAACATGGAAATGACACAAATGTTTTGTTCAAATTCATCGCTAATTAATGATCTAAAACAAGTCCGGTTATATAGAGTTGATGTTCAATTCAAAACAGAAGATGATTTTTTAAAACGAAACATTATACATGCATTTCGATTTGGATTAACTAGGTCAGTGGATAAATTGGATAGTATATAGCTCGTCTGTATCTATACAGATCTTGTCATCAAATTACCGCAAATCAAGATTTCATTCGGCGTATTGTCAATGCGAACACTACGAAACCCGTTCTTCTTCGTATCACTGACACTGGCCATAGAGTATGCGTGGTATTGTTGTTGGCGAAATGGTCAGACCTTTGAGAAACATTAATTCTCTCTGTAAATAAATTTTGCGTTAATTGGATAGTACTTGTAATAGCTACGAAGTAGACCGCTTTCCACTTCTTTTGTGAAATCCACGCGATGCTTTTTATTAGCGATCGCTACTCGTGGAGAGAGTTAGAATATGCGAATTTCATTGTGCCACACATAAGTCACTAATTCCTAATATTACGAAGAAGATGATTTATCGATATTTCTATTTCAGCTCGAGGAAATGATAGTGGATCTCACAACCCTGATAAAATCTCCTTCTTCCGACAGTGTTACGAGGCATAAAATTGCAAGTTTTCCTCCCGAAGTCGGTGATTTTTCAGCGATTAATAATATTCGAAGTAAGTATAAGTGTCTGCATTATTCTAGGTCATTAGAGAACGATGCAATTCGTTCTGAAATGTCTCATGATCTTTGTGCTGTAATCTCAAATAGTCCAATTTACCTCTTGAATTTTGATTTCTGTGTAGTGAAAAGTAAGATTGATTTGATTCAAGTAGCATTTAGGAAAAAATAGGGAGATGAGGTTGAAAGTAGTTCTTTTTAAGGATTTGTTACCGCGCACGTCAGAACCTCAGATACTAAAAGTCGAAACCCTCAATATATGCTTATAGGTTGCTTAATAGAAATTTATTAAGTGGTGAATTCTATCCACACGCTTCGTGCACATAAGGGATATGGCTCAAAGAGAAGGATTTTAAAGTTTAGTGTGTTCTGAAGATATATAATATTGATAGATATAGGTTCATAATATTGATCAAAAATTTCTGTGATGTACATGTATAATTTGCTAATTGGAAATCCTGATGGCTTTAAGTGCTACTCAGTTCACTAGTTATCGAAGCGTTTTTCTTATCCATCACATCATAAATACTGTGTGAGATATATTTCATATGTTATGTAATTTATGTTTTTTATAATTGATTAGAATTGCGGCAGTTCTTCTGGTAGCATTTCCTTACATTGCAGACTTACAGTAGGCCTACATTAATCCATTCCTTAAAAGACTTACTGAATGAAGGAATAACCCTATATAATGCTAATAAGCCTCCTACAAGTCTTCTTGAATTTTAGAATAATAGCATTAAGTAGGCAACCATCGTAGCATCAGTTTTTCCAACCGTTCAGTAGCAAAGCAACTAACCAACTGAATTCTGGCGCTTACAATGAGGCTTGTTCTTGAGATTTTGATTGGATGACTTCAATATCCAATATCATATTGCCTGATTTTTTGAGCTTGAGTCACGTAATTCATCACGTCAGAATGTTGTTAGCCAAGCTAACAACGTTAAGTTTGAGAGCCGTCTACGGAGACCGATTAGAACTTGTTTTTAGCTAATTCGCCATGGTAATTCTGGTGATATTCAACCATAACACCGCAACTTCATACATAATAATAATAGTAAAAATTTCACACATTTCCTGATATTTTTCGTTTGGCCAATCACATTCCTGGGTATGAAATGTCACAGGTTATTGTGCTGACTCCATTTCAGCTTTTGTAAGTTCAATGCCCCCAAAAGCACCGGATAGGCTATTCTGTCGAGGCGACGAAACAAGAATGAGTGCGGTTTCTAGTAAGTGCACTGACAGGCTGAATTACAACCTACTGAAATGCAGCATCGGCCTATGTATATATGTGGCATTAACCTAACCACGTTTAGCCTAATTTAGCAATAATTATTGACTTGAACATAGTCATTTTTATTGATTTCTTTATTTTGAAAAATAAGGATTCAGATTAAGTATGTATTGGTACGTCCATACATGGTTAATAGGTTTTTATCATTAATATATTGATCGTTGCCATCAGGTAAGATCAATGCCGAATTTGCAATAACGGATGTATATTTATTGCCTCTTACTTACTCATTTCCTTGATCCACCCCACGGCTATCTTAGAAAACATCAGAAACATGAAATCATACTTACTGTTGTTATATCCTTGCGCTATAGCGTGGACTATTTCATCAAATCCTCACAAATCCAATTAAATCCTCATTAAATTTCAACCTGAAGGCAAAGACGATACATTGAATTTCTGATAGCTAGCATAGACAGAAAAAAGAATATCGTCCTAAAAGATTACTTAAGTCCAGGGAATTATAGATTACATCTTTTGTTACGGGAAGAACAACAACGTCGCACTACTGACATAATGAGGGTTACTTTCATTAGTAGTTTAGAACACTACCACTCATGTTACCTAAGTCAAGATACTAAATCGCTATGTACAACTATTAATTGCATATCATAACTCATGTATATACGCACATCCCCATCTTTATACACTATATAAATAATGAAAGCAATGAAGAATATGACAAGAAAATTTATTACAGTTTGCAGCATTTCTCTACAGTTTCCTGTCTTTTTTACATAATTTTACAATATTTGTTTATATATAATGTTACAATATTGTTTTATTGACATAAAAAAGTTGCCCCCGTTCATTTGACGGTAACAACCGAATCGGGCTTCAGTAGGATCAGAACAGAATTTTCCAAGAAGTACATATGAAAAACCATGCATTTTTATTAAATAATCTGCTAGCATAGGTAGAGCTTTCATAGATTGAGTACAAGCTAAAAATGTTTCATCTGTGAGACCTGGCCGTCTAGACTTCCTCCAGTCTTCAAAAAGATTTGTGACACGTCTCAAATCCAAAACATGAGAACCTGACAGATTTTGAAAAGGTTCACACATAGGATCACGTTTGTGAAATCCTTTGGAAGGATTTTTTAGTGAAACAATTTTCCAAACGTTAACAATTATCTGTACATATGCAGCTGTCTGCCTCCAACCAGTTTCATCATAAAATCTAGGAGCATTCACAGTTGATTCATGGAAAATTGACAGCGCATGTTGAGGAGAGGTTCGAGAAATATTAACCGGATTTAGCGAGCCTTTCTTCAATGCATGTGCTATCTTCAAAGGCAAGTTCTCCTCCTTCGAATACAGTTTGTGACACGTCTCAAATCCAAAACATGAGAACCTGACAGATTTTGAAAAGGTTCACACATAGGATCACGTTTGTGAAATCCTTTGGAAGGATTTTTTAGTGAAACAATTTTCCAAACGTTAACAATTATCTGTACATATGCAGCTGTCTGCCTCCAACCAGTTTCATCATAAAATCTAGGAGCATTCACAGTTGATTCATGGAAAATTGACAGCGCATGTTGAGGAGAGGTTCGAGAAATATTAACCGGATTTAGCGAACCTTTCTTCAATGCATGTGCTATCTTCAAAGGCACCGTCGGGAATCAGCAGTCGAATTTGAAGATCGGGGAACGGTTGGAGATTTGGTGAAATATTTAGGACACTCTGGGAACACTGAAGGAATTGCCGTTGATTTCAATCGTTTCTTCTGAAGAATTTGCGATAATCTACTCTTCCGTCTACTTTCACGTGAGTCGGTCGACGTTGTTTCGAAGTCGTGGTCGTTGAAGTGTTTCTCACACACTCTGTGATTCTCATTAGGAGTAAAATCCTTTCGTGGGATAGCGACATCCATCTTGAATGTAGAGCAGGGTCTGTTGGAAACTGAAACATTGAGCATTTCTCAATGATCTCATTTTTCCTGGGTTTATAGCCACTGCGACAATTAGGAACGCAGCACGAAAACACCATCGGTTGAACGTTGTCTTTAAAATATACAGGGTGAGTCATAATGTGCGCAAAACTTCAAGGATTTGTAGCTCTGACCAAAATAATTATTCGAATTGAGTTTCTCTTCCATATTGTTTAGCATGTCATGGGGTTTTGCTGTGTGCAATATTATTTTTCTCTTTCAATTATTTGACAGTATTCTAGCTAATTTTGAATTCACTAGAATTTACCTAAATTTCACAATTTAAATCGTTCAAAATTCAAATTAAAAACAAATTTTCCAAAGGACTTCTTATAATTAAGCTTATTACTGATGATAGACAATTTACAGCAAGTGTTCAAACAATCCTCCATCAGCCTCGACAACACATTGTGCTCTGACGAGCAAATGGTTAATGGCCCGTTGGAGCTCATCTGTTTCAAGATTTTGAACTTCTTCAAAGATTTTCTCCTTTAACTCATTAATGTTTCTCGGAACAAATTGGCGATACACGCGAGCCTTCAAAGTTCCCCACAAATAGTAGTCTAATGGGGACAAATCGGGAGACCGCGGTGGCCAAGGATGACCGTAACCACGACCAATCACTCGGTTTTCGGGGAATTTCGTTGATAGAAAGTCTCGTGCCTTCTTCGAGAAATGAGGAGGAGCTCCATCATGTTGGAATACGACAGACTTCATCTTCCGCCTCTTTTGCAGTTCAGGTATGAGGTGATCACGGAGCATGCTAGTGTAGTTTTCTTGATCCACAGTCGATTCGAAGAAGTGGGGCTGCAATTTGAAGTTTGAAGAAATTGCCATCCAAACGCAAAGCTTTGGTGAGTGGAGATTCTTCGGCAAATTGCATCTTGGATTTTCGTATGCCCATATCACACAGTTGTGTCGGTTTACGAGCCCATCTAAACTAAAGTAAGCTTCATCAGACCAAAGAATGTTTGGCAGGATTTCCTCATTCTCCAATATCCACTTCGCGAAGTCAAGATGCTTCAGCTTGTCTTCTTCACTTATCGCCTGTGTTCGGGATATTCGGAATGGATGCATCCCGATTTGATGTAGGACTCGAACGACACTGCGTTGAGGGATAGCGGTTTCACGCGCGACTTGTCGAGAGCTAGTATGACCAAGTGGATTTGCAGCTTTAAGATTGGTGATCGACTTCTCGATAGCAGAGGAACGTTCATTGACAATGGACGGTCTACCAGGAGACTGGATGTCATGGAGAGTCTTTGTTGCCTCAAACTTCTGCATCAGTCGACTGATAGTTGAAGGTGGAAATGGATCATTGTGCAAGGACATCATTCTCTTATATGCACGTAGAGTAGCAGTTGGAGATTCGTTATTGGAATAGAACAATTTCACAATAGTCAATCTTGTTTCTAAGTCCATCGTTAACGAAAAAAAGACAATTTAGCTTTTGGCGCTGAAATTTCGCATATCTTAGTTAAATCAAACATTTCCTAATTGTAGGACAAATTCAAAATCTTCAAAAAACATAGATTGCTTGTTTGTGTCCAGATTGTTGGTTGAACGAAATAAAATGGATTGTGGAATCATTTTGATGTCATTGCGAATCACTAAACAGATGCAGAATCATGCCCAAAACTATGGTAATATTTCACCAACTGAGAAAATATGACATGATTCAATTTTCAAATTTTTATACTTAAAATTCATAGAAGTCTGTAGGATGTGACATCATACAAAACCCCAAGTCTTAACGAACAAAATGGCATTAAAATTAATGTCGAGTACCCCGTTCAGTAATCACAGGACATCACCAAAGTTTTGCGCACATTATGACTCACCCTGTATGTTACACGGTAATGCACGTTATGGCGAGCGAAGTTGAGAATCGGACAGTCTGATAGTCAGCAAGACGAAGCAATGTCCTAGCTAACACATTTACACATAGGTAATGAAAGGTGTGAGTCACGTTATCGCATGCATTGGAACTTGGAAGTGACAGCTTCTCGCTCTATCTTTGTCATTTAGCAGCGCGAGATGTTAACCCTCTCCCTGTCAAGGCAGATTTCGCAACATCGTGCGTTGTTCTTCCCGATACACTATCTATAATTCCCTGACTTAAAGCGGGGTTCACAATAGCGCGTGTTACTCCCATGTGTGTACACGCAAGGCCTTGGGAGTGAACGCAGGTACGCTGCGTGTGTACGTAGTGTCTTGTGAGTCACTCACAACCCCGGGATTGTGTGTAACACACAAGCCATCGTACGTGTAAACGCAGAGGTTCAGTCTGTTTCAACTCTTGCAAGTACACGCAGCGACGATCAACCAATCACTTATGCATATTCATACACATTCTTCACAATGCATATTCTTTGACATATGCATATTTCAAAAAAATCATGAATCTATAATGTTCTGCACCTGCAAGGAAAAGTTAATGAATGCAGACAGGAAGCATGTAGATAACTCAGTTATAAACAGAAAAAAGACTTGCACAAAATGTGTACTCCACAACATAAATGAGAAGATGGTGATAACTGAAAGATCATTTGCACAACTTCATAGGAACATCACGTTAATTAATCATATTATCTTGCCACGGCAAACTACCAGCGGGGCTAACAAAATAGTCGGTAAAAGCTTCACGGATTTCCCCCACTTCTTAAAGTATTATTATTAGTTCCGAAGCGGCCGGATCCTTGCACTCCGGAAGTTGGAACACTTCGCCATTCACCTGGATGAAATGTACCATCAATTTTCTCGAAATCCAGTAAATTTGGAGGAATATACTTCGAATAATTATTTTGAGAATTCATATCTTCGACTCGAAGGTAGTTATGCAATGTCATCGCTGCCCTGATATACTTCTCTCAGTTTTCGATATTTGCAACCATGGGTCGATGAAAAATTCTCCATCGAGCTGCCAAGATACCGAAAGTATTTCCGATTACACGTCTTGCTCTCGAGAGACGATAATTATATATCTGCTCCCTTCTGGGTAACAACTTTGTTCCTATACCAGGGTAAGGTCGCATTAAATAATTCTTCAAAGGAAACGCCTCATCACCCAAAATAACATAGGGGAGATCGCTATTGGCACCAGGAACAGAGGATGAAGAAGGAATATAGAGTAATTGTTTTTCCAAACATTCGAAAAGATCAGATTTCTGAAAAACACCTGCATCGCCTTCACGGCCGGTGGCACCGACGTTTACTTATGTGAATTTGTAGTCTGCATCACACATTGCAATGACCAAAATACTATAAAAATGTTTGTAGTTAAAAAAAGTCGAACCACTTGCCTTTGGGCATTGAACGCGAAAATGCTTCCCGTCGATGCTGCCAATGCAGTGGGGAAATTGCCATCGAATTGCAAAATTTTCGGCTATTTGTCTCCATTGCTGATTTGAATTTGAAAATTTAAGATACTCAGATGACAACATTTTCCAAATAATATCACACGTTTCATTGACAATATTTGATATAGTTGACCTTCCACGATGGAATCGAAATGCTTGCTCTTGTTGAGAACATCCGGTAGCAAGGAAGACCAACGTAATGGTGAGCCTTTCGCTCGGTGAAACGGGCAGTCTCTTGCTGTACTTTCGTAAGCCATCCTGCACCATGGATAGGAGATGCTCGCATTTCGCAGGAGTCATACGAAGATATGAGAAGAACATTTCCTGATCCTTGGATTTCAAATGGGGGATCAGCTGATTAAATTCGCTTAGGTCCATTCGAAGTTGAAATGCAGGTCGAGTTGACCATCGCCGGCGACGTTTCTTTCGTTTAAGTTCTTTCACACGGTGGAGAATAACTGTGACTGCAGCGACTTTTTCTATGTACGATGTTACAGGCACCATGATGAAACTGGAATCGACAGCGAAGCAAAAACGAACACAATCATTCTATAATGACTTCTGATTGGTTGACAGCAGTGTTTCGATTCGCGCGTGTTTACACGCGCGCGCGTTTTTTGACAATTTGCGCTGTAAGCGTGTTTTTTTCCATTTTTATCCATTTTGCGCGTTTTTTTAAGTTTTCGACTTCTATTTTTAATTTTTGATAATAGAAAACTTTGGTTCTAAAATATCAAAATCAAGATATCAAAATTTCAAATTACATGCAGTTTCTAGATAAGCCACATGTATAGCCTATCAAAGATCATTTAGGTTCATTAACATCCCACTCAATGGATAGTCTATAGGCCCACTGCTCGTATGCATCTACCACTTAAGGCACGTGTGTATTTGACTTGTCCTGAAAAATACCAAAGCTCTTATTATCTGATCTGCAAATTTAAGCTTTGTAAAAATTCGTTTTATCAAATATTAGCGATCATAGTTGCCATTTTGGCTTGTTTGTAAGGAAATACATGTGCGCGTGTTTTTCGACCTTGCGCGTTTTTTTTACCCTACGCCAAGAATCGCAACACTTGTTGACAGTGCTGTGAGTAACACACTATGATTGTGAACCGGAGGCCGCTTGCGTATTTTCATAGCAATCGTTCCGTTTACACGTAAGGATGCTGGGAGTGAACGCAAGCCCTTGTGTGCAACACGCATGTGAGCAACGCACATGCGTATTTACGCGCTATTGTGAATCCGGCTTAAGTCATTGAACATTTTCTAGTGATGCACCGGATAGTTATCGCAACTATCTGGCCATATAATTGACAGTTGCATCTGCCTTTACAGTCTGATTGTGATGACAACAGATGCACATTACAAGTAGGACTTATTGCTGATCAAGTGAAAATATTAAGATCATATCAAATGAGATGAATAATTTAAGAATTGATCACAGAAAGCGCGAAATTATTCCAAAATTTAACCGATTGTCGCATATTACAGCGATGTCGCACATCAACGCGCCATAAATCACTTAACACATTATATTCTCAGTTTCCTAATGCGTTATTATATACTTGCATCTGTGACGACATTGGTCAAGATATAGATATCGCTCTATCTAGAACACGCAATTTTTCTATAACAAAATATTTATGTGAGAATAATAATGACTCAGGCACCAAGTAAAATGGTATTTTCTGAGCATCTTTAGGATGTGTTGCATGGCGAATTCGGTGTGCCAGTAATGAAGTGGTGATGCCAACTGTTATCGCCGGATATCGCAGATATCTAAGACAAAACGTCGTTAATTATTAATTTTTCACTGAAAGCTTCATTTCACAATTTTAAACTGAAAATGGTAGCATCTTGTCCCGTCAGAAATCCTATGCTGTAGGGAGTAAGATATGTAAGTTGCCTTAAAATCAGTACAATAGAAATTTTCCAAAATTTCAACAAAGAGTAAAAAGCATATTTCGTAATGTCAGTCTTCGCAATAAAGTCTAAACACTGCAATTGAAAATCTTCTGAAAGCTGCAAAGCGGGTCGTGTGTTGAGCGATAAGTTTTATATACATCATTGCAACCTTTTTATTTGCTTACAATTTCCCAATTCCTAATTCTTCACTATCCAATATATTGAAAGTCATTTTTCTCTAAGTCCATATGTACATTTCGTCTGATCATTCAGGCACAGGCACCTGAAGAAACACCTATTATTTCCGAAGATGTCTGAATATGCAGACGAAGGGTACGTAGTGAACATTGACATTTGATTTTATAGGTGGTACGGTTCGGAATTTAGAAATTGAATGTTGTCATTTATATTCACCTTGAACGAACATTCATTGTTTGCAGCACACCATGTACCTGTGCTTTACTTTATACAATTACAATCTACGCAAGGGTAGATCGAATATATCGCTATGGAATAACTTTTTATGTTTTGAGTTTAATTTAACACCCATGCCATTAAAGTCTGTCATGAAGCATCAACTTTCCGGTAAATTTTCCTTTTAAGGTGTAAAGCTTCATTTGTAGAAGCATCTATATGCATATTGCTACAAGCACTTTTTTGGCGACATGGTATGAAAGGAATTATGAAACTGTGTGCTACATGCATATAGTTCACATATACACTCTGTATATAAACACCGTGATAGCTTTACATGAGCACTGTTTCGGCAAATTAGTTGAATCCTTTGTGTTAAAGAAATCATTTAGATGCACTAAAATACACCAACAAAAGTATTCCATTTGAAGCAAAATACAGTATGCGTGCGTATTTTGTGCTATAATTTACATGCACAACAGGGGTGCTCCTAGTAACGAGATTGCCAGTCGTCCTTTTTCTAAATTCGTTTCTTTTTTGGTAAAATCCATTCCTTTTTGGTAAAAGCCTTCAGTAAGACGGACTCTTCTTAATTACTCATCGAATGCCATTTTTGATTTATGCCATCATTGTCCTTTGTTTGCATGCATTTCTTTCATGATAAGTTGTAACCTACGTTTTCATTAAGTCATTATTATATCTAGATTTGATTTTAAATAACTTGTTATTCACTCGCTGTGTTAAAATCAATTAATCATGCATTTGAATAGCCGTGTCAATCGTTTCATAAAGTAATTATCTTGATCAGAAATTGCTGAATAATGTATGTCGATGGTAATGTCAGGTAGCATTCTGATGCGCTAAAATTCACGAATAACATTCACCAAACCCTCTGAAGATCAGAGCTGTATTCTGAAGTCGGTTCGGTACTCATCTGATAGAGCTTCGTGCCTTTCGCAGATAGCGTCTAAATCGGTGCCTTCCCCTAGGGGCAGTCTCAATTTATTTGAAGCAAGGAAAGTAGAGTTGAGTGGCGTTTGAACTTTGATCGGTGGTGCTTCATCTCTTTTTCACTTAACTATCCCGTGAGTAATATTCCATTATATGTTGGTTATGGACATCAATCAAATCACAAAGTCCGCCTCTCAATTCAACTTTGTCTACTTCAGACAGCGCGTGATTGTCTCAAAAGGAAGCAGAAGCAGCTGAAAATGTGGACATATTTTAATATCTACATAATTGTTTTTGCTTGAATAGTTCCGCCGGAGCTGACGACAAAAATGAATTTTCTTATACATTTTTTTTTCAATCCCGACCGATCGTTCTTAAGCGATTTAGTCTACGAACTTATTGAATTTTCGTAAGTGTTCATGTATGAGTTTTCTAATAAAAAAAGTTTGTCATTGCATTTTCTAGTGCTATGTTCATCTATGTCATAAATATTGAATATGCATAATAATTCTTAACATCCAATTTTTAAACATGGCCAGATTTTAGGAGAACATTTTTCTATAGGACATTCTATCAGACATTCTACAAAAGGGTAAAATAGTCATTCTTTAGATAGTCTCAGGATAAAATTTCCAGAAAATTCACGAAATTCTCAATTTTACAAAACTGATATTGCATCAAATTAGAAATCATGCAGCAGATCTTTTCCAAAGTTGCACATATGAAAATTCGAGAATTCGAAGGAGTAGTTTCATCATAAATGATTTTTTCACTTGTTTTCGGTGTTATGATATTATACACGTATATCACCTTGCGGTTTCTTTCAGCTCGCAAGGATTGTGAGGCTCTTGTAAAGCAAACGACGGACGCCGATGAAGTATTGGTGAAGTACAACGAAAAGTTACAGGAAGAGCTACACGATAGAAAGCGGATAGCTGTCCTTCTTCGAACGTTCCTGCTCTATCAGAGTGATCAAGTGAAGAAACTGGAGACTCAGTTGAAGGTAAGTTTATAGTGGCTAATGACAGAATCGAATATATTTTGGTCTAGTTAAGATAGAGTATATGTGTAAATCTCAATAAAATTAAAAGGAAACATTGATTCGACTTAGACTAAAGTGACTGAGAAGTTACACATACGAGTAGATATCAAAACATCTGTGGTATGCAGTTAAATGTGTTTTGGCCAGGGTTGGGGTATTACGCACTTAAATTTTGCTTTTCAAATCTCATGTAGTATGCTTAAAGCAGAAAACAATCTTTTGTGGAAGTTTGCAAATAAGCATCAGTGAGTAGAATGTAATCATTGTTTCTAAGATTAAAAATCGAAAGTCTTTGAAAAGCAAAATAGGCCTTGCTTTCTGGATTGCGGGAAAGTCAGGATTAATACTTTTGCTTCACTTGTATTGAAATTATTGTTTTCTCTAATGTTGTACAATAACTATTTTGTGCGGATTTTACACAAGAATTCCGAGACAACTGTCACTCATGACAGCTTGCCTAATATATACCGTCTCATAAAAATAATAAATATTGTTATTGGCTGATTTCCGTTATTAATGTTTTTCATTTACCGGCAATTCATTGGTGAAGGCGACAAACGTGAAAATGAAGCGCTGCAGACCTATGTAAATAGCATTAAAGTTCATCACTTCGTTGCAGTGCGATTCGTGACCCGTGGTTTGCTGATCTTGAAGGGAATTTCATCTTGACAGTGACATTAAGGCGTATTGAGAAGAGGGATAGATCGATTCACCCCTCTTCACACGACAAAAATGTATCTGTAATGATTGTTCATATTATACATCATTGGGCGAACGCTATAATTAAATTGCATAAATATATAAATATAATGAAAATTGCATCAGCGGAATTTTATATATCTGGACTTATATATATATATTGGACCATCTGAAGTTTTCGCTTTGCTAATATTTTGTTGCAAAAGATGAATTTGAAATTCTTTTGATTCTCTTTTTAGATCGCTAAATTATGGGTCAAGGATATTTATGTGGGAAACCTAAAATGCAGGATTTTTCTCTCAATAAAAAAACAAAGTGCTCTGGTCCAAGTGTTGCAGCAATCAGTAGTCATAGTATAGATTTTAAAATGATTGACAAAATGCCTGAACAATTGCGGAATACAATCTTATTCCCAGCATCTGCATGGTTCGAAGAGTATAGCGATATTTGTAGCAACAAAAATCAATGTTTTTGGAATCGGTGTCTGAAAGCAGTGAATGATGATTTTGTGAAATTGTAACGGCGTCCGATATCAAGCTACAAAATTTTAATAATAAATGAATGCTTGTTTTGAAATCATTGTCTACTAGAAAAGTTCCCATAGTATGTAATTAGAGTCAAGACAATGCATTTCTGATGTTTACAATTGCTTAGCAAACATTGAAAAGTGAGAGACTACAAATGTTGTAATGTGCATTGTGAAGGAAAGCTTGGATGAAGTAGTAACTGCATCCTTGCGCTATCAGAATTGCCCGAGGGTTAAGGAAAACGAAATCGCAGCGGAAGGTGCTGAAACAGCACTATGGAAGGATAATTATGTGATCAGAAAATTGACTTATAGTCCGGGAGCTAGCGTGAACTTGTGCAGGGAACGAGGTAGTACATAAAACTTTCACATAGCATAGTACACCTCTAACCTACTGCAAAACTTCGCGTCTGCCGGATCACATCATTTGCTTTTCAGAAATAGAGAGGATAACACAATCCTATGTATTTCCAGTGGTAAAATTGTGACATTTAAGGTGTTGACTCCATTTTTTCGAATTTTTGCTCTTAAAAGTTTCACAAATTGGTATTTTGTTGAACTGGTTATTATAGAAATCATCTACAGATCATGATCTTTCAAATGAGCTATCATTCAGTGACAGAGGATGAAGTAAAGTGTACAAACAGACACTTTTCGTTGGTGTAACTGCAAATTTTAACATAGAAATTTCAGGAAAATTGTTGATATACTTCAACGAAAAGTGTCTGTTTGTACACTTTACTTCATCCTCTGTCACTGAATGATAACTCATTTGAAAGATCATGATCTGTTGATGATTTCTATAATAACCAGTTCAACAAAACACCAATTTGTGTAACTTTTATGAGCAAAAATTCGAAAAAATGGAGTCAACACCTTAAATGTCACAATTTTACCACTGGAAATACATAGGATTGTGTTATCCTCTCTATTTCTGAAAAGCAAATGATGTGATCCGGCAGACGCGACGTTTTGCAGTAGGTTAGAGGTGTACTATGCTATGTGAAAGTTTTATGTACTACCTCGTTCCCTGCACAAGTTCACGCTAGCTCCCGGACTGTTAGTCATCTTATGGTTCGATTATAACATTTTTAATATCGGACACGAAAACATGAAATTGTAATCAACGATGGGAGAAACATATAAATTTCATGTCTCATCCCTAAAATTCTTGAAAAGAAATCCTAGACTTTTTTACAGATTGAGACCTCACTATGTATTTATATTGATGTATAAGGTTGCATAAGTGTTGCCACATGAGTGATGTCTGTTTTAACTCAGTGAAGACGGGACCCGAAGAGTCGAGTAAAAACTCATTTTGCCTTCTATTAAAAGTTCTGCAGAAATTCAAGGGAGCGCTTCTCGGATACGAGTGTAGCTTATAATTTGTTGCCACAGATCATGATCTCATAGATCAGTATGACTGGGTGCAAGTTGCAGGCCAGTCTTTCAGAATCTAGGGTTGCTTGCTTCTGATATAGAGAAATTATTTATGCCTACGAGGGCATTATGTCGTCAATGAAAGATTTTCAGAATTTGTAATGAATATCTTTGATTTTCAGGATCACCAAGAAAAGCTATCTCAAGTGAACGCGGTCCGATCAGAACTTACCACCCATTTGTCGAAACTGCCCGATCTCACAATGTTGCCCGACAAGACTGCTGGTCTTGCTCCACTGCCAACTGTAGATATTCTTTTCAATTGAAATTCATCCCTGATTGAATTATGGATCTCAATTCTCATGTAAATCAGTGAATATACCATACCCAACCAGAATTTGTAGATAATCCAATTTGCTGATAAAGCATTTGCCTTGTTGAGAACTGTCTTTTGATCTGAATGCAGTCATGTAGCGATGTTGGTTTGAATAGAGATATGACTGGTTTGCTGAGTTTTCAATTTTTCTTGATTCAGTTTATCGAAGCAATGAATTTTGGAGCAAGAATTGTGGTTTATTGCTATCAATAGAGGTGCACAGAGCGTTCAGTTTGACCGGACTTTCCCATCTTTGCATTCGAATAATAATATTGTATTTGATCACTTATTTTCGATAGTTTTTGCATTTACTATACTCATCACAGCATCATTACAAGCATTAAGTATACATTTACGTGGAATGAGAGTAGTAGACTACCGTCGTTAGCCTACTTTATCTCTGCCATATACGAGAAACCTAATTTACCGTAAGCATTTTGGATAATAGTAAAGAAAGTAGCACATTCCTTTCTACTATAATGTGAATGACATATTCCCAATTTGTCTGATTGTGTATGAATGAAAAAAAACTTTTGACCTCACGCTTAGAGGCCCTAAAAGATTGCGGTGTGCCCCTCCTTCTTGTCATAAATAATTGCTAAATCGATATCAAGAATTTCTTCAAATTATTCGTTATCCGTGATTGCAAGCGCCACTGAAAACATTCGCAAATTTGCGCAAGTGGAGTCATAACTAACTTCTATGCATCCTTGGCATTTTGAAAGCTTAACGGGAACCGCAGTTTCAAGCAATCGGACTAGCGTGAGTGACGACAGGGCCAAACAGCTCAATTGCGACAAAACATTAACGAAGTTGGGTCTCGGTTGACTCAAATCATTTGTTAAACTGGTCCTACATGAATTATTTACAGACTTACTAAGCCAAGTTAATGTGCATGCATACATGCATGCTAAAAACTAATTTACTCGCAAGACATGTATGCGTTTACATCCATATAAAATGTGCTAATCCGAGGCTCGAAAGTCGAAACATGAAGACTTCAATACTGGTTTTTGCAACTTGATGCATTTATGAGCAGGCTATTCTGGACAAATCAGGCATGAAAATTCGTAGTGCTTGGTGTTTCAATATATCATTAAGTGGTTATGGCGATGTTCGATGCGGTTCAAGAAGTTAAGATGTGCAATTGATAATCAACCCCATTTGACGTTGAGGGTGGATGCAATAATCCTGAAATTGTGCACAGGGCTGTAGGCTGCATGATGAAACTTATTATTTGATCATTGCGAAGAAACCGAATAGATCGCTAATGACCATGACAAGGATGCCTTTTATTGGAAAATGTGTTTTAATATGCACTATCTGAAGAACGTTTTACGTAGGGATTGTGCTAAATTTTCCAAAATTAGTCCGATTTTTGTTGCATTTCGGGATTTCCCAAACTCGGTAACAAAATGTATTTTGTGAGTCTTCAAAAGTGACAAAACTTTCGTGACGTGAATTGTTTGAATCTGAATCAAGCAAGTTTGACTGTTTTCAACGTTAAAGCAACCGTCAGGACTTGCGGTTTCTGCAATGATTTACGTTGTTGGGACTATGCGGGAAGTGTTGATAGAACTTACTAACCACATCCTTTCTCGAATCTCAACATGGAGAATCCAGAAAGTGTTTAGTGAAGATATGTGTGAAAATATGTAGGTTTATCCAGCATCTTAGATATCATCTTTTAATTAATCAGTAATTTAAATGCTGAAGAAGATTCACATTAAATTTTGTTGCTCTACGATGTCAGATACGGACAAGATAGAATTCCCATGTTGCAAGGATAGCAAAAATGCGATTTCTTACTGAAGAAGCATCGAATTATGTTAACTGCATCTTCAAAGTCAATTAAACACAAGCAAATTGAAAACAGATTATCAAAATAATGACCCAAACGGCATTGATGCAATAATTGCATTGATACATAATAATATATGTGTATATCTATGTATATCCCGCCTCCACGAGATTGCTTTAAGCGATCAACAAATTTTAAGTTTCAATGTAATAAAGGTCTTTTTAGAGATAAAAGATGTTTTTATACGACGTGTAAACTTGATTTAAAGTGATTAACTAAAGTGAGATTTACTTCACTTGTGAGGGAATGCTAGTGATTTGCAGCGTCAATTGAAAACTCTCTCTACTGCAGTTTAAATTCAAATCTTTTGAATTTTCATTGATGACCGTGAGCTGACGTATAAGAGTCTGGAACAATGAGCTCCCCAAACTTGTCAACAATTTCTCATTTCAATGAGTGTCCCAAGACCAAGCGGGAGTGTTGCTGAACCTACGTCAATGAAAATTTTCGCGTGCAGCATTGCAAGCTTATTAAACAATCATCCACTCTCCACTGTCAAATGTTAAGGTAGTAGGTCGCATTGAAATCCATTATTTATTGCAACTCTAAGCTCCACGTGTTATATAAACTATCCCATAATGAAATGATATATTTAAGATCTGGAATTGTTTTATAAAAGATATGTTGGGAAATGTAGAATGCAATGCTTCCAAAATTCATACAGGCTAGAGTACGTGATTCTGGAAACTTTATTTGAGACAAAGTAGGGTTTCAGCTACATACATGTATAAGTTGCCGGCAATCATTTTTGACTGTCAAAGAACAGTTCGCAATATTTATATCACAAAGCATGCATGTAGATGCTCTGGAATTATGTTACATTTACATGCTCTTAATGTTGCAATGCTTGACTAAGCAATTTATTCTAGACTGAATGTCGTCAACGGTCGACATTGGTCTAATTAAATTTACCAGTCGGCCGGTCCAGACAGTTCATCGAAGTTCTGTCAGCCGCCCACGAAAGCGCGATTCGATATATTTTCGACAATGCCTCTTGTCACTCGATTATAAGTAGAAGCCTAATCTGAGAGACGTGCGTGAGTGCATCTTCCTCCCTGTTTACCTTCTTTAAATATCGTTGAAAATGCATTTAGTGCATTTAAATGGTCCTTAAAGAATCAATTGGAAGAGATTCGGGATCAGCTGATTAGCGAATCTCATGAAAGAAGACTGACAATTCTGGCCCACCTGGCCGAGCAGTCAGTAGCGGTAATTACACCGCAGAAGTCAACCGCTTGGTTCAACCACTCGCAAAGCTACGTTCCTGCTTGTATTGAGAAAGTTGACATTCTTATGTAATTGTTTAACGTATATTCAATATCATGCATAAACTATCGGAATGAATCATTGTTTTTTTACACATTAAATGTTCATGGCAGGAAACTAACTCATTTTTCTCGAAATTAAAATTGTAGCCAATTGAAATATCTATTATTTGAAGTTATAAACGTTTGTAAAACTGTGAAAAATAAGCAAAAAATATGAATTTAACCTTTGAACTTATATTGAACTTCATTTTTATAACTTTCTGAAAGGACTCTATTCTTTATCAATTTCATTCATCTTTAGTTGAAAAGTTTTTGTATGTACAAGTAGATTTCTTTACATCAATGCGCTTTTGAAAATTAACGTTGTGGTGTAACATGGAATAGTCTAATATGTGGTGCTTTGATGGTTGACACCGTCCCACTTCGATAATGTATTTTGCATTATCGTGTGGAAGGAGTGATTTACGAGTTACAAATTTGCAATATTTATAAACAATGTATGTAATTTATAATTATATATATGGGCGATTCCACGAAAAGGACATGACGCTCAAAATTTCAAATTAATTGTTTTTGGTTAGTGAACAATTATTTCAATGTGAGATTAACTGAATTTTTCAGACCTGACTACACCATTTCCATGCATTTTGTTAGTGTGAAATCTTTACATTAAAAAGTGTTGATTTTTTTTGTCATTTTTTGAGACAAACTTTCCTTTTGATGTATTGATGCAATGGTCGAACTTCTTTGCAAGCATATATTCTAGTTTTTAGAAGATGAAAACGTCGCAAGAATCAAAAACTGAAATAATTATTTAGTCTCTACCGGTTTCAATTGGCAACAAGATGACAGAGATTGACCAATCTTCATCATGAGAAATATAAAAAGAGGACATTTAGTCCCTACAATTTTAAACGACAAACAGTTTTAAAAATTTTTTCATTATATGCATGCATAGACTACCTAGATATTCTAAGATATATTCCAAGATATTCTATATCATAAAAATAGAAATCACAAAAGTCATAGGGAAGTAGGAGATTTAGGTTCATAGATCGCTGACCTCTGTAGAACATGCTGCATATTAAGGCCATGAGGCCAGTCAGTCATTAGTTGGCTAATGAATTTCAGTTCCTCCACCTTTCGTTGTTGATCATTTCCTTTTATTTCTTTCAGTATTGTCACCAGTGTTTTTGAGCGGATCGAAATTCCGCTTTCGCTCGCTCATTTGCTCATAATCGCCCTTTCGCTCGCTCATCGCTCATTTCCTCAAAATCATCCTTTCGCTCGCTCACCACTCAAAATCATCGAAAAATGCCGCTCGCTCGCTCATTTCTCGATAATGCCCTCCTTAATTCTACAAACCTTTTTTATATTCAAAGCTAATTCCATCTTTTATTCTAATAAACACCTTTTAGACGTTAAAGGAAAATTCATCATTTCATTTTAGGTGAAGTTTGAACCACAATGAAATAATGTAGACCATCATACCAATGTATTAAGAAGGTAGTTATTGCAGTAAATTAGTTGAAACAATATATTTTGATGTACATAACCACAGAATTCTTTTTATATGTATAGAAATAGGCAATAATCTAAACTTAATCTTACATGCTGATCACATGAATCAGTATATACAATTCTTAGCGCAAAACTTGGAGAAAATTCGCAAGTCAGTCAGTCAGTCAGGAACGAATTATATTTGAGTGACATTTCACATGTTTACACGTCTCAAGGCCACTGTACAAAATTTCATCAAAATTATAATAATAAAAGTATGTAAGTAAAAAGAATTTAGTACAAAAATTACGTATAACAGGATTTTAAGAAATGCTGCTTAATTGATTTCTTAAAAATATGCGGTTCAGAAATGTTCGTTATATGCGGTGGTAATGAGTTCCATGTACGAGAGGCTTGCACACAAAATGAACGTCCCCCGATAGTTGGGCACTTTACCCGAGGAACAATTAGTGATAGTGTTGTTGAGGATCGAAGACCAGGGCGTCTTGAAGAAGTGTATTTGAAGTCGTGGGCCAGGTAAGAAGGAGCTTTTCTATGAAAACATGCATGTGTCAACGCAGCCAGCCTATAAAGCGGACGGATGTCCGCAGGAAGCCAACCCAGATCTCGAAGTAGAGGACTTACAGATGAAAAGCGTGAAGTTCCAAAAATCAAACGTGCACTAGCATGTAACACGGATTGAAACTTATTAGAGAGTTTACGTGGAATACCGGCCAGGATAGAATTACAAAAGTCGAGGAGAGGCAAGACCAGTGATTCTATTAGTTTGATAAGGAGAGGACGAGACAGAGAGCGGCCGATGGAACGTATCTGTCGCAAGACACCAAAACACAAGACGCAAGGTGCGTCAAGAAACCATGTAATGCGATGACAATTGAAACTGAACTTATATGAAATCGTGACAAATTAATAGATAATTCCTAAAGTAGCTAATGATAAAATACATGACTTATGAGTAACTGAGTACTGAGTAATCAATTCAGTAGTAATCAATTACTGAGTGTTGGAAATCTGCTATAAAAAGAATCGCTTGATAAACGAAATTGTTGAATTATATGAAACAGAAAAATGCTGCACACAAAAAAACCTGACACATTGGCGCCAGCCGTCACTGAGATTTCGGCCCACTAAGTTAAGTATCTGTCAAGATGGTCGGTCCGCAGCAGCCCGTTGCGCCCAGGTCCTACCTTCTTCCACTTTTGCACTCAACTTCTTCATGGTGGTGTTTAGATTCAAGCACCCGCTTTAACAAGAAATTTCCTCACCGATCGAACAACGAAATAGCGGCATCCCACTCTCAGAAGGCATGAGCTCATATATCCACCCTTGCTTCTAAATCCCTTTGGCCAGTTCTTTATATTCCGCAGTTTTCTCTTCATGGGCATTCCTAACGCTCTCTTCCCAGGGAACAGTTATTTCGCCCATAATCATTTTCTTCCCTATCGCGTCGATCAACACTAGATGAGGTCGTAGGTCAGATAGGGATAATTCATCTGGCAGCTGTCTATCCACTCAAGTGGATCACTACCGATCACTTCCTACTTCTGAGGTACAGATCGCACGATGAGTCTTTCGTCTCTTTGTTTGACCAGTCGGTACACAAAGTCAATGCCCGTTGTTACTTACCTGCAGGGGAGACTTTTGTAAGTTGGCAGAACTGCCGAGCGGAATCATTATTTAGTACAGCGAGATCCTGTTCGAAACAACTTCTACTTTATCAATTTCAGCCCCTGATCAGATTCCACAAATTCGCAGTCGCTATAGAGAAATTCAAATTTGAAGATAGTAGTGGTTCCGCTAACTTCACAAACGTGGTGGAGGGAGAGAGACTGCTTCCACAATCGCTTGCAGGACCTAGCCGCACCGGTGCGTGTAGCATGCTCTCTATAGTGCCACATGATAGCCAGAGAGGGCACGACGAGGATTGGCATGTCACACAGATAACACTGTGGGTCGGTCCGGATTCCTCAACGTGTCAGATTAGCAGGGGCATGGAACACATCATTATGTCCATTGATGCTTCCGCTTCACTGCCAGTAGCCCATGTTCCACCAATCGTTCCATGAGAGCTTGCAAACTTCAACTCCCCAGTCGAGCCATCTGTCTATGTCCAACATTTGGACATCTTTCCAGACTTCCACTCTTGCGACCACTTTCCATAAGCACTATGCTTATTTCTTGCTGCATATAGCAGTAAGTTTCTTTGTAGCCTGTACACCGCAAGTAAATAGTACAGTAGACTGCATGCGAGGATAGAGCAAATTAACTGCAAATGTTGTGTAAACTTCCACGAGGCAGGAAAAATATCGCTCCTTTAAATTAAGGACGATATTGATTTTTTTGCGAGGTAAAATTCACTGAAAGTGAAGAGCCTTTAGACTGACCATGGAGACGACGCGCATCGAGGAATTTTACTTCGAAAAAAAATCGTAATTGACTTGAAAGAGCGATATTTTACTTACCTCCTGGAAAGTTGCATAATGAATAACCCTACGCATAAGACAACGAAAGATCTAATTGCAAGTATAACGTCCTAAATTGAGCTCAATGTATTTCAACTGTATGGTACAGTTGAAATGCATGGTTCGATTTTCAATATCTTAGTTGCATTCAACTCTCAGCACTCTATATTTTATCTACAAAGAAATCATCGTAGCTGTATAATCGAGACAGTACTATTACGAAAGCTGTTCAAAATGTTAGAATATATACTTTGATACCTTGATTAATGGTTTCTTTGAAACGAGTTGGAAAAATCAAATTTTAAATTGTCTAACTATTATTCATTGATCTCCAACAATTCTTTGTCCAACATGTTGATCTCAAGTGAAGAAAGAAGAATCACATGTAAGTACAGCATATAAATCACAGTTGAACGAGATGTCTTTGCAATGACACTCACCGTGGCAAGAAATAGAAAGAAGGGTGCAGCAGAGCGTAGTCGGCATAGTCACCCAAGATTTATCACTCCAACTGATTACTACTCATTATTTTAAATGTTGGACACCATTAAATGCTGTATTCCTTTTCACTTAATAATGGTTGTTCTGGTATATTGTCCAAATGAGCTGTTAAAGATCAATAACTAACAAGAAGACATTTCAAAGATTACTCTAACTTAAGGAGGCTATCAGAAAAAGGATGTAAGCAAAATAAACTCAACAATGTTACAATTAGAAGATTTTCAACGACTTAATAATTATCCATACCGGAGAGGGACGATTCGGTTTCCCGATTTTTTGATGTGATCCTCGTAAAACTAAGTCGCCCGATCTACAATTTTGTGACCTAAAGTTTTCAAATTTTTCACTGAAATCATTAAGTTCGGTAAAATTTCAACTTTAAAAAAAACTGCTGAATTTGGTGATTTTAAATCTTGCTTTTTGCAACATGGAGATGAATCAGTTGCAGTAAATGAACATCGCGATAAGAAAGCTTAGACCCCAAATATGTTGTACCGTGAATTTCATGTGATTTTAAACAATGGTACGGAAGTTAAGGGGAGACCGATTCAATCCTACGCGCTTCACAGTCCAATATAGATAGGGTTAAAATGAAGGTCTTAAAATCAATGTACCGTACAGTGGAAGCCATATATTCCTACATTCGGGTTGTCCGTGTGTAGGTCCAATTTGGTTGGTTTCAATTTTTCCACAATTTGTAGTTCTTTCACCTTTGACGATACTGAAATGTCTCAGGGATCTGCATGTGGATATGTTCCAGCAACGAAATGTTTCTATCAAATTAAAGCATCTCATAATGGCTTCGTGCAATTCCGGAGACCATCGGTTCATCTATGGGGCGAAGCGATGATTGGGAGACCGATTCAAAAGATTTATGAATAAATAATGTGTCGATGGTCAGATATTCAGCACATCATCGATCACAAAGACCTTGTTCTTGCTAAGTTCATACCCACAAGTCCAGACAGGCATTCAATGCATATTGTCAATTGAAGCTGGGACATTCCCATAACGATGTCTACATGTTTCATAATTTTAATAAACTTATAGTTAATAAGACTTAAGGTTTGTCCTTAAGAGGACAGGTGGTGCGTTCCCACCGGCAGACATTAAACGTTCAAGGCGCGTCAAACTTTTGACTATCCTAGGACTACATTTTAGAGCCAAACTTGACGAGATCGGTGTGGAGGACCTTCCCACTAGTCCATTTTTCACTCAGCGCTTCTAAAGCGGGGCTGGACCTTACCCCTAATGGTCCTCTGACTTGTGATCCTCGACAAATGCATGAATGCATGAAGGTCTTTAAGCACAAAGACTTGACGGATCTGATTGCGTGCCGGGCGGACCTACCCGGGGGTCCATAACATAGCGCTATACGGGCTGGACTTCACCCTTAAGTGTACGAGATCGTACAAGGCCGCTTAACAAGTGATCTCCTTGGTCAAAGTTTCAGGCTCGATTGATTAGGAACTTATATATAAATAGACACTTAGTAATCACCATGTCAACCCCATGGAGACCAGTAACCGACACAGTCCATTCATCACACTAGGGTAGTTAGCGATAAAAAAAAAAAAAAAAGAACAAACGTTAAAACAAATAAAACAATAGCCAGTCGTCAGCAGGTACCCGCCTGGTTGCGTTTCGGCCCCTCTACCTGAACGCTCAAGCCCAGGCGGGCGGGGCCCCGCATAAACTTATATGCGGCTGGCATTCTAAAATCAATACAGTAATGATATGTGTAATAATAAGTAATACTGATAGTAATAGTAAAAACAAAAACAAAACAACCGCAAAAGACGGATACATCCAAAACAAACTAAAATATATGTGTGAAATACTGAAATGGTATAACCAATAAAAAAAAATGTTAAGAAAATAGTGTTAATTATATTGTTTAAAATGCGCACTGCGATGTCAGCTGCCTGGCTGAGAAATATCCAAACTTGACTAGAAAATTGTTATGACCGGTTAGGATTTTCTCAGTACATGCCTTCATTTTAGACTTACAATATCCTCTGCTGCTCATCACAAAAAGTGTCATATTAATTCGTTTAATTAGATCTTCAAGATGTGAGCAGATGCGACAATAACGTAAAACCTGGCCGGCAAATACATTAATTCCCATGTTATAAGGTATTGCACTGTCTGGAAATGTCAACAGAACAACAGGGAAATCAAAATCTTCCACTTTATGATATATTGAGGTTCGAAGACCGTCTCTACTAGATTGGAGTCTCACATCGAGGTAAACAACGGCTTTGTCATTGACTCCGTTTCTATCTGCAAGAAGCTCCATCCAAACTTTTTATTTTTAACCAATTGTTTCATAAAAGCAAATTCGCAATTTAACAGAAACAAGTCGGCAAGTAAAGGACTGCAATTCCCTCCCATTGGTACTCCTCGAATTTGTCTGAACACGTAACCGGAAAAAGAAATGTAGACTTCAGACACTATAAAATCAATAGCCTTCTTAAAAGAGTCCACGTCATAACAAGAATACCCCTTATATTTGATTTCAAGAGTGAGATCCACAGAAGAGAAAAAAGTAAGGATGTTTTGTTCATCAATCGAGTTATATACATGCATGTACAAGGAACCATTTTTAAAAAAACTTCAAATATTTCGCTTTTTTGATTATTTGATCTTTTTTTAGTTTTTTCTAAAAATGGCTCGCTCAACCGCTCGCTCACGACAAAAAATCACCGCTCGCTCGCTCAATTTTCGCTCACAGAATATTTTTTTCGCTCGCTCATCCGCTCATCAAAAATTTGAAAAAATACCGCTCGCTCAAAAACACTGATTGTCACCCTTAAATCTTCTTCCAGGTGTTGATGTTTTATACAATGATGAGAAACCACCCTTTCTTCATCTCCATGGCGGACGTCAAATCGATGTTCTGTCATTCTTTCTCTCAAAGTTCTTTGGGTTTCTCCTGCATATAAAAAATTACAATTACGAAAACTTAGACCATAAATGATGTTTGATTATGTGCATGTTGTTTTAGCATCTTTGATGTTATAAGAAAGTCTAGTGATAGGCGATAACACTTCAGTTTCAGTTGAGAGCATGGCGCAGGTTTTGCAGCGCGAATTATTGCAGGATGAAACAATGCCAATGTTGTTAAATGAAAGACATAGATTAATTACATTGTTAAACAAGCATAGATTCTATACACTAGTTACTCAAAATATCAATTTATATTCACATTTCACATTGAACAATGTCCTGACTTGATTTGAAAGTATTTCAACTACAAAAAACGTACGAACGCTGTTTTTAACTAGTTTTTTATATTTCTCGAAATCAGAGTATCATATTAAGTTGAGAATGTAGGTACAATGAAAAAACTTCACTTCAGTTGACAGATTCACTTCAGTTGTGTTATTGGTGGTCGAGTTTTTGTATGACAACGCGATAATGTGTGAGTTCGGGCTTCCCTCATGTATGACATTCAAGTCAACAGGTGAAGATTCTTATAATCAGATTTCTATTGTGGTAACTATTAATAACGGTGTCCCCAGTCCACGCTATGGGCCAGTCTCTGATTCATCTTTTGTCATTATTCGCGCAGTCTTCGTTGACTTGAGTCTATTGATCTGATCTGATGGCTTTGACTTCTCAACGTGGAAAACTATATCGTGCCAAAAAGAAAGACAACCCCAACTTTAAGGATAAAGAGGCCTTGAGACAGAAGTGTTATAGATTATCCTTAAAATCGAAACCGGAGAAGTATCAACATGTGAATCTTTTGAGTCGCTTACGTAGGATAAGCTGTCGTTAACGGCAGGCTAAGCTAGGTACTTCGATGGATTCAGGCATACAAACAATCGATCGTCGACTAAAATGAAAGCTGTTCATCGCGTTGTGCGAAACTTGCCCAGATCACCTCGGAAGCAGATGGAAGTTGTTATCCATATTGCTGAGATGTACGAAATTAAGAAACTGCGAAAGGGAATGGCCGAGATACTCAAGAACCTTTGAAAGATGCCGTCGCCGCATACTACTGTCGCGATGACATCAGTCGACAAGCTCCGGGGAAGAAGGATGTTGCCAGGTGTTTGCCGTTCTCAAGGATCAAAATCAAATCATCAAATAAGACATCTACTTTTTTCACCGAAGGAAATACATTCTGTATTTATCGAGGAAAATCCAGGATACAAAATCGGCCTATCTAAATTCTGCCTATCTAAATTTCTTAATCTTAATAATAAATTCGGACTATCCAAATAATTTTCGGGAGTATTTAAGTTTCTCTGCATCTCATGATATTGATCCGTTTGCATAAAAACAGCATTTTATGTATGATTTAATTGACATTAATCTGTATATTATAGACCTTTATAAAGACTATATTAAGTATAGTTCCGCCAATTCACTTGATACTACTTATATTAGCTTATGAAATACTACTTACAAAACTTAGATCACGATAAGCGGCTCTAGATTTAATGACCTAAAGCAGGTTTACTCGAGTAATGCATTTCGGTTGCTGAATCGCAGTTATAGCTTTTAACTTTCAACATAAATAAATACAGAAAGCGCACGAACGATTTTCAAAATGATGGCGAGGCTTATGCCTACCTAATTATTCAATTCCGAAAATTCTGCTTCCACAAACAAGAGCTGGGTTCTGAGTTATTCTTTTATAAAAATCTTCGTGATTGACCATGCAGAAGATTGAGTTTTGTAAGCGCGTCAATTCATCTAAATTCCATGTCCCTGAGAAAAACGTACGAACGACATGTTTGAGGCAATTTTTCTCCCCGACAAAAAAACGAATTGAATTGAGATATATTGCATGTAGACACTATAACTGACGATTTGTGGTTTCACTGTGGTATTCACTTTTGGGTATGGCTCTTGAGTCCTAAGAAATAGATCAAGAATAGTCGTACTTTTTAACATACGAACAAATGGAATGTCCCATGTACATGTAAGAAAATTCAAAGCATTATTTTTTATCTTGGAAAGCGTGATAACATTGGTGAGGTGAATGGCAAAATGATAAAATGGTTGTGTGCAATGAAGGAGATGATGGATGAGATGTACAGGTGAGTCACATGATAATACTGGGACCGGAGGCGGCAGTACGTACTATTTGCACGATGGCATAGGATATGAACGTGCATGTAATTGCACGCAGACTGACATACAAAGCTGTTCTGTTGAAAATGATTGTTCAAAGTCCGTGGGATTATCATGGGTCGTTGTTTTATAAATCCCGTGGAATGGGATGGGCCTTGAGAATAAAAAACTCGTTGTTCTGTTGAAAATGATTGTTCAAAGTCCGTGGGATTATCATGGGTCGTTGTTTTATAAATCCCGTGGAATGGGATGGGCCTTGAGAATAAAAAACTCGTCCCATAGACATCCGTGATTATTACACGAAAATACTGCGCAAATCAAAGTGGTCATTATCTAATGCATCAATACTTTTTTTGTTCAATAATGCATCAATACTTCGTCATCAACTTGATCCTTTCTAGATTTTGTAAAGAAAAATTGCCACGTTAATGATTCTACAATTTAGGCCTGATTCATTTTGTTGTTCATTTCGCAGCTGATTCTTCTCAATGTACTTGGATTTCCAATTTTCTCATGATAATTCTTTGTTTTGCCATCAGTATTGTCTTTCACTATGAATGATAAATTTGTGGAAAAATATGTAGGCCTATATGCACTGCTATCATTTTTGAAGATATACTGTATTAGATTATTACTTGATAGGAAAGTTGTGGTGTCCGTACAAATGGACAGCTAATCAATAAACTTGTCTCACATGCAGAAAACATCTGTAGTTTCTGCAAAACTTCCGTCGCACCTTTGGGATATTTCGTACCTTTGTTAAATATCATGGATTTCATATTAGTTGTTAAAGCCGTTATGCATTAATTAGACAGTCACAAAAGAAGTCATGTAAAATCTTTTCAGCTATTTGAAAACCATGAACATACATACTTGCGAAATGGAAGTTATAGAGACATTTGTCTAAATTGCTTTCGAGGACATACTGTGACCATGACGCGGCGAAAAAAACTTTTAATATCCATGCTAGACAAAAAGAACAAGAAAGAATTACAGAATGTGAGAACAAAAAACCCGAAGACTAAGTCGAAAGTCCCTGTAAGCAAGTAGCATTAACAGCTTAACCAATCGTTTTCTCACTTGGCGATGATTTGGATACAGAACTCTCTGCTGGAATTAAAATTCTGAAAAAATCTATCTTTCACTTATGTGTTTTGTTCAACTGACTAGAATTTCGATATTTCTATGACATATAATTATATAACTTTGACTGACGCACAATGGTTGTGGTGACATTCAATTAGAATGCTCTATTATAAATAAAATGATCGTTTATTCGCCTATAAACAATAAGAGATAGATAGGCGCCATATTCATGAAGTCAAATGATGCTAGCTTCCAGACTGCCTTTCTCCGACTATTGATGTAACTTGAGAAACTCACATTATGGCATGTGATATCCACTTAATGCTTTTTGCTTGCTGTGATATTAAAGGCTCATGGATGCAATTTCCGATATTTCATGATAAGTCGTTGTCACCTGGAGAGAACACAAGTTTGTTCGCTATAAATGATATGATGATGAAAGTGAACTATTCCTATTCGTTGCTGTTGATTTTGTCACGTTTTTTAAAACAGTAGAAATATTTGTATAACATTTTCGATTCGTCAACAGATCGATGTTGAAAATGAAGTTCAACATTGGAAAGAGAATGAAGAGAACTAGGCAATAATGTCACTTTTATCGCTAATGAATGATCAGTATTCAACAACATTCTCTTACTCTTGCAGATACAGTCCGTTTCATAAAAAGTGGATTAGGTCGGATTAGTTTTATGATTCGTTTATGAATTGATACCGACCATGTATCATGTGAGTAAATGATTGTGACTAATATCACCTTTAAATATATACGCTTCATGTTGTCAATCATGCAGTGTACATTAGGGTTGTCCACCGACTATCGACAATCTATGTTCATATCCTATGTCATCTTACAAGATAATATACCAGTCAGCTATCACACTGATTAGTCGACTCCAATTTGGAAGCCGACTAGTCTAATTTCATGATGCATGCCGATTTCTTCCTTTGTCATTCTAGTTTTGGGTGGTCTGATGGAGTCATAATTTTGATAATTGCTGTGAATTATTCGACAATTTTTGTGCAGCCTCCTACAGACGTACGCTGCTCCGTTTTTTGATCTTTCAAAACATGAAGGGCAGATCAACCTCGATATTCGCTGTGATTATCAGAACGATAACAACTGCCACCACTTGTGAACTAGTGAAAGTCAATTAGGTATTAGATTGTTCTAACCACAGAATTAGACAGGTTGTCTCTTCTTCCGTTTGACTAGAAGGGAAACATTGGAACATGTAACGTAAATGAAATGGCACAATCTGCTGACATAATACCATAGCAATCGAACAATGTGCAGCCAGTTCAACATTAAACACGCCAAATTGTGCAGAGTTTTAGTGACTGTTATCAACCGGATCACACAGCAAAGAGACAGACGATGTCAGGTTCTACAGAGAAGTTTGTGAACGTTTTTTCATGCGCCTGCTAACTTTTTTTAAAATGATCGGAGGGCCCAACATTATCGAGAAAACTTCTGCGCAATGATCTGAATTCTTCGAATCTGAAGGAGTCGTGGCGATCGGAGCATTTTGAAGGAATTCAGAGCAATCCGCAAGCGACGCACGACTATTTTTCCTATCTCTGTAAGGTATTAAAAATTTCTTTTTGCCCACTTATTAAGTTCCTGTATGTGCCATCTGTTTGAATCAGTTTGCACTTCTAGCAAAGTGATGCGGTTAAACAATCTAATTCTGTGGTTTTAACTGAGCATTTAACACCTGTAGGTTACAGAACGAGTGATTGATCGAGGCCGCAGACCGAGATCAATCGAGAGTTCTGTAACATAATTGTTGCACACTGTTTTGCGCTAGCTGTGTTTGCAAGTGATTTACAAACTTATTTCTTGTTGTAACAACAAAGAACAGTTGCCAGATATTTGTAGACAGAATAGCACCGACATACATGTATGTAGGCGCATAGATGTCTGACAGTTAAGCAACAGAAATTGATACCTCTAGATATCAGATAATCAAAGGCGCTTCCATTAAGCAATTACCTTTAAATAACTACAGTCTAAGTGATGTTGAATAATTCCATGTTTGACTTAAAATTGACAGTTGTCGATAAAGAATGGCTGCTGTTGAGAAAAATTGGCTGTTCTTGCTGTGATTAGCGCAGTTGATACAGTAGCAAACATGCATCTTAGGGCTGTTTCACACATGCGACTTTTTGCAGCGCGTAAGGGTGTTTGTTTAACATTGCAGCCTATGGAGCATTTCACACAAGTCGCGCGTTTTCATTCTGCCGCGAGTAAATCGCGAGATTTTGGTTTTTGACCTACCAATGATCTTTAACATCATGCCAAACTGAGAACATTTCTCAGTTCAGCATGATGTGGCCATAAAAACTCATTCCGAATTGCCAATTTTCGTTCAGTAGAACCGATTTTCTCTGGAATGATATCTTTGATTTCCAAAGTGTTGATGTTCTCGAACTTCGTGTAAATCAATCAATACTGTAGCCAATGCGCGTGCTGACGATAATGACTGAACTCAAGTCATTGTCACCGATTTACATTTTGACCTCGTTCTCAGCCGTCAGTGGTCAGATTTCGATGATCCACACACCAAACTGATCCCCAGAGCATGAAGAAGTTAATGGTGCTCATGGCGTCCACCATGGCGAGAAATTCTTGCCTTCGCAATGCCCTTTCCGTGGAACAATGACCAACAGAGACAATTGGAAAGCTATGTCCATCGAAGACAATAGCTTAGTCGCGCGGATTCCAGGGTAACATTACAGCCTACGGAGCCCTTTACACATGTCGCGCGTTTTAAAAGCGGATAAATAGTCGCAGGTATTCTTCCGGAAATCGCGCATTTTGAGGCGATTTTGAGTTTTGACCGAGTAACGATCTGGAGTATATCGTCAATATGAGAACATTTCTTAGTGCAGTATGTTACGGTGATTAAAACGCGGATGTTTCAAGAGGAAAATGATAAAGTACCGTCACCTGTTCGAGCTCTACGACACTGGAAGTACCGCTTCATGAAAACTCAGTCACTTCATCCTCGCTCGCATGCCGGTAACCATTCTAGTCGGCGTGTCTGATGAGAAAAAAGACGAGGATCTCGCTGCGTTTGCTGATGAACCAACTACATCACAACGTGAAGTTGCGCAACAATGTCAGGTGTCACCAGTTGGTGTGAATCGGATATTGAAAGAAGACTGCTTCCTTCCTTGGAAGTTAAAGTCTCTGCAAGAGCTCCAAACATATGATTTTGTTAAGCGCAAAGCTTTTTGTGATACGATCTTGGGGAGACATAGCAGAGATCATAAAGTGACGATGCAACATTTCATGTTATCAACTCCGTTAATTAACACAATTCGTTCATCTATTCCATGGGTTCCCAAACTTTTCTCTTCTCGTGGCCCTCTTTCCGGAATTCGAAACATCCTGTGGCCCCCACCCATAAATCAAAGCTAATAATTACATATAAATGTTATTGCAATGACAAAAAGCATTCACAAATGGCATATACCACTGAATATATTCTAACGATCTATCTATTCAAATAGAAAACTTATCAGGAAAACGTTATCAGTGAGATAGACTCTTATCAGTGAGATGGGTGAAGCTGCAAATTTTTCACCAGTTTTTCAACCTGAGGCTCGGTTTTTGAGAGGCAGCAGCGCAAGTCAGGTTGCACATCAAGACGACTGCGATTTTTTGATTTTATTTGCAGTAGAGCAGAAAAAGCCGTCTCACATAGATAAGTCGAACCGAATGGCAACAACTCGCGCTTTGCAATTTGTTGCAGACGTGGGTATGACAATCCTATGGAACACCAGGATTCTTGGAGGGAGGCAGCCACCTCGAATTTCATTTTGGCGCCGCCATCGGTCTGTAGAGCCAGGAGCTCAGATTGGGTGTCATCGTCATCGTCCGAAATTGAAGTCACGTCTGCCGTGAATGGATTACGGACCATTCGTGCAATCGAGCTCGAATCCAAGTCTCGAAAATAATGACGGATCTGACTTTGCATTTCTTGAATATGCTCCAGCATCAGTGTTTGCAAATCTTCACCCACAGTGCCAGTCACGGAGCACAAGTGAGGCAGCATGGCAACGTTTCCATTCGAAATTTTTCGATGCCAGTTTTCAAGGTTTTTGACGAAAGCTTGTATGGTTTCTGTCATGTCCATCACAAGATGTCCTTTGCCGTGCAGTTGAAGATTCACCTTATTCAGCTCACTGAAGATGTCAACCAGGTATGCGAATTTCTGTTCATCAGTCCAGCCGACGCAGAGATCGTCTTTGTTGTGGGCTCCAAGAAACACTGATATCTCCTCTCGAAGGCTGAACATCCTACTGACGACATTTCCTTTGGACAACCACCGCACTGAAGTATAGAAAAGTAAGTTCTCGTGTGACGAATCCATTTCCTGGCACAATTGTCGAAGCAGTCTAGTATTCAAAGCACTTCCTTTGATGCAATTCACAGCTTTCACAATTGAATCAAGGACGGTGGAAGAGTTCGCGAAGCCAATGCATGTCGATGTATAATGCAGTGCATAAATTTGCATTCAAAATTTTTTTGTTTTACAAGCGCATGAAAACCGGATCGTACACCCATCATTGCTGGCGCACCGTCGGTACACACGCCGCATACTTCCTCCCATCGGAGACCGTGCTTCTGAAAGTAGCTATCAATGATATTCATCACATCTTCACCTCGTGTTGTTGACTTCAACTCTTCGCAAAAGAGAAGTTCTTCCTTGGGGCTTGATTCGTAGGCGTAACTAACGAAGACCATCAACTGTGAGCAAGCGGCGACGTCGGTGCTCTCATCAAGTTGGAGGCTAAACATGCCTGCTTGCTTGATTTGCGACACAACTTGCTCCTCGATATCTTCAGACATCTTCGATATTCTTCGTTTAACTGTGTTGTTGGACAAGGGTACTTGCGACACCTTATTTACTCTTTCGCGACCAAGTATCAAACCGTTCATGATCTTGATGCATGGCAAAATGAGCTCTTCAGCAATATTATGAGGTTTCTTGTGCTTGGCTATTTCCAGCGATATGCGGAACGATACTTCAATACCGGCAGCATTTTGCGCATGTACGACACCATCAGCATCAAGTCTGCAGCGTTTTACCCTGTCTGCCAATCTCTGGTAGTAAGCAACGTCCTTGTCTTTGTGCTGAGGATGATTTGATTCGAGATGTATTTTCAATTTACTTGGCCTCAACGAATCAACTTTGTCGCAAATCACACATTGTCTTTTCAACGCCTTTATCCATGATATTAGTGAAGCCGAATTTCAAGTACTCCTCAGAATACTTGCGCTTTTTGGTTGCCGAAGACATCCAAATCTTGGATTCGAAGAATAAGGGTAAAAGTAAATCTTATTGTGACGAAAGAAGACGAAGCACAAACGGCGAATATATCGGTGAGAAAAGAAGAAAGCGGTTTATTTCACTATCGATGAAGCTTAGAGTACTGAGTGTAATGGTGGTCGACTTGTCGCGAGGATTAGTGCAATGCGATTGTCAGCCAAACTAGCTCCCGGAGGAGATCAAGGCAGGCTGACTCACGAGCAGAAATAGATAGTTCGACTCCTAAAGGAGCGCGCCCGCGACCATAGCAGAGATCGCGATCGATGGAGGAGTGTGCGTCCTGCAAACTGGCTGGCTGTCTGGCTTTCCACAATTTTGCGCGCGCGTAGTAAGCGCTTCCGGTATCGATGGATGTTCACACCGATATGTTTCCGTCATCGACGCCTGTTTAGTTGTGCCATCAATACACTGTCTCCTCAAATAATTGAAATTGCGTCTGCCTGGATTTTACTAACGTCTGAAAATGAGTAAAGAATTATTTCATTTCAGAAATTTGCCTTTTGACTTTGAAATGTGAATGCACCCGTGGCCCCTTCAAATGGGCTCCATGGGCCCCACTTTGGGAACCGTTGATCACTTGATAAACCTCACGCTGTTGCTCCTCAACCGATGAAATCCCCATCAGTGACATATTGGGCTATGGTTTCACCACATAACCGTATTCTTTTCAAGCTTATCGATTCTACGGTCACGCTCCGGTATATTTGGAGATTCCTCGAACAATTGTGACAAAGCTATTGTCAAATCCACGAAATTGCAATCAATATTAGGAACTCAATGACGCTCCAGCTCAAGATGCGATTGTTTTCAGAGATCATTTGAATCGCAACCTTACCGGATGGTGGATAGGACGAGAGGACTTGCCTGGCCACCAAGTTCACCTGATCCGACCACGAATGATTTCTGGCTGTGGGGTGATGCACGACACCGTCTTTTCAGTAGTCCCCGACCTCTGCCGCTAGAAGACTTGAAAACGAAGCTGGTGGTCATTCTTCGCGAGATCGACACTGATGTTATCAGGCCAGCTTATGAATCATTCATTCGCCGCTGTGCTGTTTGTGTCGAACAGGAGGGTCAATATATTGAACAACTCGTGTGATTTGTGTATTCATTATCTATTTGCATACTTCAAAAATATGGAATACACTGTGTCTTCATTGGAACTTTGCCTTCTTCTTACACGCACTGAAAATGGTCTACAAAAGTGTATTGGTGAATGTCTCGATCGAAGAGAATAACGGATCTTATCAAGATATTCACCCCAAATACTTAAGTCTATATAAGAATCGTAAAGCTCAGCTGTTGACCAGAAAATGAAATATGAGTAAAAGAAGATTTATTCTTGTTGCAAATCAAATTTCATTTGAATAAGACTGAAAGTTTGTATATTGGAGCCGTTTTCCCAAATGTAGCGTTGCACACATTCATCGACGTTATCTTGGAAATTACCGTACATTATGACGCGGTATTTCAAGTAACTTGAAATAAAAATGGAAAGCCCGTGCGGACGCGCACTGCTGACAGGCATTCCTGTGCTGCATATAGTCAGCTACTGTCATCATTTCTTAAAATCTCAAGTTCTGTTGAGATCGGTTTGCTTGAAGTTTAACGGTGCAGGTAGGCCCTACTACGTTAAGAGAAAAAAACTCCTTTTTGTCTTTTTTAGAAAGCTTCAAATAGACATTTGATATAAGATATACTTGCGCAAACTAACATATGCCCAGCTTCTAATAGCGTCCTTTTGGTTTTTGGACGAATTGGATTGTCACTAACTGTGGGATTATAGAGCATTTGCACAATAATGCTTAGTGCCTAATACTCACATTAGCACAAGGCACGGTTATCGCAGGTTGTGTTTTACTGAATAATGGAACGCTACAAATGTCAATTGAACAGCTATTTTGTCAGAGGGACAAAAGTAGCAGCTTTAACGCAAATCCGCAATTTGATGTTTAACTCCCTCATGCTTATTGTGGTCATTTGACAACATTTCGACCCACATGTTTTGCATCAACATGTGAAACCAAAAGAAAGAGATCTATGACATTCTAATTATACCACTTCCGAACTCGTGAGATGCATAGAACGCCCGAAAATTTCATTTGAAAAAGAAACTATTAAAAATTAATTTCGAAAACAATTCATGCATGAAAGAGTTAAGGCAACAATATATACATGTAATTTCCTTAAATTCAGAAAACGGCTTTAGAGCCATAGAGACAGGTATATTGTTTTTAAATATGGTTTTAAACCCCTGCTTTTGAACGTGAGATACTGATGTTTTTTGTATTGTTGTCAACCTTGTTTTTAAATATGTTTTTAACCATGCTTTCAACACATTTTTCTTTTTGTAGTTTCAAGCATATTCTTTAAACAACACACTTTTATGTACGTTGTTTTTAAAGTATAATTAAGATCCCAATAATTGATGAGCATAATACAGGCATGTATTTGTAAAGCAATTTGACTAATGCCCACGCACTAAGACCAAATGGATATCCAGAGGATTTCATCGGCAAGTCAAAACGCTTCAAGAAAAACACAAGGCAATCAAAATGTCATTTTCTTCCGATTTCCGTCCACTTCTGAAAAAAATTGATCGATAAATCAAGGCAGTGTTCAGGAAAGAAAAGATGCCCGAATAGTAAGAAGACAAAATCTTTGCGTCAAGTTTAAAGAAATACCCCAATCGAGTATGGTCACCGCAAAACTGCCCTATAAACAAGAATTCCATTTGCCACAAGAAGAACATTGTATATAAGCTAGCATGCGAAATGTGTCTGAAAAGATATTGTGGAAGAACTATGCGTGCTCTACCAATTAGATGCAAGGAACACATCACAAGAAAGACTCAGCCATGAGCATCCATCTAAATTCATGCCACACAAATATCTTAAAAACTGCATTAATAACGCAAGACAATGGTGCGTCTTTATAAACCTCATGACATAAAACAATTAAAGCTCGAAATCAAGAACAGGAGTGAACTTGAACTGATTGGTGACTTTTTTTTCATTTGATTTTACCTCCTTTGTGGTTTTTAGTCTGGCTACTATCGGTAAAATGTAATCCAATGTTACCTGCTTCAATTGTTCTACTTTGTCTGTCGGATCAAAACTACCAAATTTGCTTTTGCTTCTGGTGCAAGGCTATCTGTCGCCTCTACCTCTTCATTTCTATGTTTATTGTTTATACACTTCCATGTTCTGTATTTTTGAGGTTCATTTAAATTATGCATTGCAAATACATAATTGTATTTCATTTTCCTGTAGATGTTCCTGTTCAAATTGTAGATTCATTTTCCTGAAGATGATCGGCATGTGCTGCTCCAAATATATTGCATAAAAGATTTTGAATGTTCAACAAAACTTAGTTATTCTCCATTCTACACAGTTATGTCAAATCAAGTTATCTTAACAACCTGGGACCAACATTGTAGACCTACCTCTATACCGGCATGAGATTTTTTTGGCTGCTCAATAACAACACGGATTATTTGCATGATGAAATACCTGCATTACCTTCACAGTTTTAACTGATGATATGATCATTCATGTATAGCAGTTACATGCAGACTGACCCACTAAAATGTTGAAAATTATTGCTTTAAGTCCGTTGGACCGTGGGATTCCCATGGGATCGATAATTGATTGTTCCCGTGGAATGGGATGGACTTGGAAAAAAATGTTCGTCCCAAGTACATCCCTGAATATTCCGAAATATAGAACTAATATTACGAAATATATATAAATTTCCTCTGGAAGCTTCAATTGTAAGATAAATATCGCCATGTATAAATGAGATTTGCTGATTTCAGCTAATCGCTTGAGTAGGATGCGTCCACTGTGCGCCGCTGCCAATGCATAGAAAGTGCTAGCTAAATATGCTCTTGCTGCACGCACTTTGGTGCTGTAATAAATCTTGAATTGATGCGACTTTCTATGTCTTGTCTAGGATTTGCGAAGATTGAGACCAAGGAAGCAGGAGACTGTGACGATAACGCCTCCTGTGAAGATTCCTCGATTCACGGATGTCCACAACATCGACTCGCCCGAGTTAAAAGAAAAGATAGAAAATGCCTACAATCTGGAAAATGTAAGTTGACTTTCATAGAAATCCAATGTGAAAATAGTTTGAAGATGAATCCACTTGATGCGTTGTCTATTGTGTTCGAAGGTGCTTCGAACTAAGAGAATAAAGTAAACTCAACGAATTTATTTTTATTATCGAATGTTGTAAATGACATATTGCAGGCTCTTTGATTTCAAGTTATTAATTTTTTCATTTCAGGCATCTGATTTTGTTTCTCGTGTCATGAATGACACAGTTGCATCGAAAAAAGTGTTGAGTGATCCGCTATTTTTGTACAACCGAAGCCTCGGTCGTCGTATGGCTCCTCTTCACTCCGTTCATAGGAGTCTTCATCGAATCCCTAAGAATCTTATTGGTTTCGTCCATAGAGATGAAGCTCGAGGTTTTAATGGGATTTTTTCCAAGAATGGTAACTTCTTTCTGGCTTCTTTCCAAGGTAAGCTGATGATTCCTCTGATAATATTCGCCTCATATTTTTTCAATGCTTAAGAACATGTTCTGAATTTCATTTTGTTGAGAATCTGTTCTATAAGCTTCTGCTTATCATGTGTGTGTGTGTATGTGTGTATGGGTCCCTACTGCCATTGACTTTCATTGCAGACAGAACTTTGCACGTGTACAATTCAATGGATCCTCTCCAAATGCGTTTAATGTCCGTCAGAACAGCCGAATATGTCCAGTGGTCTGTTCTGGATGTTGCTCTCAGGTGTGTAATATTTTCTTGCATGCATTCCGCAGTTGTATTTCAATGCTGTCTTTCTTATAGCCCGGACGAAAGAACGGTGGCGTATTCCGGATGGGCTGACAAACGTAAGCTTTGATCTATATAATTCGATGAAAAAACCTCCGTTGTGACTCCTTTTTATGATGTGGAGAGGAGTATAGCTCTTTGATGATCAGCTATTTTTATGGAGAGCTCCAAAATTGATGAGAGTGCGATGCACATGTCGTGCAGCTGCGCTGCCATGATCACGCAGGATGACAGCTCAGCTGCACGGAATGCATTGCAATCTCATTAATTTTGGAGCTCTCCATAAAAAACAGCTGATCTTCAGAAAGATGTACTCCTCTTCGCATTATAAAAATAACTGCTTTATCCTGAGAAAATAGGGCTCGCAGCGCGGGCTTCCTAGTCAGCCCGATTTTTTAACATGACAGTTGCGGTAGCAGTTAGTCAGCTAGAGTTACACAGAGCATGGGTACTTGTTGTACTACGTAGATAGGACAAAACGTTTCATTATTATTTCATCCGGCGGTTTAGCTAGACCTTCTGTTTTCTTAATTTGTGTTTCGAAAGTTCGTGTAAATTCACCTATGCCTAACAAAAGTAAAATTATCAGTTAATATCAATAGCTTGATTACTTTATTTTGATATTCAGATGTTAAGCCACATTGGAACTGTATTTTCCTTAAACAGCGAACGAGTAATTCGACCCTATCGCCAGCAATTTTCAAAATGATGTCATCAGTGCATTAGCTGGAATGACGCTTTAATACGCGACACGGTGAAGATTGCTAATGCAGATAGGCCCTCGTCCTTCCTAGAAAAACTGAATTTATGTTTTGCCAAATATTCATAAATACTTCCTAATTTCAAAAGAAGCTTCCTAACACTCAAAAATCAAGATATCTCAATGAACATCTACTTTTTCAAATAATGATGATCTAATTTTGGTTTTTCTTCTCTCCACTGGTAGTCACTATGAGCTTATGAAATGCAGGAAGCCAAGTATATGACTGCATTTTCTTGTGGTAAATCAATATGTATTGGTACACTAGACAATGTTCCTACTCCTACCCTAACAAATGAATCGTTCATGATTTCTACTCTTGAATCTAACAAAGGACGTTCGAGTACCCGAAAACGTTCGAATAGCAAAAATTATTTTCGAGAACAATGTTCAAAGTTTCTAGGAGAGAAAGTAAACTGATATTCTACTGAAGTGAATCATCGCAACTTTCGTAATTTTAGCTTTCCATTCCGGCGAAACGAACGTGAAGAAATCTGACTGTATAACTTAAGGAGACGCTTTAATACGCTCGGGTTTTCTTTCATTCGTGATGGCTATAGAATTGCCAGTTAGTGGCATGAACGAGCGAAACAGGTGATATTCTCACTGAGTATTATAAACTGAAAATAAAATGTGTTACATGAATGCCAATTTTTATTTCTTTTTTAATTTGAACACGAACTGCTCAAGTTCTACATCATAAGTTTAATTGCTCATCATTGTATTGTTTTCAAAAAGATAAGGAGCAATGATGCCGTAAATCCTACAATTTTGATGCTTTTCTTATTTTATCATCATTCAATTAACCTTTCAGTAGTGAGTGTCATGTTGAATTGCTCTTTGAGAGAATAGCGATAACAATGGCCTTGCCGTCTTCATGGCGACTTTCCTCTGTCTCTCGCTTGCTTACCAAATGTTTAAAATCCGGCTAAACTGCTCTATCTCGCGCTCGTGCTGTATCCAGCCATGAGGAACATTCTTTTTTACCAGTGATGGTAGAGATCATGGCCTTTCTTTGTATCAGTCTTCTGCACCTTTTCTTTTGCTTCAACTTCAGATCTCATTACATGGGAGTTGTTTTGAGTGTATCCAAAGCATCAACTTCGTAATATTTGAACTGAAATAAAGAAATGTAAATGTTTTCCTGCCTTAGGATGGCAGAACTGTTATTGTTGCGGAGCTCATGAATTTCAAAACTACTCAGAAATCAGTTTTGAAGTCGAATGGAAAAGCAGTTTTAAATCCCTAAAAATACAGTTCATTTATGCTACATTGCACGAGTAACACTGACCTTGTAAAAAGTGATTTGGCAACATCATTTGCAAAATTTGTCATTTTCGATTTGATCCTACTCAGGAAGCGAGATTGAACAAACAAAAAGGGAGAGAAGTGCAGCTCGTTTGTGAGCATCCCTGATGATAATGATTGTATGCTCGTCTCTGTTGCTTTGTCGCTCGACCTTCCTATCTATATTTTCTATGATTAACACGATTTATGGTTAGTTTTGGTAATGAATATAAAATAATTGACAAGTTCATTTTCCAATCATTTCATGTTTATATCGATGTTCTGATAGAAGCAGCGACTTGAAAGTAGGTATTACGTAGAAGATAGATGCATAGATATGTAGTCAAGTGATAATACCAAGGGAATATGGCAATCACCGATTTCTCCTTCTGAACTTAATCAGCATTTAAAGTTCTTCTGCTAGACTATTAATCAGTGAGACAAGTATTCCGCGGGAAATCACGGATTTCGTACTTTACGACGGACGACCGTCGAATATGCATTATGCAGCCGGAACAAAAGGTCAGAGAACATGGTTTTCTCACGAAGAAAATCCAAAATAGCACTTATTCGGCCACCGCCGGCGATAGTAGAATTTCCACAAGCAGCAGAAATGCTGACATCCTTTCAACAAGGTCAGGCACAGACCTTGTCCAATGTCATTTTTAGAAAGAATTGCAATTCCGCATAGTGAAGCTAACGTAGTGAGCGGAAGTGATGGTTGACGGCGAAGAGAGGCGATGAGATCTTCTGGTCAGCTTCTAATTCCATTCCCATCATTTTTTCTAACTGCTCTGTGATGGACGTTATTACTAATCTTCACTACAGACCAATCCTGTGATTACATACGACAACGAATATGTGAAGCAGGTGGATTCACTTTGCTATCTTGGGATTTTCTCGAATTTTCGGGTGATCTGAAGTGGAACCTGCATGTTAAGAAAATTATGAAGAAGGCATCTCAGAGAATGTACATTATCTCTAACTTGAGACGTTCAAATTGTAATCCTAATACCGTAAAACCTCTATTTGAACGGCACCTCGAATATAGCGGCAGTCTAGAGGAGGAGTTGAAAATTGAATGGCACCCTCTAATTGAACGTCACCTCTAATTTAAAGACACTTTGATGAATTCATCTCCTACATCAATTACATGACTGAAATAATCTTCTTAATGAGTTTGTGATTTCTAACCAGTGATTACCGGTAACCTGTGTTTGTTAACTTTTGTCAAATAGATATATTCAGAGTTCTTATGTTGCATGTTTTCGCTTTTCTTCTATAAAATTTACAGATTGAAGATAAAAATTACTGAAAATTTCATCTCTAAATTCTGATCAGCTAGTCGAAAAAGTAGAACGGCACTCTCTAATTGAACGGTACCTCTAATTAAACGGCAGTTCGGGGAAAAGTTTGAAAAATAGAGCGGCATGCCGTTCATATAGAGGTTTTACGGTATATGTTGAAATGTTACTACGCCTGTATCCGCTATGTTTTGATTTATGGGTGTGCTGTGCAATACATGTATTTGTAATTTTGTAATGCTTCCCAATATCTTGTTGATGAACTGTTAAGACTGGAAAAACGCATCTTTCACATTATGAATATCCCTCATTCAACGAAAACTTCAATTCTTACTACAGTGGAGAAAACCTGCAGAAAGCTCTTTCGGTGTATCGACAGTGTAGTTGATCATCCGTTAAGGATTATGTTTTCTTTAAAACCTGGTGGTATGCTACATTGTTGGCATGTCAACCAGATCCTGTGCTGTGTTACGTATACCTTTTTGTAAAACTAAACGTTTTAATAATTCTTAAATCAAATTTTGTAAATAGTTTTTTGTCATTTTACTATTTCTTAGCTCCTATTTTGTGACTTTTTGATTCTGTGATTCTTTCATCTTATGTTTGACCTCAGCACATCTCTTGCTGTTGTATTGACCTCGATGCTATGTTAGTGTTTACCGATTCTGCAAAGAAAGTGAAGCAATAAAGAATTTATTTATCGTGCGATGAGCTACGACTTTATCATATAATCATAATATCAGGCATAAATATCTTTCAATCAGTGAATTTATATTCTTACAATACAGAGATTTTATATCACAAGCGCCTACTATACTTGACAACATGATGATTGGTGTACATCGGGTTTTAGTCGAGCATCCTGATTCGTAGACCTAATTTTGAGCAGATTTTGGCCAGACATAATAACTACCTTCTCTTAGCTCTTATCTTCTCTCTCTCTCTTTCACTTCTATATCTATCTCAATCTTCTATCTGTATTTCCTATCCAACAATTTTATAGATGAATCAGTGTAAATTTTAAAATTTAGATTTCTAGTATCGATATTCCTTCAATGCTTGCCTGAAAATAGCTGCTGGTGGCAGCTAAAATATATCGCTACCGATAATCCAATATTTTGCGATTTTGGCTCTTTCCAAAATTTTTTTCGTCGACCTAATGTTTCCCGATGAATCTTTGTTGCCTTAGAAATCTTTCGGTAAGTTGAATTGCAGAGTGCCTGCATCTTTCAAAGCGGCGAATCTATTGGAGAGTGGCTTCTTTTCTTTTTGTGAGTGCTTCACAGAAAAGTCTTCTGTTTGCGGCTATCATATTCATCCTTTTGACATCTTTGAGATGTACCTGTATTAGATTATGGTCTCTGTTGGATGGAACGCGGAAGGAAGTTATTTAAATTAAAAATATTCGAAATGCTGAGTCGGCATTTGAATGCTGTATAATATAGATGTACCAATAGGCTAACCACACTCAGCATTGTTATTTGGCAATCTGAAGTAAGTCCATTAATATGCAGTAGTAAATACGGATGATTGTTGAACTTGATTATGATCGGCGACGGTACTGATTAAAAGTGCTTGCAATAGAGAAAAACATATCCTTGTATCAGGGATCCTGACGCCTCTAGCGTGCTGAACATACATTCTGACATATATTATTTAATGACATTGCCAATTGGAATAAAGACTAATGCTCATTCTAGTAGGGATGTCGTTAGCCTGACCCTCGGTTAGTAACGTTGTCTACCGACTGATTCTACACATCAGAAACAAAATGTAAAATGTCATAGTATACTGTGCTATATTCAAATGTCTCCAGCAGTCTATCTGCTCTGTGGCATAAAAATCCTCCGATTGCATCTACATCTAACTTTTTCAGCGCTTTTGCATAGTAAATCGCAGATATGCTATCAGATATGACTATGTTTCAATACAGACTGTTGTCTTTTCAGTTTATCTGATGGATGTACATGATGAAGACATTCCTATTCGCTGTATCAATATGGAGACTGATGATCAGTCTTTGATGTGTGCCTTTTCTATCAAATTTGACTCCTCAGGACGAGAAATCATCGCTGGGTAAGAAAGTATCCAATCTCTCATTTCTTAAGAATTTACAAATTCTTTATATACTTCCAGTGGATACGAGGGAACTATCTTCATCGGCGACGTGATGACTGGGAAATGTATTTCATACGTAAGAATTGATAAAATAAAATCTTCTTTAATTTAACAGATTTTAATAAAATAATAATGATAAATAAAATAATTGATAAAAAATCTCATTAAATAAAATCTTCATCCCTCAGCGAATGCATTGATAGAAGCTCAATTGGATGCATCGAATAGAACTGTGATATACAAATCTAATTTACCAACTGTGTTCGTTTCGAGTGGTGTTCTTGCATGTTGGGATAGAGGATTGAATTCATACGTTAAATGTAAAACTTGACTTTTTATAACGTTAGACCAGAGTTGGTCCCGACCCCGATGCCGACCAGTACTCTGTGGACTTAATTCTTGAACAGCAATAGCCTGCAGCACCATGATGTGAATAATTGATTAATTAATTCTTATATTCAGCCTACCTCAAGATGCATCTAAATACTTTTTCTTTGCATACCTACAATGTAGCCCATGTATCTGATCACAACTGTATCATGATGAAGATTATCTTTTCTAAATAAAAATTGAGAATAATAAATTCATAATAAATTAAATGAATAAAATGTATGTTTTGTATGTATTACACATATGTGTGACATTGTTGCAAGCATTCCTTAAAAAACATAGTCCTTTGGGATCGATGCATTTATCCAGTGTGTTATCCAGTCTTACCCATACTTATCTGATAATATAGAGTTGCGCTATATTTCTACTACACAATAATAGCTCAATCAATAAGCAGTTCAGAAAGGTCTGTCCAGATAGTAATGCACAATCGGTTCTAAAATGAAAATCTTTGAAACAGAGAAGTTCATTACTGTAATTAAGTCTGATATCAAATTGTATCCTACATAATCGGCGAGCAAGTTGACTTATTTCTATCAATTTTCCAGGTAAAAGACCAATCTATCAAATAAATACGATTTATTCGCGACGTGTCGAAGCACTACTTCATCGTCTGGCGCTATTTTACAATTATGCTGGTCAAGCATTCTTCTACTCATATTTCTTCTATCAATGTAGGAGTGCCAACAGACCGCCCTTAAATGCTTCAGCGTCAAGGAATCTTAGTCAGACTCTCACATCGGAAAAGACTTCATTATCACCAAACTGCGTTTCGGACAAGTGTTCCAAGAAGCTGAATATCTAGAGATGCTGATTTACGAAAATAAGGAGAATGCAGCATAATTACTTTACCACAACCATGCGCCGATCCTCAAAGACCTTCAAAGTTTTGCGTTGTGGAGAGGATGAGCCTTCGCCTCGCTGTGTTGCCTTCGGTGTCTTTTACAATTTTCCTCTACTTCACTTTGTCCTTGAGCATGGAACGCTTTTCTTCTAATTCTTGACCTCAGTACTAGGGGGTTCAAATCATGGACTCAAACATCTGTCTCCTAACACTAGTATCTTTGTATGATCGTGCAGACAGTCGTCGATCTGCAGGTCCATCACTGATACTGTCGATCTATCGATCTTCCTTCCTAAGCCCGGTCTTTCAGAATACGGATGGCTTTACATTCTAAGCCCTCTGCATGTCAGAACTGCCGCACTCATTTTCCTTTGATTGTCACCAATTCTCAAAGAGTTTCCAGTTCCTGGAGTATTAGTCAGCATTCTTGTAGCAGTCATTTCGAAGGACCACGTATTGCTAATGTCGTCGGAGTGAGTACAATACTGTGAATAATGAAACTACTTCGGGATTGCGATTCCTCTGATACTTAAGAAATAATTTGAATGAAATGATGATATATTAGTTATAATGAATGAACTTCAGTACAAATTCAATTTGCGCATCCGCAGCAGCGATACCTAATATATCCTCACTTGCTCAGTCTATTTATATTTTCTGAATGTAGGTTGTTTCATTTCAGATAGAACACGCGCATACGATGGATATCAATGCCTTAGATTTCGCCGATCCTGGAGGTCACGTGTTCGTCAGTGGTGGAGATGATGCAATCCTACGAGTCTTCGACAGACGTACGTTAAGAGGAGAAGGAAGCCGAGATCCTGTTGGCATCTTCGCAGGTCATGTCTGTGGTGTAACCTATATTGACAGCAAGGTAATCAATGATGATTAGCACTGCTTTCTGACTAATTCAAGGTGGTGCGGTGGCCTTGTGGTTGGAGGGTATGCTTGCACGTCCTCTAGCTCCAACGTCGCTGGTTCGAACCTACCCACGACTGATCAGGCCCAACAGGCTGAGACATGTCTCATGGTGTTTACATCTCTTGAGATTTGACAAAAGTGATCAATGATATTTCAAAATAATATGACAGCAGGTACACAACCGAGATTCAATGCTTTCAAGGTGTCTACTACCCGTGAAAAATGTGGGAGTTCATTCTTGCCTGGCAGCTCTACTGTAGGAGAACATGCAATGTGCATGGACAATACAAAGCAACATTTCTATGCGAAATTATTCTCAGAAAGTACTATTATTGATCCCCCGATAATTCCTTTCATGCTAGATGATCTTCACGACTTACTCATCATGGTTAGCAGTGTGATCATTGGACTGAATTGGGTGAATTGGAGAATAATTCGTTCCACATATTTGACTGATGATGCCTCTGCACTGCGTCGACATGGAGCTACGTTTAGCGCCCATAATCCTTGTGGAAATTTCTACAAGTAATAATGCATATTCCAGATTTATGGATCACTCCTTGCTTTTTGCTAATCTGGTCTTTATATCTGGCGGAAAGAATTTGCAACTTTAATATCCAGTAAGGTCGCGATTTCTTTCTTTAAAACGAGCACTGAACTAAGCAATGTTAATGTAGGGCAGTAGATGGCAGACGGTTGATTGGACCCTTCCTGACAACTGTCTGAACGGTCAAGAAACCAATATGACCATGGGCTGAATCAGTTTCAGGTTGATGTTGTCATTGGAAAACAGAAGGAAATGTGGAAAAGAACAAATGATCAGGAAGATCAAGGATGTCATCCAAACGGAGAGATGCACGCTGCTAAGAGAAACAGATTTATGTCCCTCCCAAGGATAATAGTGCGCTGGAAGGGTGCTGCGAACGTTGACATTAAACTTCAATAACTACACAGTAATCATCTTCAGGCAGAAAGAAGTCATCATTGATCAATACATAGATTCAAAACTTGTGCTATGGATGATAAAAGGGAATGGAACTGGATAAACAGTGGAAAGTGTTAGCGGCTGTATTATTTTTTTCGCCGTGAGAAAATAAATGTTCGAATCACAAGGAAAAGGTTAAACATTAAGGAAGGATGCATTCAAAAGAGGCTCGCGACGGACTCAACCATGTACAGCACAAGATAATAACATTTCATCGTCGATTCTATCACAAGATTACTATTCAACTGACCGTCGTCTCAGAGAAGCTTTCTATACAAACAAATTACATCCGAAAATTAACAGCAAACATGAACTAATCAGTTATAGAGACGCTCTCTTCGACGATACATACTAATGATTCATGCTATACAGGTACCAATTTTCAACATTTTGTAGTCAGGTCATTTATATAGCATCACACTGGTACTATGTAATTCAGTGGTACGTACCTCACATAATATCTGCGTATCTATACCCCCTTTTCACTTGTTAAATAAATAATTTTCTCAATAAATAAATAATTCGTACCATCATTACCTAATTACGCAATAAGAAAAATTATGGAACGTGAAACACGTAAAAGCAAAGTGAAAATAAAAGTTGTGGAAAAAGCTGCTGCTTCTTTAAAAAGAAAATTGCAAAAATCAAATCCATTGAAAAGTAAAAAGATCGATGCTGTCCTATATGAATTGATATTTGAATTTATCTTTGTAAATGATTCAGCTGAAACGGCCAGACCGGCAAAATAATTATTTTTTGAATAACTTTCGGTTATTTTTCTTGTTCCGACCTAATCTCGCGTCCAATTGTTCTTTAGATTGTTCTTTGTATACTATAATAATTTCAATGATATGATGTTCCCCTTTTCTGTCAGACCTCCTACTTGAAGATGATCACTGTTTAGTGATTGAAATTAATTGTTAGTAATTTTGATAATGTAGGTGCAATATGGAATCAACTATAATTTACTCCTCTCATGCAATAAAATTAGACTGAATTGGATGGAGATGCAGACTGACGAATCACAAAATGAAGAAAAGAATCGGCAATGCTTCAAGCTGAGCTGCAGAAACGGAAAGAACGTGAACTGCAATCATTGATGTTGACATCGATAAATTGAATTTCTAGGTTTCTCTCAGGGTCACCGGTTCTCGTGTTCTTTGCCTGATAAAGCCCGTTAATTTGCAAGTCATTGTTAGAATAGCTTTCAATACTCTTTTTGAATGTATTATAATTGAAACCTTTTAAGTTCATTTTTGGTAGTGGTTAGAAGATTATCGCACATCCTGCGTTTGATTTTTGCACCTCAATTCTGTACGCTTGTTAATTTACAGAAATTATTCCATTGATTACAATTTTGAGGAGAGTAGATCGTTTGTGACACGTATATTTTAATTCCTTTAGGTGCACTTGTGCGATACACCGTCCCGTCATTACCGTTTATTTGCAAAGACTTTCCGTGAAATAAACCTTTGACTGACCGGGGAAACCGGAAAAAAATCGGGAAGCTGGATTTAAAAATTCCTTGGACACTCTGAATTTTGAGATCGATGCGAAACCAGTCGATCGATCGAATTTGTTGTCTGGTTTTGTGAAAAATATTGTTATCAGTTTCAGCACTTATGCATTCCCTTTATTGATCAGATAATTCAGAGTTGATCTATTTCAAATGAAATTTATTATCAATACGACATTTTTTTTCTTTATTGCGTCAATCAACTGTATTCGATACATTAGAACATCTTTTTTCATCACATAGGAAGTTATTGTGACAGTTCCCAAGGAAATGCGGAAACGACACCTAACAATGTCTTTTAAGATACACGAACAATACTTGGGAATCATTAATTTTAGATGGATTTTGCTTCTATTTACTCCACCCAATCACTTTCAACCTGGATAACTACTTCAAAGCATCTTTCAATATGTTTCAGTTGAATAGATAACGTAGGCGTATTCCGTTTATTAGGCCGGCCAATAATAAACATGACCAATTTGTATTGAATGTGAGAGCTCCTTATACTCCACTGACTCAATGATATTGAACGAGGACATATAGTATGTATACAATCTAAGCTAAGTTGCAAATCATAGTAAATCATTTCGCCTTCTTTTCTTTTTTCCCATGTTTCACTGATTTGAATGCCTTATCTTCTTATGTCAGCACATAGACACGTTTCGGTGCCATTTATAAAGTAATTTCATCGTCAATGTTTAACGCTGGTTTTGTGAAAATAAGATAACATGAGGTAGTCGGACACACAAATGCTATCAACTAAGAGGAGATTACTTCCTTGAGACAATAAGATGGAGCACGTGGCTTCCAGCATCAAGTATCGTGCATCTGTATCGTGCAAAGGGAAAACCTCAGGTTTCTTCAGATGTACGATGTTTCTATTTGGCCATTAGTGGCAACCTTTACTTCGATCCTGATCACCGAACTGCTTGTTAAGAGTTTCGAGTGCCAAATCAAAACAGGGATGTGATTTTTCCTGATTTATTAGGAATCCTGATTTTTGGGTGACTTCGGTCATTTTTGAGACAAGACAGAGTCTGCAGAAAAAGTTATATAGTGGTTAAGGGGGGGGGGGTTGGGGGACTTCATTGATTAATCGTCTTTGACAGTAACGGAGCCGTTTTTTTTACTTCTCAAACATATCCCTATTCTTATGCCACTTCATTTTCAGTAACATCAGCCATTATTTTCAGTAAGAACATCAAATCAATCGCAGTATTGGAGTTATATATAGTATAGAAAGCAACTCATTACACTGAAATTGTATAATTTGCACGTGGCACGTGGCTTGCAAATATGAATCCTGTATGGTTATGATTGTTTCATTATGACTCAATGCCAGGTTTTAATCACATCTGTTGTGACATGGGTTTCGCCAAAATATACAGATAGACTACATGGTCTGCATGCATTACTTAGCGCTTTGCTTTTGTTTTCACTTTGTGTCACTTCATTTCTTGCTTATGATCTAACTTTATCAGGCAATATGTGAATGTCCCAAACTAAAGGTTCTGCCGTTAATGTAGTAATGATTGCTTATACTGGGCCCCCTTCAAAAATTGGTTTCAGGATTTTTCTCGTTTGGTCAATCGCATCCCTGTCATAAGTCCGCCTGTGCCAAGTATCACATAAAGTTGGATGACCTCGAGATCTAGTGCGCAAGCCAATTTTTTACCTTCGGTGATTAGACAAAGATGGAGGCGTTGAGTCAGCGGCAATTACCAATATTCGAAGCGGATGCACAGATCAAAAGAACTTTCATCTTTCTTAACATCAAGAGCCCCGTCGTTGAAGGTAAAAGGGAAAGTGTGCGCAGCAAGTGTTTAGCAACGTATGACCTACGGGTGTGAGACGTGGGCCCTGTGTGCTGAACATGTGGAGCGTCCTAGAAAAGCACTGATGAGAGCATTTTATAACGCTGATTATCCGCTTTTTCTAATAATGTTTTGCTTCTTCGGTTATCCATTAATTTTTACAGAGAAAGATGTTGATAGCAACGTAATTAAGTATTTATGATAGCATTGAATTCTATTTTGGCTCTCCTCAGCGGAAGAGTAGATGACATTTTCCATTTTTTTCTATTTCGTATTTTTGCATTTATTTGAAGACTTGCAGGCGTTGGGAAAGGCAAAATAGAATTTAATTCTAAAATTATTTTTCAATCAAGAAGTGGATGATGAGTGTCAGATTGCAGTGTAATTTTTACGTGATTTCAACTTATCAAAGCAGATAAAATTTGTTGAGAGCGTCTTCGTTTTCACTGTTTACTTCTAGTCGAAAGAATTAGCATCGCCTCCTGTCTGCCGCAATCAATTATGCTAGAAAATTTCTTCGACGCAGAATGCTTGGATCGTATGAATTAACAACAATTGTCAAAGCAATCACTTCCTCAAAGTGATAAATTCAATTTGTCGTATTATACTACGTCCGCAAATTAACTCTGCTCAATTTCATTTATGAAGGGATTTTTTGTCTCCCAGCAGAAGATTATTATCTGCAATTTTAGTGATGTGATGACAGATCTTCACCTCTTATTAATGATACTTTTTGCTGCGTAAGCTCTAGTTAGATCAGTGATGCATAGGCGGCCAGACTCGGAATCTTGACATCTATACATCCGTTCCGAAGTACCCTTGGCCATCTGAACTATCCTAATGCCTAAGCATCAATTTTCATTCCATAAAACAACGATGAGCACATTTTATGCTTCTTTTTAGGCGGGGAAAATTGACTTTTTTTAATTTAAACTTGAACCGCAACTTACCTGATAGAAACCTTGACCAAAGCCGCTACAGCAACATGGACACCCTTCACTTCGAGAACTGAGTAGAATCCTTCTACAATTTGAAAATTCTGAAAGTTTGACTAGTTGATCGAATTTTGAAGATTTTTTGAAAATATACTTTCTTTATGTCGTACGGAAGTGTAAGTTAATGCACTTTATCATTACTGAACTGTCTCTAAAGATACATTATTTGTTCTCAGGTTTGGATGGTGGAGGCTAATCCTTCTTTAAGTCGAACATTATTTAATGGAATAAAACTTCGCAATGAACTGCGCGCTATTTTTCCTCTACAAAATTTAATGCATAGCTCGTGTCTAAACGTGATTACTCTGAGAGTATTATACTTATTATTCAAGCATCGCGGATTCAGTTCTACTTTCTCAAATACATGATGAATTTGAAGGTTGTTTTTTTCCTCCGTTGATTTTGAATAGTCTTATGGCTACTTCAATGAGTCATTCATATCAGCTAAGACATTCAGTTACACATTTCATTATCAAACCGATTTTTTAGAATCAAAAATTCACCAAGTCTCTCCCGATGTTTATTAGCCAAAATGAATAAATCAAGTAAAATAAGGAGCCAGACGTTTCGCGCCCGGGCGCTTGTTCACTGTTCACAGAAGAAGTGTAAACAATGAACAGTGAACAAGCGCCCGGGCGCGAAACGTCTGGCTCCTTATTTTACTTGATTTATTCATTTTGGCTAATAAACATCGGGAGAGACTTGGTGAATTTTTGATTCTAAAAAATCGGTTTGATTATGAAAATCCTCCCGCCAACCGCCATCAAACACACATTTCATTGACCGTCAACTAAAATTATGGGTAGATTTCTTGAGTTGGTAGAAAAATGCGTACTTCTCTCGTCATGACAATACAAAAGAAATTAAGTAGTTATGTTTTTCTTCTTGTTAGCAGCTTAATTAGGTTTTGTAAAGCATGTCATCTGGAGCTGTCATTTTGATGACGGAAGTTGACTTAGCTTTCCTTACTAAGAAAAATATTTTGATCACGTGCTCATTTACTTCCTTGTCCACGTTGAAAGGGGTCAGAAGGTTGCTACCTTCTGATGGTGCGCCTTCACTCCTTTCGATAGTAGAACATCGCTGGATTCAGGTCCAGAGCGTGAAGATCCTCGAAGACGACTTGCGACCATGTTTTCCTTGGTCTTCCTCTTGGCCTTCTGTCTTCAGCCTCCAACTGGAAAGATATTTTCGTCCTGTCATTCTCATCTCTTCACAGAATGTGGTCATACCACCGCAGTCTTCTTCGCAGAACATTGGAAATACATTCCAGGTTCATCTTCTTTCTTAGGTCCTCACTCCTGTGTCCACAGGCCAGCCGCACACCGCACATTCTTCTCACCATTGCTTTTTTTCTTTCAATCTTGATCTGATCACTTTTTACGGCCCATGTCTCACTTCCGTGTTTCATCGCGCTATGGACACAAGCAGAATACACCTGGTCTTTCATTTTCAAGCTGGGAGCTTTGGCTGTCAGGAAAGGTGCAAGTTCATGGAACTTCCTCCATCCACATCTTACTCTCGAAGTCACTACAAAGTCAGATCCACCTACTGCACTGAACATATCACCAAGGTACTTCAGAATCAATTTAAGTTTGACTTAGCGAAATGTGCATTCTAGCACAGCGAACAATACAGGCTACAAGGAAGACACAAGACGGATGTTAGATATTATGTAATGACATGGTTGACTTTATAATTACGAACACAATCTAAAAGATGAGATTTTAATTTTGAACTCTAAATTCAGCATAGCTCACCACGAAGTGTGTTCAAACTGAATGCATCACGTTTTTCATTGATCTGGACACTTCTCTCAAAGCCTCATCCGCATCGACCGAGACATATACAACACGACATTTGCAATTGTTTGTATTTCTGCTGTAATCCCCTGAGCGATTAGGTAAGAAGCCGATTTGATTGTTTTTGTGTTTTACTGAATCCTTCATAACAACAGGAATTCCTCGATTCAACTTAGCGCAACCTTTTCGCCAGTCAAAGGATTCCTCAACAGCGGGACATTTATAGTGTAAGAAGACACATTGTGTCGACAAGAGCCCAAGCCTTATCGATGATGAAAGAATGTTGTGGAATATTCGAGTAAACCTTCAGAAATATATTAATTAAAACCGTTTTAAAGGAATCCGCAGAATCCGTACTGCTGGCAGAGATGTGTAAAAAATAACTTGCATATTCATAAATAGCTTATTTGATCGAGTTGCTATAATTCAAGAGATTTCAAATTCACAGAAATTCATAAAATCCACAGAAATATTCAGACTGATTCAAATTCAATGCGATTATGAAGCTTGATGTTCCTATAATTGACAATTATAATTGGAAGTCGTCAGGTGTTGGGCGGGTCAATCGCCATGGATGTGTCGATCTTCTCACAAATGACTTGTGCACTGTTCTTTATCATCTTGCTGTGATACGATGACTACTTTTCCTGCCAACACATGAAAATATAGGTCAAAATTATCTTAAATTGCATGAAGTTGTCTTGAACTTAGGACACATGACGGCAGATTGTGCTGTTACATTTATCCACCAAATCATTCTTCTTTTAAAATTGAGCTAGCTGTGCTAGCATTAGCCCTTTTTGTTCTATTAAATAAGAATCTATTTTTAGTTGATTAATTCGATTCACAACAATGAAAGTGTATACCCGTCACAATTCTTTCAAAAACTCACACCTGATTTGAGTATTCGCAGATGTTTTTAGGCAAAATCTTGGGAACCGTCTACAAAGGCGAATTTATTTTTCTGTCGTGCGGCATGTCGTATGACGCAATTGTCGGACAGCACGTCACATTGCTGTAACAGAAAAATTGTCGCACAATGGCGTCCACTTGTCGCACAGTAACGGTGTAGCAAGTCACTGCCCAGCGTGCACCCACAGTTGTGAGACTGACAAGTGTGACAAGTGCGACTTCTTTGCAAGTGTGATGCAGTACACAGGGGTTTCACTCGGCAAAAAATCAAAAAATAGCAAAAAATTTAAGAATGTGGCAAAAAATAGCAAAAAAAGTAAAGAATGGTAAAAAATGGCAAAAGATCTGGGATTTTTACTAGTATCAGCAGTAATTATTTTCTTATTGATATCTCTGTGGTCTAATTCTTAAATGGTGTAGTGGAAATTTCTAGTAATCCAAAATTCAGAACGTAATTTTGCTGCATGTTTTCATTTCAGTCACTGATTACTTCGATATTTTCGGATTCTGTCGTCATCAAATCTCGATATTGTTGTTTCAAATCTGAAATTGTTACATTTGTTCGTTGATATTTTGTTGATTTTGCATCTAATAATACAGATTTTTTACATCACATGTGATCAGAGTATTTTGATGTAGAATGACTTAAATAGAATTTATACTTAGGTTGAACAATTTAACTCGTCTTGCATTTGACTTCCGTAGCTAGGTCAATGCTAAAACGTTACTGGGAAAATAACTTGCAATTAAGGACTACTTAACCTAAGACGAATGTTTTCAGTGGACGATAGGTACTCGAAAAAATCGTATAAGTATCATATAAGGACTGCATCCTGAAAAGAAAAAGGTCGATTGTATCGTGGTGAATACTTCATGGTGCACTATTCACTCAAGTCATTTAGTTTTCTCCATTTTAGAAGAAAAAAAGGGGCAAAAAATCCAAAATTTTGGAGTGAGACCCCTGAGTACATCGAACCAATTTCTATGTAATTGCAGAAACTCAACCTTAACAATTCAACAATTAGATCCAAAAATGAATGAGTTTCAAACATAGAGGTCTTTTAACTTTGTTCCCTGATACGTAACGGTTAGATGAACATTTCAAATATTAGAAGATCCTTCTGAACTGCTGTTGTCCCAGCAGAAAAGCTCTTGGATTGCGATATCTAAAGAGAAAACATTTAAAAACGTGCTCTAGTTGATCATTTTATGTCATAGAAGTCCATTCTCTCCATCATAGCAATGGCAATAGCAGCTGAAAGTTAATCATGAAGTTAGCTGCAAAAAGAGTAGAAAACACAACAGAGCGATAGAGAACATTCGGGAAAGTTGACCAAGAATGCTTCCTACCTAAGTCATGGATTTCTGTCTAAATGTTGCAATCTTGGGTAGAAATTGAGCGCTATGAGTCATTGACAAACCGACAAGCCAATTAGACAAGGAAATTCTGCCTGTCGATAGTTTAGAAACGGCTTCAGAAATCATTGGTCACGCGGTCCGATATCCATGATTCATACAACTCATACATCGAGGAAGTAATGTCATTTTGGCGGAAAACTGTGGCGACAATTCGGTTACACCGCTCTCTAGTAAACTCGCGCTCGTGTAATCGCTTGTGGTGTAACCTTTAATTGTCGTACGCAGGCTAGCTATATTGATTGCTGTCTGGCAAGATGCTCAAATGTTCTTTTGCATTTTTTACTTTTTATTTATTTTTTTACATTTTCGCATTTCTTAAAATACTGTTTTACGAGGATAAATTTTGGGCAGTTTCTGGTGACTATTTTGAGAAAAACTTCACCATTTACAAATGGTTCTCCTGATATGTGCAGAACAACTCTTAAGACTTGATTGAGGCACGGGAACAGTTTTCTGAAAGAAGTGTGAGCGTTGCAGAACACAGAACATGATCTTTTTTATAATAATGACATTGGCTTGATAGCTATTTTAAGGCCGTGCAATTGTATTTAGAAAAAGGGATCTGCGCAGTCCGCAGTTTGCAGAAATACTCCCGTGCAGTGCGTTTTTTCAGAAAGTCATCTGCGCAGATTTTTTTCTATTACATTACATTTGCTCGGACGGTGTAATATATTGTGATTGATTCTGATCTCTAAAGAGTCGATTTGTTACTTCATTGCCAGAACTGTACATCAAACATTTCAAACTTGCTGAGGTTCGTTCTTTGACTGGTAGGCCGTTAAGTTTGTCTTCAAATTCAGGTTTACTACACTAAGCAGAAATTTTCAGTGCCTTGAATTTGAGGCTTGCTTTTATCTTTGAAACACATAACGAACCACCGCGCGCTCATTAATCTTTTATCCACTTGAAGAATTTCAATCTGTTTGTTTTCACCGGAAATAATCCCATGTGGCGTCTTCGAATCTCTACTTAGAGAATATCTTCAAATGACTTGTGGAGACTTCTCTATTTACATTTTTGAATGTTAAAAGATTTTGGCCTGCGTCTCTGTTGAAACATAACGTTTGCCTACAAATATAAACACATCGATGTCTCACTATCAAAAGTTACCACAGCATATATTGCTTTTGCATCACTAGTCAAATACTCAGTCTTTCAGTATATGACTCGGCCGAACAAACGCATCGCAGCCTGGTTGGCTCGATCACCAGGTGCAAATAGCCTTGGTAGTCAGCAAGACTCAGAAGGCACACTCATTTTGCGCTGCATAATCTAATGTCTATGCATTTCACTTGCATGTTATGTGTATTTCAATGGTAAAGTGAATCAGAACTTCAGCTTATGTATGTGTAACTGGTCATTGTGTGAATCAAAAAAGTGTAGTCGCAACTCAGCCTTGATGATTTTATGTCGAACTTCTGGTGAAGCAGTCACCAAGCTAAGATTGTAACCTTGAGATTAGCACATTGAAAACATTTACAGAAAAATAGCTCACTGCTTTGATGATCAAAATATTTTGAAAATGATGTGTCAGCACTGACGCTGTGGCCTTGCGGTGGTGTTCGCTCTGTGTCCGAGAGACCTTGGTTCAAACCTTGTTCTTTACAAACCTAGGACTTATAATCGTTATACTCAGTATTCTTGCTAAACACTCAGCTCAAAAGAATGAGAGTCGGATAATTGACAACTCGGCCACATGGGAGAAAGACTCCGTGCCTAATGTGCTTCCGAGTCTAAACAAGGTTCATTTGTTCATTTATTTTGAAAACCACGTTAGTAGGTGCGACCTTGCTGCCATAAAATATCATATTTCCCTGTAGGAAACGGAGTTGTATTCGTTTGGTAATCGCTGGTGAAGCCAAAATTATCATTGTAGTCAAGAATGGTTGGCAATCAGTGTAGTCAAATGCTTCAAATGTCCTAAGATGAAAGTTTTCTATTGTTTGTCACTGTAGATATTTAAAGCATTTTTTGAATTTATTTATTTATATATTTTTGGCATTTCCCAGAGATTCGTTTGCAACCAAAGAAAAGATTGTGGGTATTGTTTTTTGCTCCTCATGCCGTTGTTTATTTTAAATGCTAGAATTATCTGTACAGTCGCCGAACTTGAAGGTTTGTATTGACTTATCTTAAAATTCACTGACTGAATTTATTGAAGAGCCGATAAAGCTACAGCTCTTGTTCTAATAAATTGATAGAAGGGCTAAATTTGTTTCAAAGTTTATGTAATAATCTGTCTGGAGCTGGATGGGAATAGTACCAAAAGTTCGTGGATTTTATGTATTCGATATACCTATATATTCAGCTATATATTCTTGATGATTAATGGAATTTAATCCGATGAAGCTTTTTTTCTTTTACGTCACTACTCCCCATACTTGGGGCTTGGACGGTGCTGACATAGTCAGACTTACGGAGCGTTGCAGTACTTTTAGTCCGGATGCCCTTCCTGCCAACTTCCAAAGACACCTTTCGGGGCTCGACCTCTGTACCAAAAGGTCGCTAGGCCAAGCACTTAACCACTGTGCCACGGAGACCACATGTTACTAAATCACTCCTGAAGTTGGTATATGGATGGATAGCAATGCCATTTCACAGAATGATGCTGTGATGAGAATGCAGTATGGGATTGCGTGTGCATTCAATTCACTTGAATTGAGCTCTTTGATTACATTGGCAAGTCTAAACATTTTTCAATGTTACTACTATGAAATTAATCAATAACGCAAATTTGCATGTAGTCGAAATAAATATTCAGTTGTTGAATTTCTTCAGAGTTGACCTTCTCTCCTACATAATTGCCTAGCAAATGGTTCGAACCTCAAATTATACGTTGCAAATATTTTAAATGAGAAAATATTGTAAGGCCATTATTTCAGTTATTCTTAAAGAGAAATTCATTGTTCATCAAAAGTTACGTTCACGTTTAAAAGTACAATTTCACAAACATTTATGGAATTGAAGGACCTCACGGTGTGCTGGCACTGCATGGTTAACCGCGCGACAGCCTCCATCATTCGAAGCTTACTAAAGCTGCTCAATTATGAAATAATGGGTTTGCAGGCCTACTTGTACTTGCTACCAAAGTTAATGTATAGACCTACCACTTCTTAGGTTGATTCGGAGAACATAAGATCAAACCGTATGACATTATTTTCTAAGAGCAATTATCAAATGTAGAAAATGGATCTAACTCTCTCTCCCGACTTGTATTTGTCTTGAGAACATGTGGAGAAAACATCGAATTGCTATGGCACCAAATCTAATGCCTATACCATTTGACGTCGATTGTTCCATCCGAATTGTTTCTATTGCAATGAAATTGATGACACACTTCTTTTTTCTTGGATTCAAAGCATAAAATAACTGAATAATTCCGTCTGATTTTGTTGATATTTGAGATCATTTGTATGTTTGTTCACTTTTAGGGTATTTTGGAGATTAAATTTTTACGATTGACGAACCATATGATTCCCATGAGAATGGCAAGCTTCTTGCAACGAATATAGGATTCATTCGTCTTTGCTCAGCAGTGGATTCGAAAATACTTCGCACAGGCCTGAATGTGCTTCAGGAATTGAACGCAGCCTAGTATAATAGCAGTCCAACATTGAGTACGAAGACATGCTCCTTCTATAATATCTGCATCACAGAGTTAAATATTTTGTCTGCTTCGGTTTGCTAGAAGTGTGATTAATACGAAATCGCCGGCACATAGAGGAACCTATTCAGTGAGCAAAAAGGAATTCCTAATGCCTTACAGAGATAGGAAAAAAGTCGTGCGTCGCTTGCGGATTACTGTGAGTTCCAGCAAAGTGCTTCGATTGCCAAAATTCCTTCAGATTCGAAGAAATCAAATCATTACGCACAAGTTTTCTCCATAATGTTGGCCCTTCCGATCATTATTAAAAAAGTAGCAGGTGTACGAAAATTAGTTCACTTGATGTTTTCACATTCTCTCCTCGGCATTGCTCACTGTATAGTGCATACGGTACATTGAATCGAAGCCAGACATCGATGTGTGTTTCGGTGTGTGCGAAGTGATATCACAGCACGCACGCACATCTCACTGGCTCTGGTGCCCTCTGCTGGTAGCTTGTTTGCCGTTTCCAATAGCAAGCGAAACACGAATTATCCATTCGAGAAGGAGCTAATTCTGTGATGTGCCACTTCGATATTAGGTTTACATACAATTCTTCCTTTCTAGGAAACCGAAGCGCGCGCAGATGAATCTAATTCTGTGGATGTGCCATTTCGATATTGAGACTACATATAACCCTTCCTTTCTAGGAAGGCGAAGCGCGCGCAGAACTACATCCACGGTAATAAGAATTCTCCATTCCAAGTATTCATCGTTTGCTGCCCGATGAATAAAATTTGTACTGTTCGTCGTGCGTCAGCACATCTGACGTAACACGTGTTGATACTCACGCGTCTATTTCCTGGCATCAGAGGAAAGTATGAACTTACGAAGCTATGGATTTTAATGGATTATTTAGCTATGGATTAGTATGCTAGACTTTCAAGTTCTGAAGATAAAATGATGCGAGAGTTTTTCAAGCAAGCATTAATTTGTTTCATTCCGGCAAAGAACTCCTCACATAAGAAAGTGTTGTAGTTAGTCATTAAGAAAACTCTTACCTTTTCTGTTTATCTCTAGATGGTGACGGATTTCTAATCGGCTGAACGACTTGATGGTAAATTGTATCAAATTCTTCTTCCCCGTAGTCGCTCAGCAGGAAAATTAAAGCACTTTTATATGTCTCATGCAGTGGTTGAAATTATCAGAACACAATTTGATATTTCTTAAGCGAAGCCTCTCTCTCTCTCTTATCTGAGATGTTTTAGTTAAAAAGACGTCGAGAAATCACGGGTTGTGTAAGATGATGTTCATCTGCTATCATTTCTACTAAGTTTACACTTCCTCATTCCTTAAAAGCTATGTTCGATCACGGTTTTTGTCGCTGAACTTTCGGCCAATCGTTGGAAATCGTCCAAAAAATTTCCACCATCTCAAAAAATCGTCAATATGAGTATGGCAGTTTTTATTATAAAAATGCTGTGTTATGCATGTTCATAAATGTAGGTCTGGTTACATTAGTCTAGGTCCCTTTCTATCAGCATAATTTGACTGATTGCATTGCAATGAGAAAGCGAGCTTCATGTTTTTCGAAGTAGAATTCTGTCACTTAGGTAATTTCGGCTAGCATTGAACTACTACGTACTACAGTCGAACCTGTCTTATTGCAAATCTGTCATATTGCAACAAAATGTCTGGTCCCATTTTTTTCCATCTTTATTATAGCCATGCAGCATCTGTTATTGCAAAACCTGCTTTTTTTCAATAAAATTTCGCGGTCCCTTCAAGGACTTTACCTTTCATATTGCCAAAACACTCAATCTGCGATAAGCGTTGAGATAAAATAACAATCCAATCTTGTCAGATAATGTAGGAAATGAGATCCATTGATTATGCAGGTCTTCCTTGCATATAGGAAATATTTCCGAAGCTTAATTATAAGCAGCCTACACATAAACGCGTAGATTTTATACGTCGCATAAGCTTAATTTGTCCTCACTTCGTAGAATGCTACATGTTTCTGAGGTTATTAACATCAGTAGTCGATTGTAATTACTGCACTTGGGTAATTCATTGCAGCTCCATATAAAGCTGCGTGAGATAGGTTTCTTATCAACACACATATCGAAAGTATCCCATGTCATAGTGCTTCTGTGCCTGAGTACGTTTTTCTACATGACATAAACCTTAAAATTTGATAACCTCAACAATGACGTCATTGCAGAGCTTGTGATTTCACCTAGGATTAATAAGACCAACACTATACCGCATCGGTACTGTGCATAGTGAACCAACTATGCTTTGTACATGTAGGCCTAAATTGTAGGCATGCATGAGTTCTATACACAGTTCTATATCCATTGACATCATATGCATGTACCGCAAGCATTGTAGGCTCGCAGCATATACTTTAGACCTTGAGGCAGCTGTCATACGTGACTTAGGTCGCAGATTTTCACAGGTCAAAGTTACTGATTTCTTTTCTAATCAATTAATTGCTCATGAAAGTTCTTCCTTGATATAACTTTTGGATGTAGTAATTAAAAAATCGCAGTAAATAGGTATTTTCGTCTGCAACCTCTATTGTTGCAAAACTTGATGCAAATTTTTATGCCGGCCCCTTGAATTTGCAATAAGACAGGTTCATATGTATTTTGTGCGGAATGCATTCAACTTGAGTACTTCCATTTGAACTAACTGCTTTAGCCACAGAAGCCCGGCTCACCAATTCCACGAAAATAATGAATGATGCAATTACAAGTTCATCGTGAACAGCCCAAATTAAATGATAGTTAACTATTACTTATTTTCAAGATAATGAACTGCTTTCCTTGTAGCATGAATTTATTAATGGAGACATGATAGCAGTAATAGTGCCTGAGCATGGTTGTACAGATACTACAAATAAAATAGATGCAGTGTCATTATGAATGCGATTAAAGTCTTCATCATACATCAGCTTAATTATTGAGAATCAATTTGTTTAGTGTTTGACACATGCATCAATTATCCCGCAGTGTCAGATAAAGTTTTGCAGCAACCTATATGCATGAATAAATAATATTCGGCAAAACAGAGGATCCACCAATTATTGATGATGTCTGTAAATTGAGTTGAATGCTTTTAGGATACCATTAATTTTTGCTATTCACACCATCAAGTTCTGCTGTTATTCTATGCTATCCTGTGTGAAATCGACGAAGAATTTCGGGAGACAGTTATTATGCAAAATCAAAAATAATCAGATTTTCTCTCCGTTTTTTATTTGATAGTCAAAAGTTGATAAATAGAAGCTAATTACAACACTACAGCTTCGGCTCCTTGGTCTTCATCGGTAAGATGGTGTTCTGTCCGCACGAGTTGGATGTGCTGCTTATATCACTAGACAGAATCAACGGCCGCGATGAATTGTTTTCACCTTCATGACATTGACAGTCATAGAGGACTAACAGCCATGTTGCTGGATAAAGGGTATGTCACCTATTCATTCTTGCGATATATTTCTGGTCTCAAACTACTGATTTGTTTAACTTCTTCAACAGTAACATCAATCGAGTTATTTTTCTTTGAAAGAAATGTAATTTTAAATAAGTTACATTGCCGATCAGCATTTTTGTGGTGCTTGTTGAAATGTTCTGTAAGAATGCTCGAATTAAAATTGCTTTTAGGTCCATCATATGTTCATTATGACGAATTCTAAAGGGCCGACAAGTTTTACCGATGTACTTAGAGTTAGCACAATGTACAAGGGGTGTCTCAAAACAATGTATACACTTCAAAATATATTTTCTTTCAATCAAATCTGTCGCATCTGATCACTGAAATGCAACAAGACATATAGGATGACGTAGATTAGATAATCAAATGAGCGTCTGTCGTCTATCGCAAATGTTCGCAATGTCCACCATCAGCTCTGTGCCACTCATATTCTATTTTTTATGCTTAGTGTTTTTAAGATGCAGCAATATGCTGCATTTTTAGCAGTTATGGTAAGCATATTTATTCAATAGGGTGCTTGTTGAAGATATCGTCAAGGTAGTAAATGGAAGATAAGATGCTGCTATGCCTAAAATGGTTTTGAGCAAATTCCATTATGATGGCACAACCAAATGCGTAATTCATGGTTACTTTGTTGCTGCTATTTTGTAGTTAATTTTGAAGTGTGAAAATAATAATTGATTTGCAGAAATCACAAATATGCGAAATATTAATAAATGAATTAATTTTTCACTTATGCACTCTACTAGCAATTCGATTATCATCGGATTCTTAATGTAAAATTCATCGAATTCCTAGACTTAAGGTATTTTATTTCTGTTCTGTTACAGCATTTATTATTTCATCTCAGACTGCATGAAGAATGAACCTGCAGTTTCATGCTTAAGTCGATACATCTATTTCAGGGAGACTCGCGCTACCTACTTTCCAACAGCAAAGACCAAACCATCCGTTTGTGGGATATGCGTAGAATGGGTGAACTTTCTGTGATTCCAGTAAGTCTTGATGCAAGTACATACATGGTATCTTTGTATTTTGAAATTTATGCGCATTTATTCATGCTTACAGGATGCATATGAAAATTTGATGAGAATGCCTGCATTTCATTGGGATTACAGATATCGTAACATGCCCACACAGTGTAAGTACGAGTTGCATGTTGTCTTTGTTTTTTGTTACAACATTCATGATTTGAGTACATGAAACGTTGAGTGAAAATTGGGTACTTCTACTGTTCGTGTTATCAGCTGTCGGTTTCCTATGGCTTCAGAAGTTGCTGAATTTTGTAATCTTCTCATGGGACTATCCAGTCAATTCATGTATGTGGTTTTCTTTTCATGACTTGAAACACAAGATATATTTGTGAATCTCATTGAACTTGAGGATAGAAAACTTCAACATAATTCTCATCAGTATCATATTGTTAGCCATGCAAGTGCATCGGTGCTGTGACCTTGTGATGGAATGTTCGTTCTGTGTCCGGGAGACCTGCTGTGAAACTTTGGTAGGGTCATACCTAGGAATTTTGGTATAGACTGGCCCTGCATTCTTGCGAAGCACTCAGCACAAAAATAAACCGGCCACATGGAAGAAATGTGCTTGCCTAATGTGCTTTCGCGCAAAAGCAAAGGTTATTTATTGCTTATTTTTATCAAGGATAAGGTTCATGCTTGTTGCATATCGAAATATAACCGTGCTTTAGGTGATCCTTGGAAATCTCTCAGGTTTCAATTCTGATTGAATTGAATATTTCTGTTGCCATGATATGGAAGTCAAAATGTCCGACAATGCGACTATAGACCACCCCCTTCCATAGACAGAAATCATGTGTATAGCTACTGTGCATGGTTTTCAGACGTAGTAGTTATTCCGATTTTTTTAAATTCACATAAATCCAAGCGGGTGATAAATAGTTTCTTAATACTTTATAATTGTGTAATCTGTAGGTAATGGTAATCCTCAAAAATCGAAATCATAACGTAATTTAACTCAAATTATTTAGCCTAAGATAATTTTTATGAGGGAGGCTTCCGTAAGTTTATCACAATGGGGAGTTTCATTTTTTCGTTCGTGAAAATTTTTTGACTAACCTGAGATTCAATATTTAATCCGAATATTTGGCCGGAATTTTAGCTCGACACATGATCAAATTGTATCGTAATATCTAAAAATTAATTGAAAGCAATCAGCTGTTTGCATTTCGAATTGTTCAATTGACTTACTGACATTTCGATGTTGAAACAATATACGTCCACGTATGACCTGACCATGCCTCAGTTATACAATTTAACCTGTGTAATCGTGGCTTACCTCAGCATATCAAGTCTCATTAGTCTTTCATTTTAATCGCGTTGAACACCTTGAAGAGGTCACTAGAATAGGCAACCGGAAACACTGAGTTATTTCCCACTGAAATATGTGTCTTAAAATGGTGTCAATGTATTATCTCACTGATTCAATTCAACCTCATATTCAAGAATTGAACATGTTGTGGGAATTTTTCCACCATAAATTAACACCGGAAAGTGAGGTATCGTGATGTTTCCTGATACATCCCTACCTTCATTGATTTAAGATTCTATGCCTGGAATCATTTGTTGTCATTTCTCTTGATGGAAAATTGAATTGAATTTTACTGTTGCGCTTTGCATCCTGTTTCTTCTATTTCCTGAACTTTGGGATGAAAACAGCATTTATTACCTTTGGGGTTATAATTTATGAATTTCATTTTAAACTTCAATGATTGAGAAAATTCATTTTTCATTACCGTTTAAAATAGATTAATCATCAGCTATGTCCCCTTAGTCTCTTGCAAGCTCAGTAATATCATCACCTTTTATTGATGCGCATGTACTTCTCGGTAATATATAGACTAATGTAAAAATGCAATGCAGCATAAAAGTTCATTCAAATCAAATCTGTTGGCCTGTTTCAATGATAGATCGTTGTCAGATACAATTAGTTAGTTAGATTGTAAAGCGTTCGTCTGCATTGTAATCATCATTCAAATCTAAAATTCTTTTCTAACTTGTTGTACATCTGTCGGGGTTTAACCTGCGACTGATGCCTCCATACCTGGAATTTATTCTTCCTATGTTCGTTATCAAAATGACCAATGCGATAAATGAAATTTCAATGATAGAGAGCGAGCGAAGTACATTTCTCATAGTTATGATCATTTAACGCATGCGCATTGTCGTAAGGCGGACTTCTATAGAAAATAGAAATTTGTCAGATCTTGGCAGATGCCCCACTGCTTATGAGATGCGACACGTTTTGACCTTACGATATCTCTAGTAATAGGGTCTATTGGATAATGCACGGATCAATGAATACTCCATACTTGCATCGGCATGATTCTGCCACAACTTTTGAACATACCACATTTTATATAATTTGGGAGTTTGCACAGGTTATCCTCAACTTTGAAAATAACTTAAATTTGGGCATCCAACTCAGATTACTCATGCAGCTCCATTGACAGTTCTTGACTTGACTTTTTTCATGTGGATGAAGTGTTGTACGTGCAATGAGATATTTGTTGATGAATACGTGTAATGCATTATAATCGTAGATGCGATAAGAATTCCAGATTTCTAAGTGTATTAGAGCTATTGTGTTTATTAGTATGTCAAAGCTTGGTTCATGTTTAGAGAATTCATAAAATAGATCATAAGACAGAGTAATAGTGTCAATTATAACTCGGAATTAAATATGTGTTAAGGGAGTGATGGAGATGCTCTCACAATCACCGGAATTAAGTGTGATTTCATGCATATTGAAATTCAAGAAGGTCGAATTCTGCTATATAAGATATATTCAATTGGATTTGGCTGCAATGAATCTTGTATTTTAATTTAATTTAACAATTTTCATAAGAATTTACCCGTAGGAAATTTGAATGCAATAAATTTATTACTTGAAGCAATTGACTAGAAAAACTGAAGATTTGAGGAAGTTCTACCTTGAAAATCGTGAGTTCTTAGTGATATAGACTTGAAAAATCTTGAATTCTATGGAGATTTGTTTTATTTTGAAAAATTCTAACCATACACTAAATACAGTTACTACCTATTATTTGACTTCAAGCTTTTTCATTGAGTGTAAAGGACCCATCTGTCCCGGTTATAAAATCTCTTACTTCTAGTAGAATGTATATTTGATGATTTTACTGAGAGCAGCGTGTAATAAATTATCAAAATGAACATCTCAAATTAATTTAAGTCCGGCTGAATTACACATAAGCTTTATAATGAAATATATTATTAAATCCTTTACTAATTCGGTGTTGCCACCGCTGCGCGGATGAAGGGTTTGAGCTGCGCGTGAGCGGAATCTGCGCGGATAAAGGTCTCAGAAAAATATTCTTTTATTTGGCGTTATAAATTTAGAAGAGATTTGTTCTTAGAAGTACCGGTAGCCTATTTCTTGTAGATATACAATTAAACATTTTTTCTACTAGAACTACTGCTTTGACTTTGTTGAACATGATTCAACTATTAGGCTATCAATAAATATATAGGTAGGCCTATAGTGGAAAATGAAACTGATTTGATGTCCGAATTTTCTAACTAGTATTAGTGAGTTATATCGATAGGGATGTTTTGTTAAGGTTGAAATGGCGTATTTTCATATGGTAATAATAAAAACAACTAAATTTAACCTCAAAACACATTAGCGCGGAGCCTGTTATCGATGTGGTTAGGCTAAAATGTTTATTCATATTAATGAACTCAAATGAAGCAAAAAAGTCGATATATTTCTAAATTGGTTCACGTGCGCGGCAGATATGGTACAAACCAATTTCGTTTCAGAGATGAAGCCTTTCATTTTTGAAGTGAGAAGTCGAATGGTAATATAGCGCTAAACTCCTTGTCAGTGCATCTATGGCGCGCAATCCTTCATTGAAGTCTGATTTAAAACTTCAGTCTGATTTTTCTATTATGATGCTGTCATCATTTAGTAACCACGGGACATAACTTACAAAGTATTGACATTTTCTGCACATTTGTGTACGTTGTCTATACAGCGGTCAAGAATACTGGATATTAATAAAACCTACACCAGACTAGAAGCAAGTTTCTAGTAATAGAAACTATGCATTCGTAAACATTTCCCATGAAACAAATTACCAATCCACTGCTTATTTGATAGTTTCCTGAAACAGCGAATATGTTCACAAAAGTAAGTGCTCATGGATACAATTTCCTAGTATACCATGGGCTTGAGTTTAGACCTTCATACATGCTACCCTGTATCGATACACTGTCTGTGCGGATGACATTGTCTTGCTCGGATGGGGTCTCGAGACCCTGCGGCAACGCTGTATTGCAGTTTCTGCAATGAAAATATCGATTCCAGTATCTATCTTTACTACGAAGTAACGGTAATACAAGAGGATGTACGATGAGCGTCAACTGAAACTCGTGTTAATCGCCTGTGAGCAGCTTATTTATCTAAATGCACTACTTACTTTCACGATCAGATTTCTTCAGGCAAGGACTATACCTGCATTTTCCAATGTTAGCAATTAAGAAAAATAATTTTAAGGGTGTACCGATTACTCATACGCTAGAGCGATAATTGGTAATTGGCCGATTAATTGCCGATTAGCAAGATTTCAATTTTTAGATAAAAATGTTAAGAATTTTTTTCATGTAACTTAAGCAATCTCAAGTTAAACGACTTCTTTTCATCAATTTGATAATTGAAAACAGTCGAATTCGTCCAAAGGCTCAATTTTCATATAAAGGCTTGAAAAAAAGCTGTCTTCGCTTATCATGATGTACAGACAACATGATATCGACGCTCGTGGATTGAGGAGTTCTCAAAGGGTGGGAACTGGGCTGAAGTTTTCGGCGTGGGCCCTTGGTCTAGACCTGTAATTTTCGGCCCCGTTGCAGTTTTCAGTTTTAGATCCGGGCTCGACCCACGAGTTTCAGTTACAATTTTTATCGCCAAAAGCGAATTGTAGAAAACCTCCATGCAGACACAAACTAATTAGTATGCAGCTTCTTTATTCAATTTTTTTGTTTTACTTAAACACGGGTCTTAATGACCAGTGTGGAAACTCTCATTTCTTACGGAGTGGAACAATTGACTGAGGAGTTCAAAAGTTCAGCACTACATCAATTAGTTAGATGAAAATGAAGCTTTATGACAAACCGTCGTGAATATAATCTGATTTCACCCTCAAAATTCCAACCAATGTTATTTCATGCTGTAATTAATCTTAAACATTTTGATGGAAAATTTCGTTGACTGGATTTCACGGAATGTACAATAATGAGGCACCATTTTCTCAGTTGTTTTCACCAGGAACGTCTCGTCGGTGGCGACTGACTAGTAATGAGCTGTTACTTTGCTCCTCAACTTTCTCATACAAATGCATTGACGTGTGAGTGAATCGAAGCCTTCGTTTAAGAGATACAGTCCATTACCAATCGGTCGCCATTGACGGGAAGCTCATGCTTGATAGCTTTCAAGATAATAGCGAATGCTAAAAATACGTGGGTGTGTCAAATGTAGCGCAAAATCTATTGGACAAAAAATACTCATGTAAAAGTATTACAAGAGTGTACTTGAATTTGTTTCAAGGCAAACTGGCAATCCTGTTTCAGTCTCTTTGAGAAGATGACCAGCTTCAGCTAAACATTTTCGCAGTTTTGAAGGCACTAATCGACATAACCTTTGGCACAAATGATTGCCAATTGACCTTACTCCATCTGTAATTGGTTCCCTCAAATCTTCGATAGTTTGGGATTTTCTGCTGTAAAACACATCCTTTATTAACATTCTCCGAATAAACAACTGTTGGCGTAAGATCAGGCGAACGCGGTGGCCACTCGATCCAACCGCGCTTTCCACGAGCTGGGAAACTTAGCATCGAGCCGGTCTCGAACAATCAGCGCGAAATGGGATGTCGCTCCGTCGTACTGGAAAACGATTTGCTCACCTTTTCGTATTCTTGATTCAATCTAAGGCTATAACCAATTGAATAGCATTCCAATTTAACATAAACTATACGCAGAGCTGCAGAAGAAGTGGGGTCCAATTTTATTATTCCGCCACATGAAGTGGCACACCACACTGTGACCCCCATAAAATTCGCTTATTTTTTGATGATTTCGAGGGTATTGTTTCTTCTCCAGTAAACACAGTTGTGTCCGTTTATGTTTCCTTTCAACTTTAACACTGCTTCATCAAACTGGACCAGCATTTATCTCTCTCAGCACATCAACTTGAATATTAGGGTCTTTTATGTTGTAAAGCAATGCCGATTTCCAATAAGTTTTAATAATGAAAGCAACACAATTGACTTCATGTGTTTAATACCCGAGCGCTTTCGTGGCCTCTTGTCAAGGGTGGACGGCCAAGTGTGAACATGTACAGAGATGGCTGAGAAACATTCAATGATAACTGCCGCCAGTGACACCAACCAATCAGTGCCAAGGTAAAGACAATGAATAAAGGAACTCTTTATGTACACATAAAACAGGTCGCCTCGCAGCTATGTACAGTGCTTCCAATACAGGCAAAGAAAAACGATATTTACAAGATGATAAAATAGAAAAATATGTACAAAGTGGACGGTACTGAAAAGATTCACATTCAAGTATGTGTCGAGCGATAGAACTTTGAGGTGCTGTTCTAGATCGCGGTCTTGTCTTTCTATCCTCAAGCCACCTAGGAACATGTTCTCTCATTCGGACCCGCAAAGTCCTCTCGGTACGTCCAATGTAACTGTGTCCACAGTCACATTGAAAATTATAGACAAGCCATGAACGACCTTGAGGACTAAGTGGATCCTTGAGAGAACGAACAGGAAGAGGCTTTGTGGAGCACACAACAATGGGCTTAGCAGCAGGAAAGCTGCTACGCGTTACAAAATTTTCAATGTGACTGTGGACACAGTTACATTGGACGTACCGAGAGGACTTTGCGGGTCCGAATGAGAGAACATGTTCCTAGGTGGCTTGAGGATAGAAAGACAAGACCGCGATCTAGAACAGCACCTCAAAGTTCTATCGCTCGACACATACTTGAATGTGAATCTTTTCAGTACCGTCCACTTTGTACATATTTTTCTATTTTATCATCTTGTAAATATCGTTTTTCTTTGCCTGTATTGGAAGCACTGTACATAGCTGAGAGGCGACCTGTTTTATGTGTACATACAGAGTTCCTATATTCATTGTCTTTACCTTGGCACTGATTGGTTGGTGTCACTGGCGGCAGTTATCATTGAATGTTTCTCAGCCATCTCTGTACATGTTCACACTTGGCCGTCCACCCTTGACAAGAGGCCACGAAAGCGCTCGGGTATTAAACACATGAAGTCAATTGTGTTGCTTTCATTATTAAAACTTAAGATAATATTAAGTGAGATGGTGGCATTGTTTCATGTGCTATGGCCGACTATTCCCTGGGTTGGTATATTGTGTCGATTTGCAGCAGTCATTAACAACTATTTTTCAAAATTCGAATTAAAAATTGATCCACAAAGTCATAATTGAAAGTGGGCGGTGCACTGGTTGTAAGAATATCTCAAGAATTCAATAGAAAAAAATTCTAATTATAGGATGATTTCTCCTTCATACGGTTAAGAAACCTAGCGCATTTGTCGAATAAACACATTGAAAGCTTCTTCACCGACAATAATTTCTCAGATAAGTGAATAGTCGCTGGAACTTTTCAATTAATCATTAAATGACACATGTGATATAGTGTGATGATATTTTGGAAGCTGATATTCGAAAGCATGCAAAGATTTTGAAAATTGTTCAAATATAGTGAACAGGGGAGCCCTTTCAAGTAAAATGAATACTCTGAGATTTCTTGACCTATGATTTCAAGCTGGAGCAATGTATGTTCTGCAAATCGACATTGCAAGTTGCATATTGCTCTTGATAGATTATAGGAGCGATATTTCAAAATGATGAACGTACAGAACGTTTTAAAGGATTTCTTTCTTTGTCATCCTGTCGCCGCAGTATTTTGTAAATTCACTATTGCTTTTGTGCATGATCTTTGGACAAGGGGCAGCAATCCAGATCACAATTTTGCTTGATAAATATAAATACAAATAAGAAAACATGGACACCAGCTCGCACAATTTGCGTTTTGGCTCAACTTAGTTCCTCCGGCGTGTGCCATAATTTTCATGCAATTTCCATTCTAGGACTTTCTATATCCTCTCTCTCTCTCAGCGTTTGATTCTTTGCTGACCGTTAATTTTCCTTTCTCTTTTTCACAAGATGTTGAATATCTCGCTTACGAAACGAAAATGGCGTATGCTGACCGGCTACATATATACATGTACATGTACACAAGAAATATGACCTATGAACATGAGAACGCACATAGGAACGACGCAGGGAACGGCGCACAGGAATAACGAGGATAGGATACGGGCACATGGGTTAGATTGAAGCGAGGAAACTTTAGATACATTAACATATACGCGTCATGCAATTATCGGAATTGAATCTCATTATGGAATTGGAATTGGAATTGAATTGAACTGTTTCGACTGGAATTGGAATTGGAATTGAAATTTCTGCTCTGGAATTGGAATTGGAATTAAAAAATTTCAGTGGAATTTTTCCAGCTCTGGCTCTAGTTGATCATTTTATGTCATAAAAGTCCATTCTCTCCATCATAGCAATAGCAATAGCAGCTGAAAGTTAATCATGAAGTTAGCTGCAAAAAGAGTAGAAAACACGACAGAGCGATAGAGAACATTCGGGAAAGTTGACCAAGAATGCTTCCTACCTAAGTCATGGATTTCTGTCTAAATGTTGCAATCTTGGGTAGAAATTGAGCGTTATGAGTCATTGACAAACCGACAAGCCAATTAGACAAGGAAATTCTACTTGTCGATAGTTTAGAAACGGCTTCAGAAATCATTGGTCACGCGGCCCGATATCTATGATTCATACTCGTACAACTCATACATCGAGGAAGTAATGTCAGTTTGGCGGAAAACTGTGGCGACAATTCGGTTACACCCACAGAATTGGTTTTTTTAACCGTGTCACTTTGCTAGAAGTGCAAACTGATTCAAACAGATGGCACATACAGGAACTTAATAAGTGGGCAAAAAGAAATTTTTAATACCTTACAGAGATAGGAAAAATAGTCGTGCGTCGCTTGCGGATTGCTCTGAATTCCTTCAAAATGCTCCGATCGCCACGACTCCTTCAGATTCGAAGAATTCAGATCATTGCGCAGACGTTTTCTCGATAATGTTGGGCCCTCCGATCATTTTAAAAAAGTTAGCAGGCGCATGAAAAAACGTTCACAAACTTCTCTGTAGAACTTGACATCGTCTGCTTCTCTTTGCTGTGTGATCCGGTTGATAACAGTCACCGAAACTTTGCATAATTTGGCGTGTTTAATGTCGAACTGGCTGCTGATTGCTCGATTGCTATGGTATTTAGTCAGGAGATTGTGCCATTTCATTTACGTTACATGTTCCAATGCTTCCCTTCTAGTCAAACGGAAGAACAGACGACCTGTCTAATTCTATGGTTACACCACTCTCGATTATACTCGCGCTTCGCGCATGTGTAATCGCTCGTGGTGTAGCCTTAAAATGTTCAGTCTTGTTTGCTGACTGGTTTTCGCTTGTCAGTTAGGTTTTAGTTAATTATTCTGTCAACACTTCAACGCATGGAGATCACCTTAATGACTGAATCAAGAGCAAACGATGCACTCACTCTTGCTCTTGACATCGATCAGGCTGTTCTATGAGGAGAGGTACTGTTAAAGTTTGACTTTTTCTCATGGATTTCGTCTGAAGAAAGACGTTGACAACGCCTAGTCATATTACTGAATCTTCTTATTTATTCAGCATCACTTAAGATTTGATGCGGAAAGTGGTATTGGATCGAAGGTTTTCTGGAAACTTACTGATCGATAGTAATCAGCTAGGGTGCAGCCGGCAGCCTCCCTGTATTGCTCTTTGTGCACTGGTGAATAAAATAATTAATGAGCATTGTTTACACTCAGAAGCACATTAGGCACGGATCCTTTCTTCCATGTGGCCGAGTTGTTATTTATCCCACCGAGTGTTTGACAAGAATGCAGAGTGTACCTATTTAAAAAGTCTTATGTTTGACCCGACCAAGATTAGAACCAATGTCTCCCGGACGCAGAGCGAACACTCTACCACAAGGCCACAGCGCTAGTGCTGGTACCATATATGCATAGCTATACAAAGATGAAGCATCTAGAGAAGAAGTAAAGCTGCATGGAATACATAATAACTGGCACAAATATCGCACGCACTTTCTCTTGTCAACGACTTCATCATTGGGTTAGAATCAGTCACATGTGTAATTCCAAGCCTTTCATTGGTCATTCAGGTCCCAATTCAATTCACCTTTAGGCGGGCTGCGACCTTGAGTCAGCTTCCATTCTAGTCAACATTAGATAGACAATGTATACGACGCATATGAGTCTTTAGTCTGGTAGGCTTAATTTCAAACATCCAAAAGTATTCTTAGCACGGTTATGCGTTTCAACTGGCTTCTCGCAAATATACTGTAGTGGAAAAAAATGGGCCATTAATTCTCGATGGCACAACTTCAGTATTTTTGATCAATTAATTTTCCTTTCGCTATATCTTAACATATTGTAGGGCCTATTAATTATCAATATTACTGTACATTTTTACTAGTAGCTTAACTAAGTGCACTGTATGCAAATAATTTCATCAAAAATATTTTTCATTGCACATTGTAATTCGTCAGTAGGTCTACCATTTAACAGCAATTGTACATTGATCTAAAATTCCACTTAGCCACTTGCTAGTATTCTACGTGATCCACTACGCTAATTACAGAAAAACAGGAAAACTGTTCAAGTCATTTTCAAATACTTTTCACACTTTTTCGGTCACTTTTGTAAATGTCGCTCACACTGTAGGGAGTCCTAGCTGAAAGTTATCACAATTATCAGAAATACAGTCAAACAATTTTTTTTGACTTCTTAGCCATAATTAATTTCTGGGCCACCTTCAGACATGGCAACACTGATTTGGCGAATTGATGGCTCAATTTTTTCCACTACAGTAATGCTTTGAATGATAAAAGAAGGAACATGCACGACACTTTTAAGGAAAAAGATTTCTCATAAAGCTATAATGAACTTGCATCAGTTTTGGAATCATCAACAGTTAAAGTAACCGGGGATGCTTGCCACTCCTGCACCAATTCGATGTATTCTACGGTATTGCGCTGTTTTAGTGCTCTGCTAATTTTGTCTTTGGCCTAGATAATGAGTTTTTATAAAGATTTTCACTTATGAAAATATACTATTGGATTCGAGTTGTTAGTGTGTTCATTAGATGAATTCACTTGTTATGTTGTGCAGCACAAAATTTAAATCGGCCAACTGAGCTAAACGATTACATTTAGAAGAAATTGCTGGAAGCATGAAAAGTCTGCTTATGAAGCTCAGAAGAAAACCAAAATTCCGATAATCATTTATCAAATATGAGTGCAATGCCGTGTATTGTAACTCTGGTGGCTTATTTGCAAAAAGCAGCAGGAAATTCTCCATTTAGTTGACTGTGTCGGTTGCAGTAGGTTATATACATCCATGTACGATGCTGTCGGAAATGCTGTTTCCGAGATTCTTTTTCAGATGATTGATGTTCATGTGATAGAATATGATTAGTTAAAATAACAAAATTGACAAATTAGTCTGAGGGTATGAATTAATTAGGCTACACTTTTCAGCTGATGTAGACAGTCAGTCTGTCTGGTTAAAAATGAGAGATTATGTTGCCAAGGATCATTAAGTTCAACAAGTCAGCATAGTTACAGAAAGGAGCAGTGCGTGAAATAATGAAGTGCAATTACAGGATTACAATACCTGCAGATTTCGTAGATCCATGTGACACGAATAAGAGACCGCATGTCAACAGACTGCTGTGCCTTATGTTTGATACACTCAGAAAAAATGAAAACTGCCCTCTAAAAATTTTTAGTTTTTAATATCTGTAACACGGAAGAAAGTCGGCGATTTGATAGCTATTCACGATAGTGTGAGCTGTCATTATTCTATCGAAAGACTGGCATGTTTCACATTAAATGGAATTATTATCGAAACTTCATGGCACTACTTCATCTTTATAACATTTCCACAATTTCTCTATTGGCAAAGGCTACACAACATGGTAAAGGCTAAACGCAACGAAACGCATTGTTAAAATCAAAATCAGGTATCGGTGTAATGCTGTTCTCTCTTCCTGCAATCCATTTTGCTGATCCGAAAATTTAAATCTGTAGACTAACATAACTTCACCTCGAAAAGAGAAGGGCCTCGAGAGACGCGGATGTGATTTCTTTGCATATTTCAGATTATAGCAATACATATAGCTTTAAACATCACAAAACATTAACATTCTCACTTATAGAATGGATACGAGTCACTTCGGATCGAATTCGAAGATGGCATGTATACCCGGGTGTTTATAGTCGCTACCCGATTTCATTTCATTTTTACCACGAAACTGAATATCGAATAGCTAAGTTTGCTAGTCACGTATTTATGATGGAGACCTAAAGTTTTATGGACAACAGTAATTATTAGACATTTCGTTATTTTTCATGACTTCCGAAGCGTAAATAGTAGTGGTATATATTCCCATCTCTATGTTATGAAATTTGTTTATCTAATTTATAGCCAACTGTAAAAAACAAATGCTTGAAACTTCATTTATTACATAGACTAATCATAAGATAAAAATAATCTATAGGTACTGCTCAAAATGACCTCCTTCTTCACGTAGACACAGCTGAAGACGTCGTTCAAAATTTTGAAAGGATGAAGACAAGTTGTCCCGAGAGATCGCTGCAACTTCTTCTTCGATGAAGGTTCAAAGTTGTCTCAAAGAGGTAGGTCTCCTACCGTACACGCGATCTTTGAGGAAGCCCCAGAGGTAGAAGTCCAGAGATGACAAGTCCGGACTTCGAGGAGCCCAACGGAATGGGCCATCCCTACCGATCCATCTTCCGGGAAAATTCTTGTTCAAAAGAGCACGAACTTCTAGGGACCAATGCGGAGGGGCTGGAAAATCGTAGTTGAAAACTTTCTTCGCCTCTTTAGCTGAGGAATGAAATAGTCTTGAAGCATCGCTTTGTATGTTTTTGAAGTGACTGTCGATTCAAAGAAGTAAGGACCTATGATTTCATCGCAGAACATTGCACACCACACTGTGATTCCTAGAGACTTTATGGGAACTTCTTGAATTGCATGAGGATTCTGTGTTCCTCATACCACACAATTATGTATATTCACTCGTCCAGACATATGAAATGTTGCCTCGTCGGAAAAGCAAAGTCTGGTTATAAAGTTATGATCAGTAGCAATGCGATGTTGAAATTCATTACACATAGTCACTCGCGCCGATTTGTCGTCAGCGAAGAGCTGGTGACAGAAAGAAATTTTGAAGGATTTCATTTCCAACTGTTCTCGCAGAGTTTTCCGTAAGGTGCTGACAGGAGTTTGTGTTATGGCGGCGGCTTGTCGAAATGATGTGGAAGGATTTTCATCGAAAAGATTGCTGATTTCTTCGACCTTCTCTTCTTCAATGGAAGGTCTGCCGGAACGAAGAGCGTCCAAAACTGAACCAGTTTCCAGAAACTTAGTGAAAATGGATCGCATGCTTTTGTGAGTAGGAATGTTCATTACCCCTTCTTTCTTCAAATGGCGTTCAACTGACGTAGCGGACTCTAGTTTTGCCATCAGTATCACAATTCTGATGCGCTCTTCAACTGTCAACATAATGCAAGCAAGAAACTGGACAATATGCCTAACAGACTCGTAGTGTTACAGTTTTCGACAGATACCGCGATCAATTGAAGGTAGTCAATAGAAACAGTAATTCAAATATCAGATATCTATGATTTTAAATGTTGATCGATTGTGTTCTACACTGGTTGTATGAAATTGCTCATTCATTCATTCAGCACAAAACAATTGGAGTAAAACTGATAATCCTTTAACTCATTACATTACTTTTGACGCTTCAAAACTCATAAATAATAATGAAATTTCATAGCATAGAGATGGGAATATATACCACTACTATTTACGCTTCGGAAGTCATGAAAAATAACGAAATGTCTAATAATTACTGTTGTCCATAAAACTTTAGGTCTCCATCATAAATACGTGACTAGCAAACTTAGCTATTCGATATTCGGTTTCGTGGTAAAAATGAAATGAAATCGGGTAGCGACTATAAACACCCTGTATATGCCATCGCATCCTACCACTCCTAAAAAGGAGCAAATGTTGGTTGTGTCAATTTGAGGCAAAATTGAAGCATTGAAATTTGCTAAACTTCAATGGGAACACTTTGTCTATTGCGTGTATCTTACTTGTGCATTTCCAAATTTGAAATTACACTACCATTATTCCTATTAACTGCTTTTTTGGTTTGTTCAGTTACATGCAGGCTACATTCATATCAAATTTAAATAAGAACAATATGTATATAATTGATAATTTTGACTTGTAGTTTTATTCGAAACATAATTGGTGTTGTTGCTACATGGTGTAAAAGCAGGTGTGATAGCAATGTATATCAGCTTCTAAAACGCTCGTGCAACTCTAATAATGCAGCACATATTGCACACATCCACTCATATCAGCACTATTTTCTTTGGTAGGCCTATTTTGATCTGTAAAACGACTATCGTGGTTATTTGCATATGCACAACGGTTCACGTCGCCATGATCACCAAATGTGGTACGCTTCGAAACATTTGTCACACAAGCCCACACCGCATTCCAAACATTTCGTTCGTGAAAGATCTTGACATTGAACCAAGTCGCGGCAGCTCCTTAGGTGTGGGAACGATGCATTGGTTTATAGGCCTACTATCGTTGCGCATTGCCACTGACAAATTCTAAAGTCCGGCTTTTCCCATGCAATTATTTTTCTTCTGAGTTGATAATCGTCTTCTTCATCTAGACCATGAAATAAAATTCTAAAATAAAGGAGAATGATTCAAAATGGCTTTCGCATGCACCGCGAAATTTTCAAAATCATACCTACCCTGCAATACAATAGACGAATCAAACCTGTTGGATTTGATTTGAAAAATGTTGATTTGCGCTGGGAGTAGAACATAATTGCAGTAGCAGCTATGAAGTTTCGAGGAAGCAAATACTGGTGCAGGTGTGGTCAGTGTGCTCATCATCTTCAAATCGTGGGTAGACTTGCTGAGGTCGATCCTGATCTCAATTGTCGTTAACTTCCTGTAATACCTTGCACATCATTCGCATATTGAGGATGATAGGATAGCCAAACAAACTAATAGACTACTTACAATTTTGTTGCTACATACGTGTAGCAATAGGGCGGGTATTCAATAGACATGTTTATATCTGTACACGAAGTTATATTAGTCCGAGAGCTTCAGACGTTTTCTTCCTGAATTCGCGCACGAGCTTCTTATTATGTCTAATTTGTAGGTTGTCACCCAACATCAGTAAAATGAGAATTCTTACATTACAGTTCCTGTCGTCTTGCAAGTCACGAAGCGTCAGACATCGTAAAATTCCATTTCTATATGTATAGCCATGAGCTTCTGAGCGTGGCACATGTAATAATATAATGATCTAACATTTATTAATTAGCTGAAAATGAGACTTTTTATTTTTTGATCGCACTTTTTCTCTTACAGCAGTTAGAAATATGATATTTCAGGCAGCACCTCGCTTGGCTGATTTTATTTTAAAGTTAATAAAATCGTCATGACAACGAGCTCCATGGTTGCAGTTAAACAAATGCCTTTTTCTGCATACAGAAATTATATTCACAGATTAGGCGCTCTAGATGGTGCCTAGCGATATTTCGGCAAGAGCTTCAAGTTACACCATCTCAACATCAATCCCGCGGTCATCATCTTTCATTTGTTGGGGGAGGCATATTTAAAACTTTGATCCGACGTCAATGGCTAGATAATCAAATTCGACTGGATCGACTGGATTTGTGTTTTACAGAATATTTTACCCTAACGAAGCCTGCGGTTGCTCAGTGAAAAAATAATTATGTATGTTATTTTAGTCAAATGAAGGCGAAACAAACAGATGTTCTAATCAGACTAAGTTGTCTCCATCAGAAACCTGTTCGCACGCTTCATGAAAGTAACAAGATTGTATTGGTCTTGGGAAGCTGATTCCAAAGCTGTGCCGTACGAACAACGAAGCTTTTCAAGCGACTCACAGTGCGTGCGCGTTCTAAGCTCACATAATGACATGTGATTGCATTAATTTCGCGTGTATCTCTGAAGAAGATCTTAGGTCTAGGTACGCACTCATTTACTGCAGAGCTGCTTCTACCGAAATAGTATCTGTAGAAGAGATTGAGTAAAGCAACATCCCGTCTGACGGAGAAAGGCTGCAACTCGTTAGCAAGTTTTTCACCCATAAGATTCTTGACACACTTCTCAATCCCTTCAAGGAAGTTAGGATGTGTTTGTGGTGCACCGGCCCACAGATGACAACAATACTCCATCAGAGGACGAATAGTAGATTTGTAAAGATAGCAGACTGTCTGTGGTGAAAGATAGCGGCTGACGCGCACGATAGAGACTGCCAATGCGTTGAGCTGCTTTCTTGCTGATGCACTGGATGCACGGTTTCCATGACAAGACTTTCTTAACCGCCAGTCCAAGGAAGGAGATGGAATATTGTTCTCCGATCCTATTATCAGACATCTTGATGCTATGATCATCATTATCGCATTTAAGTCGTGAGTGCAGAACATGGATTGACAGAAACTACTCAATTGGACCCCCATTCGGACACCATACGTAGGAATTCATTCAGAACGTCTTGCACCCGCTGAAGTAGCTGAGTGTTCTTTGCTAGTCGCTCATTGGAATTGAAGAGTGTTGTGTCATCTGCATACATCACCAACTTGCTTACTAGCAGTTTCGGAGACCATTGATGTACAGTAGAAGAAGAGTGGGTCCCAAAATTGACCCTTGAAGAAATCATGCATTTACAAGCTTGTTGAAGACTTTTAGCCATCTAAGATTTCTGTCGGTCACCAAGGAAAGAAGCAAGAAGTATATGGAGTTGACCAACAACACAATAAGATCTTGGCTCTGGATCTTGGAAGCCATAAGACGTTCCGAAGCAGTCCTTGATGCCAAGCCGTTTTTTGCATTGGAAATAACTAGGGCAGCTGATCTTGCTCACATAGTCTGTCAAGAACGTAACTCACATGCTCAGTGACTTATGAAAGAAGATCTGCAGTTGATCGAGAGTGCCTGAAGTCGTACTGTTCTTCTGATAGAAGGCTATGAGTTTTAGGGATGTTAACAACATGTTCGGTGGTTATCTGCTGCTTCAACAATCTTGCCAGCAATTGGAAGCAGGCTGATAGGATGGTAACTAGATGGAAGAGATGAGTCAGAACCTATCTTTGGAGCTGAAACCACAGAAGATACTTTCCAACAAGAGGGGAACTCACCGGTGGATACACATCTTCTGAATAGTTTGGATAAAAGTGGAGAAAGTTCAGGTGAGAGATACTTGAAAACCGAAACCGGGATACCATCTGGTCCACTAGACTTAGAGCTATCGAAACCTGCGTTGACACAGTTATAGACTGACGTTTCGGACTGTGGCTGAAGTAGGACTAACTGTGTCATCAGTGCGCGTGGGAACTGGAGGTGGAATTCTACCTCCATCGTCCAATGTTGAATTCTTCGCAAACTCCTTGCAAAGATGCTCGGCTTTGTCTGCTGAGATTGTCGCCATAGAAGTACGGACTTTGACATGGCGAAGTGCTGGGATGGAGGGATTGTTCCTATTGGTCACACTGTTGTAAATCCTCCAGAAGTCCTTAGAGCCAAGATTTTGGGTAGTAATGAATATCCGTACATATAAAGCGTAATGGCTTTCGACCTTTTGTATGGTTCCTTACAATTTCTTCGTGCGGTCTTGTACAATTTAAGATTGCCAACGGTACTGTCACACTTGTAGTTATCAAAATAGTGGTCACATTGGCAGGTTGCATCTGCATATTCTGGTGTAAACCAAAGTTCGGATTGTGGCTTCATTTGGAAAGTACGGTGAAGTTCTCTGTTATTTCTTGCGTCGACTTGAGGACATTCCCACTGAGAATCAAATTCTCAGCTTGAAATTGACTAAGAAATGTGCAGAAGCCACACCAGTCTGCTTTGGAGAATTGATTAACTGTTCCATGTAAAGGCGCAGACGGTGTGAAATAAGTTTGTTTGCCAAAAACTGTGATGCCGAGGGGAGAAGTAACCTTGTATGAAAAACTAACTGGATTTGAGATGAGAAACAGATAAAGGAGATATCCAGTATCCCCAGCTCGATCAAGCGGTCTGGCAGGACAAATGACAATTTGACTAAGACTGCGGGAGACATCAAAATACGCTACTGCGGGAACTTTTCAAACTCTGACTTTCAGTGGCATCGGACGAATGGGAATTCATCGGTTTTCATTGTTGTTGAGTCTATCTTTCGAAATGTCCTGTATTCTTTTGGATACTTCTATCTTTTAGCTAATAGAGTTGCTTGTTTCTTGCCATTATCTGTTATCTTTCACCACTACATTAGCAGCAATTTTCATGTGAGAACGCTTGCTCATTGATGTTACTTTACATGCATGTGTGCTTGTTTATCAAAGAAGAATGTTTGATAAAGTAAAACTTTCGATCAATATCTGCCATTGTTGCATAATCTCTGACTGCAGGAAAGGTGATGTGATGTGATCAGCACTGAATCTGTGACTGAATGTGAACTTCCGTGCGGATTCGCTTCCGATTACTTTACACATTGAAAATCAATCACATAGCCAACTAAAGAAATTGATGTTGTTGGGTGAAATCTGATTGCCTCAATCCAGAGGTTCCCAACCTATAGTACGCGTGGTACGCGATGGTTCATCAGATGGTACGCGAGTACTTGTCCGAAGTAGGCTACATGTATCATGACGATGATTTAATCATTTCATGTCACACACCAAATTTATTGGGCAAAGTGTTGGTCAGTTTGAGAAGATAAGATTGACGACAAAATTCTATGCAATTTATCCCTTCTTATAGTCTCATAAGACGAAGATTTGTCCTGTGTATAGATTTCATCATGTCACTTCAAACTTCGCATTAGGTTGTGAAGATATCAGTGCGACAGGCGATGCAATGACATCTATTGAGAGACCGACAAGTCGAAATCGACAACAAAACCATGCAATTTACATGTAGATTATGCTTGAAGCTCAGCATCCAAAACACGTATTTTGAAAATGTTTCTGACATAGAAATTTGCATTCAACTTTGGCACGCCAAAAGTATTCTTAAATAATATAATCTACGTTTTTTTAAAAAAGATGCACAATCTCAGAAGCTTCGGAAAAAAACAATTTATAGAGTGACTGCTATTTGTTTCATGTTTGTTTTGTTCGCAAAAATAAACTTCTTTGAATTATAAAAAGAATTACAGTCTTTCCTAACATAAAAAGAATTTATGTAAAAATAAAAAGACTAAGCGGTACATGGAGAACGCTCAAGATCTCACGTGGTATTGAGACATTAAAAAGTTGGGAACCACTGTTTTCAATTTATCAATGGAATGTGCTGGAAAATATTAGAATGGAGAGACGTCTGCTGCAACCAGAAACACTGTAAGCAGTTATCGGGAATGCGTTTCAAAGAGCATCCATCCCTTTGTTAGCGCATGAAAGCGGTGGTTATTTGAAGGACATCATCTTCCATTCTCAAATGCAATTAATTCCTTGCATTTTCTAAAGTTACTTGCTTTTCTATAAGTTAATGTAGAATGAAACCTTTCAGACAAATTGTCCGACTCTCGACCTCACATGCGGAACTTACGCCAAATTCACTTTAAGAGCAAAACAGATACATTTATTTGTCCGTCCTCTTCAAAATATGCAAATGATGAATCCGCTGATGCGCAGCTAAATTTCAATCCCCATAGCAGTAAAAATGCATATACCTCTACTCTTTCGCATTGAGTCAATTTAGACGTGAATTGCTCCTCTGATACAAACAGGATTCTCTGCTTGATATTATTTGTTTTCATGACCAATCACTCAACTATTGAGAGGACACATCCGGTGAAATTTATCGAACGATTAACTCCTTGAAATGATGGTAGACTAGGTGAGTGAAATGAAGTTTAAACTCGAAATAGGTTATCTATCATAAGCATAACAGTCTGAAAGACCTTCGTGTGGTCGACCTTTTTCATTATTTTTATGTCTGTTGTCAAATGTTGTCGTCATCACCGACCCAATCGGTTTGCTTGAAATCATTTTAATACTGTGGGCAAGCCATGGAGAACTTTAGATATGTGCTCTACGAGACTGTCAGACGTATATATATATAGCTTTGAAGTTTGAAGTGCTATTAGTACCATAGTGATGCGAAGTCTTTTCAGAGATTGAAATAGCATGGTTTGTTGTTGTATTGGCCCGTTCGGTGTGAAGACACATTTACGTCAGTCGCTATAGACGACCTATTGCCCTCAAATAATTCAGCAACTGGGTGGCGGAAATTTTGATGGGGTCTGGATGGATGGTATGGAAGCTGGTATAATGCTGCACATCCCATCTTGAGCACTTGATGAGGTTGTGCTCCAGGCTTTCTTCCTCTTCGCTACATTCATTGCAGATTGCCTCCTCTGCTACTCGTTACGATGGCGATACTTCTTGAGAAGAAGAGGATGCCCTGTCCTGTATCTTGCAAGTTCGGTGCTTTCTGATCTACTCAGGCTGACTTCTTCTTGATGGTTGTATTTCCAATGGCTGTTATTCTTCTTCCATTCGTTGGCAAGGCTTCCTCGCATTTTTGTTTTCACTGTGTCGGGATGTCTTTCTGGTCTAGATTAGTGGCATATTTTGCTGTCTTGTTTGCGATCTCATTCCAATTGTGCATCAACATGACTGGGGACCCATTGAATGGGAACTTCTTATTTGCTGTTTTCTGCAGGCTGTTCCAAGCTTGGTCTTTGTTTGATGTTCTGACGTCCAGGTGCCCACTTCGTATCTTTCCAATATTATTATCAAGACAGATAGCAATGTTTCTACAGTTGTCCCATCGTTAGTCTTCCATGGCTTTCTCAAGGCCGATCCTCAATGCAACCCATTCAGCATTGAAGTTGCTACACCATCTACCGGCAGGTGCAAGGATAGCATGGTTTAACCATAACTGAAGAGTTCGTGTGTTAATTGTGTTCGTGTGCCCTGCCGTATGCTTGTGAGTGGGCACCTGTGAGTGTGATGTGGCCCTGCCGTATGCTTGTGAGTGGGCACCTGTGAGTGTGATGTGGCCCTGCCGTATGCTTGTGAGTGGGCACCTGTGAGTGTTCGTGTGCCCTGCCGTATGCTTGTGAGTGGGCACCTGTGAGTGTGATGTGGCCCTGCCGTATGCTTGTGAGTGGGCACCTGTGAGTGTTCGTGTGCCCTGCCGTATGCTTGTGAGTGAGCACCTATGAGTGTGATGTGCCCTGCCGTATGCTTGTGAGTGGGCACCTGTGAGTGTGATGTGGCCCTGCCGTATGCTTGTGAGTGTGATGTGGCCCTGCCGTATGCTTGTGAGTGGGCACCTGTGAGTGTGATGTGGCCCTGCCGTATGCTTGTGAGTGGGCACCTGTGAGTGTGATGTGGCCCTGCCGTATGCTTGTGAGTGGGCACCTGTGAGTGTGATGTGGCCCTGCCGTATGCTTGTGAGTGGGCACCTGTGAGTGTGATGTGGCCCTGCCGTATGCTTGTGAGTGGGCACCTGTGAGTGTGATGTGGCCCTGCCGTATGCTTGTGAGTGGGCACCTGTGAGTGTTCGTGTGCCCTGCCGTATGCTTGTGAGTGAGCACCTGTGAGTGTGATGTGGCCCTGCCGTATGCTTGTGAGTGGGCACCTGTGAGTGTGATGTGGCCCTGCCGTATGCTTGTGAGTGGGCACGCGTGAGTGTGATGTGGCCCTGCCGTATGCTTGTGAGTGGGCACCTGTGAGTGTGATGTGCCCTGCCGCATGCTTGTGAGTGGGCACCTGTGAGTGTGATGTGGCCCTGCCGTATGCTTGTGAGTGGGCACCTATGAGTGTGATGTGCCCTGCCGTATGCTTGTGAGTGGGCACCTGTGAGTGTTCGTGTGCCCTGCCGTATGCTTGTGAGTGGGCACCTGTGAGTGTTCGTGTGGGCCTGCCGTATGCTTGTGAGTGGGCACCTGTGAGTGTGATGTGGCCCTGCCGTATGCTTGTGAGTGGTCACCTGTGAGTGTTCGTGTGCCCTGCCGTATGCTTGTGAGTGGGCACCTGTGAGTGTGATGTGGCCCTGCCGTATGCTTGTGAGTGTGATGTGGCCCTGCCGTATGCTTGTGAGTGGGCACGTGTGAGTGTGATGTGGCCCTGCCGTATGCTTGTGAGTGGGCACCTGTGAGTGTGATGTGGCCCTGCCGTATGCTTGTGAGTGGGCACCTGTGAGTGTGATGTGGCCCTGCCGTATGCTTGTGAGTGGGCACCTGTGAGTGTGATGTGGCCCTGCCGTATGCTTGTGAGTGGGCACCTATGAGTGTGATGTGGCCCTGCCGTATGCTTGTGAGTGGGCACCTGTGAGTGTGATGTGGCCCTGCCGTATGCTTGTGAGTGGGCACCTGTGAGTGTGATGTGGCCCTGCCGTATGCTTGTGAGTGGGCACCTGTGAGTGTGATGTGGCCCTGCCGTATGCTTGTGAGTGGGCACCTGTGAGTGTGATGTGGCCCTGCCGTATGCTTGTGAGTGGGCACCTGTGAGTGTGATGTGGCCCTGCCGTATGCTTGTGAGTGGGCACCTGTGAGTGTTCGTGTGCCCTGCCGTATGCTTGTGATTGGGTACCTGTGAGTGTGATGTGGCCCTGCCGTATGCTTGTGAGTGGGCACCTGTGAGTGTGATGTGGCCCTGCCGTATGCTTGTGAGTGGGCACCTGTGAGTGTGATGTGGCCCTGCCGTATGCTTGTGAGTAGGACAGTCTAGCCCATTCCCGGCGAATTTGCACTTAAGTACATGCCCTGCTCTGTCATCGGAGCACACGCCCACGCATCAGTAGCGAAGAAGACAGGAAACAGAGCACACGCCCACGCATCGGCGCACTTGGGGTTGAGCACGGAGCACCAATCGGAGCACGCGGCGCCGAGCACGTGTGATGAGTCACCGCAGGGTATATAAGGAAAGGCGCTGTCAGAGAAATTCATTCTCATTCTAACCATGCAGTACACGTGTGAATTCTGCCGTCAGTCCTTCTCTCGCTTTCAAGACTGTATTGCCCATGGAGCAGCAGAGACGGGTCGCAACTATTGTTGGACATGCTGTAAATGGTATGGAGACGAACACGATTGCCGCGCGTTTAATTATGGTGATGACAATGACTTGCTGTGTTTGGATTGCGACGGAAGTTTCGACGTAGAGGCGTACCATAAGCATGCGTGTGTGGGACGGTGTCGCTACTGTGATGTAGCAGTGAATGCTGAAGCGGAAGGATGGGATGAACATTTGTGTCCCTACCTGTTTGAGTTCATGCAAGAGGGCGGTGCAGCTGTGGAAGAAGAACGGATCATGGACGGTCGCGGATATAATTATCGATTTACCCCTCATCAAGCCACGAATGAATGGAAGGTCTATTTAAATTCAATGTATGCGAACTTGTATCGTGTGATTGTGCAACAACACCCCCACGAGGACGTGAAAGTGTTTGTGAGTATGAGACTCAGGTTTGCCAAGATGGATATGTCGACGGGCGAAGAGGAAGTGAGAGACATCACCACACCCTCATACATTCACGAAGGCGTCCAAGCACGTAACTTTGATACATGGTTCGGTGACATGGTGTCAAAGTTTGAAGAATTTATTGAAGACTTTCAAGAAGATGGATCAGGATTTGAGGTGAAACAAGTGTTGGAGTTACTAGTTCAAACAAGTTCCTTCCCTAATTTTCGCATGGGCGCACCGATTCCTATTCACCGAGATATCAAGCTCTGCAAAGGTATATGTGTGTTTCGACGCAACACGTATACATCACATTGTTTTCAAGACAGTGTCCTCTATGCACTGGCCTACCAAGACAATCGCATTCCTCGACGTGTTGATTCCCGCGCCAAGACAACCTATAACACTTATCAGATTGATCTTCCTGCAGTGCGCAAGTTGAAATTGAATCAATATTATCATCTAGACTTTTCCATGATGACGTCAGAGGGGTTGATGAATACACGGGATATTCAGGAGTTTGAAAAGAAGAACAATATCATTCTTCGTATCCACGTGCATGACAGTAAAGGATTTGTGGGCCAATTATACCCGGTCCGGCAAGCTGTGAAGGAGAACACACGCATCGTTCATCTGGTGATGGTGACGCGGTACGATATGGAGGATCAGTCTGGACATTTTCTTCCCGTGACGGATTTTCAGAAATGTGCTCGCATGTGGTATCGGAATATGAGCCAAACACAAGTGAAACGTTTTGAAACATGCGAGTTATGTAGCTTACGATTTAATTTCTACGAGAAGGGGATGAAGTATGGAAAGACAAAGGATATGGCGCACAAAGAACGTGTGGAACATCAAGCCAAATGCGATGGAGGATTTTTTCAGATGGAAACGACCCCGGAAGATACGAAACCGCACGAATTTATCGACCATGCGAAAACCACTCAACCCCTCGCTGTGATGTATGCGGACATTGAGAGTATGATTGATTCCGTGTCCAAGAAGCATACGGCAGCGTATGTGGGATCCTATGTGGTGTGGCATCCGGCGCTGGACAAGAAAGAATCGGTGGTGATCCATAAGGGGAACGAGTGCATTCCTGCCTTTATTACACACATCAAAAAGGTGAGCATGTCGATGTTTAATCACATGGAAGAGACGAAGCATAACATGACGCTGACGGAGGATGATATGCGGGACTATGAACAGACAGCTCAATGTAACATGTGCGGATGTGATGTAAAACCCCAGAAACAAGGTGAAAAGAATGGGCCTACGACAAAGGTGCGAGACCACGATCATATCACGGGCAAGTATCTGCAAACCCTGTGCAATGCATGTAACATGCGACGACGTCAATCCCGGACCACATTAAACATCTTGTTTCACAATTGGAAGGGATATGACAGTCACCAGGTGATTGTACAAGGGTTTACCAAGTTGGATCCCAAGTATAGGATCGAGCCCCTTTATGCGTCAGGAGACAAGACGTTGGGAGTGACCATCTTTCTTCCCATGCCATCCAATACTATATATAAACTCCGATTCATCGATTCATGTCAGTTTTTGAAAGACTCTCTAAACAATTTGTCAACGACCATCAGTGACTTTCCTCACTCAAATCACATATTGAGCAACGTCTATCCGAATTGCGATCACACATCTATTCGGAAAGGATATTTTCCCTATACATATTTTGACTGTTGGGATCGTATCCACGAGACTCAATTGCCTCCGAAGGAAGCATTTTACAATGATTTGAGTGAGAAGGAGTTGGAAGAGGATGAGTATGCTGTGGCACAAAAGGCGTGGACAGAGACGGGGTGCAGCACGTTTGAAGATTATATCCACTATTATTTGACAGTGGATGTAGCCTTGCTCGCAGACATCTTCGAACACTTTCGAAGTGAAATACGCGACGTGTCTGCATTGGACCCCATCCACTATTTCGGCACTCCTGGTTTGACCTATTCATTTTTCTTTAAAAAGACACAGGTCAAGTTGGAGAAATTGCATGACGTGGATATGTACCGCGTGTTTGAAGCAGGGATTCGTGGAGGGATGACATTTGTGAATCAGCACCGCGCGCAAGCAGAAGAAGGCACTCACTTGTTTTACATCGATGCGAACAATTTATACGGTGCGGCCATGATGGGACCTTTGCCGAAGGATTGTTTTGCCTGGGTACGACCGGAGGTCTTGGTGGACATCAACGACGAATGGGTGAGACGATACAATGTCAATGGCACCACGGGTCATGTACTGTGCGTCGATTTGGAATATCCCCCACACGTCCAAGATGTCACGGAAGATTTACCATTGGCTCCTTACCGCGGGACGGCGAAATGGGAGGACATGTCTCCCTATATGCAAGAGCTATGGCAGGAGTTGAACGGGAACCGACCCTTTCACTCAGCCAACAAGTTAATGATGACGCACGAAAATCGCAAAGAGTATGTGGTACATATCGCTGCTCTCAAGTATTATGTGGAGAAGGGCTTACATATCACCAAGGTTCATTACGGAATCTCCTTCAACCAAGAACCGTATATTCGCCCCTATGTTCAATACCATACGCAAGAACGCGCCAAGGCAACCACGAAAATGCGCCGCAATCTCCACAAGTTGATGGTGAACGCACTGTACGGCAAGACGATGGAGAATGTGCGGAATTATGGGAAGCACTATTTTGTACGATCACCGAATGTGTTTAGCAAATGGACACGTCATCCCTATTGCCAATCCTTCTTCAACATCAGCGACAAAGCCGTGGTGGTGAATGTGCGCAAGATTAAGGTAGACTTGAACAAGCCCATTTATATCGGGCAATGCATCCTGGACAACAGCAAGATTATTATGTACAAGCTGTTTGACCAGTGGAAAGCCAACAAGACGTGCACCTCAGTGGAACTCATTGGTGGGGACACAGACTCCTTCTTCCTCAAAGTCTGCAGCCGGTATACACGCGAAGAAGTGCTGCGTTCGTTTGAAACCATCCCCAATTTTATTGATAGGGAGGCGAAAGGCGTTCTCGATACCTCAAATTATCCCGTGAGTCATCCAGAGAGACGTACCGAGAATGCGAATCGTTTGGGATGTTTCAAGGACGAGTGTGTGGGAAATAGGGTGAAGGAGTTTGTATGTTTGAGTGCCAAGATGTACTCTTACATTGTCCTCAAAGGCAATGAGGAAGAAATCCACGACTGTCGCATGAAAGGAGTGTGTCAAGCAAAGAAGCGACAAGTGAAACATCAGAACTATGTGGACGCCTTCGAAAAACATTCCGTTACCACAGTGTCACAAACCCTCCTCCAATCCCAGCACCACGAGATGAGAACGGTGACGCAAGTGAAGAAAGCCTTAAGTATCTGGGAGGACAAGCGGTGTTGGTATTTACCCAATCAGAGCCTTCCCTACGGTAACCATCGCCTATATGAAGAAGGGTATCTACACCCCGCTCTCAAAAATGTCAAGGATTTGCAACCGCATGGTGGAGCTCAGAGCATCCTCCGCAATACCACTGCAGACATTGTTACCGCAACTCCCTCTGGCCACCTACCGAGCATCACGCCCTTGTCGAGTCTATTGGAAATGGAACTCTTCGGTTGCTGTACAGATTTTTCCACGGGGGTGTATCCAAATTTTGGGCAACCACTCTCTGGAAACCTACGATCGTATTTGTAAAGAGATGCGCCAATTACTCGCCCCCTACGGATTGGACGTGAGCGACCCAATCACAAAATCCTGCACCGTTCAATGTCAATGGAACTATACAAAAGACCGCATGCAAACCATTCAACAGTTGCCATCGACATCAGTGATTTCCAACGAGCGCGAACTGTTTCCCGGAACGTTAATACGCAAAGGTAATTTACACTGTTCCTTCTTTTCCAACGGAAGTGTGATTGTGACGGGTGTTTTATCGATTGCAGAAGCAGAATCGTTGGTGGAAGACATTCTCAAATCCCTATTCGAAGGAGATTCCCTCAATGAATCGGACAGCAACTAATATCCCAACGTCGTGGGTTGTCGCAAGAGATCTGGGATATTCATTCAAAGCGATAGAAACGGTAACACATCTCAATGAAACGATCACTGCTGGTGAATTAGTGGATCGACTCATGGATCTCGATGAGTATGCTATGAATCACCATTTGGAGCGTAGGTGGATAGAGGATGTCTCCCTGCCACACTGCAATACATTGACATTGGCTCGATCTGGAGTGAAAAAAGTGAAAAAAGTGAGATTTGCAACGGATGTGTCAGATAACTCTTCCCATAAAAGTGACTTTAGAAAGAAATTAGAAGAAGAGACATTTCAATTATTATGTGAACGGAACTGTGTTACATGTTTTAAACAGGAACGGTCCCTTCTCTTTCTACCATGTTCTCATAGTGTTATGTGTTCTACATGTTATAATCCCTTTGAAACGTCATCTTGTCCTCTTTGTGATCAAGACATTGCTTCAACAGTCACTGTCTATCGTGCATGATGTATGGAAAAACTCTGTGTATAGTGTATAGTGTACTATTACGAGTGACTGAACCTTGTACAAAACCTTGTAGTATTACCCTCTGTCTGAAATAAAAATACAATCATTGACATGATTCATTTCTTTATTGACTTCAAAACATGGGATAATGTAGAATACAAATAGGAATAGACAATTTTATCATTGAAGGACAAATAGGTTTGAATGAGTTCTTGATCTTTCTCGTAAGCATCCAATGTTCGAAAGAAGGTCAGTGTTTTTTCCATAGACGTGTTAAAAGGGCGTTGGTTTAAAAAGTAAATACAGTAAGCACCACAATAGGCTTTAGGTCCTTGTATACGCAGAGGGCGACGATAGTTTAGAGGATAAGGTGTTGTCGATAACCATTCGGTCACATGTGGATAGTGAGATGGAGTGAGTCCATAAGAGTCAAAGAATTCGCACACGCGTTGATCCGCATTTTGATAAAAGGCTAACCAATGCCTGCCAGGTTGATGAGAGCGATCACTATTGACAATAAGTGTCTTTGATTCCGGGGAATGAGCAGGAAGTAGATCAGCAGGAAACACACCTTGGAAGGGAACGTAAGAAGATTGGAGGAGACGATGAGCAAACGTTTGACAACTACACTGAATAGCACAGAGAAAATCATCTTCGCACATGCAGGCATTGAGTAAATGTTTCTCTTGTAATTGATTCATACCCTGCATGATTCCTTCGATTTCCGTGTTGCTTAACCAGTCTCCCATTCAGCCAACGCTGAGCTTTAATGAGACGGTGTTGATAAAGAGATGTCCAAGCGATAGGAGGAACGTGATTCTCGGGCTCCTTCACCATATCTTATGAGGATGTCCATGCGCGCCAACACTTAAATAGCGGGAGGGATATACGCACTGGAGATGACAGCATTCTCCGGTGTGACGGAGAATTGTTCGTCATGAATGACAAACATTAATAAATCCATATTTTGCTTGGTCGTATTCTCAAATTGCAATTCCAGTCCATATTGACGTGTATTGGTGGGTTGAACACTATCGATTTGTTTATCCAAGGTACAGTCAAAAGCGATAAAGTAACAGTATTTGGTAAAACTCTCCAAATCAATACCACATGATTCATTCGTGTTATAGACTTGAATCGCACGATTGAATTGACTGTAGGCAATCACGTCATCTTTGCAATTGATGGTGCCTCCTGTCATGATGGCTCCATTGGTGGTCATGGTGACTTGAGAGAGTCCATGCCTTTCAAAATAGAGTTTACGACTTCCTGGATCAAACCAAGAGTTACTGGGAACAACCGCGAAAAAGATGAGTTTAGGACTCAATAGAGCAGCCACATTGGAAAACGTCTTCTTTTGTACTCCACTTTCAATCGTTTGTCGTTGGACGGTCATGCCATTGTAGCGATAATAAATGGCTTCTGTCTTGCGTCGATTCGCAGTTTTCAATTGCAGTTCTGCATTCGGGGTGAGCATGGGCATATACAATTGGAAAGACGTGATTTTGAACCTGTACTTTGTAGAGGTCGTCCCTGCAGGATGTTCCATATCATAAATGGCATATTCCGGTTTATTCAAGGTGAAAATGAGATCCAGTTGCATGCCTGGGGGCAGAGCAATCACTTGTTGGAACAAATTACATTTCAGGGGAAAGTCAAAGGTACGTTTAAATTTGTTGTCTGACCATTGTTTGAGAATGGCTTGATTGAGTGCATTCTCTTTATCTGTAAACTCTACCGCCTTAGTCTTTATCGTCTTCGTCGCTGCATCATACTCCGTGTCATGCATCACTTGAGGAACAGTAAATCCTTGTGTGACCATGTGTGTATTCTTCACATCATTGGTATATTGTAAAAGATTGCTAAGGTAAGCTCTCAAATAATACAAGTCATTGCCTCCTTCAATGGTGCGTTCATTCAAGCGGATAGTAATGTCGGAAAAGAGGGAGTGGGCCGTATTGTTGATAATTATTGCCTTGTCTGTCGCCTCACATGGCACGTCTGCTCCTTTAGCCGCATCATGTTTCATGAGTTGTACTTCCACGCGAAAATAGGCATTGCATACATCCATCCAATGAATGGCTAGTCGAGGGACCGTGAATTGAATGGTACCGGGATTTTCCAATCCATTGACTGGTGTCAGAACGCTCGTATGCTGAGAAGTACTCGAGACATCGACTTTATCACTTTGGAATACATCGTAACGCGCATCCAATAAGGCAGGGGTTTCCGCCATGCTTGATGGGACGGATGTTCTAAGATTGCTTAGTTCTTAAAAGAGCATGCGTTGTTTAGCACCTCCGCGATAACGCCCCATCAAACTTCCTTTTCCCCATTTCGTATGATGGGCAACGGCCACATGACCACGGCGACGTTTAGGAGCAGGTGCTTCCACCCGATCTCCTTCTTCATCCGTGAAGACGCGTTTCCGACTCACTTTATTTTGAATAGCTTCTACAACACGTTCGGGAGCAGTCTGTAAAGTGCGTTTGGCGAGTGCTTTCACACCCTTTTTGAGATGGTGAACTCCTTCTTGTGCGGTAGAGCTGACAGCATCCGTGACAGCTTGTTTCGCAGCATTGAGAAACTCTGTCGTACGTAACGATTTTCCCAATGTTTTCTTTACCGTATGTACAAGTCCCTTTTGCGAAGGTTTTCGTGATGCTTGTCGAGAGGGTTTTCGAGAGGGTTTTCGAGGTGTTTTTCGAGAGGGTTTTCGAAATGTTTTTCTGGGAACACTCTTTTTGAGTGATTTGGGCAAACGGATGGATGGTTTCTTGACACCAGTGACACGGGGTCTAATCATGCGTGTTTTCTGTCCAATCACTTTATTCCATCCACCGCGTTGCATAAATGAACCTCTTCCAAACAATCGTCCAGAGGAATGTGGTCGGTGACGGATTAAAAAGAGATTCGTCATCGTGTCTTGATGTGCTTGGGAACAGACAATTACTTAATTGCGCGACGTCGAAGATGCATTTTTACATAGGACCGTCCGTCTGTCATAGGGATGGGATGACCGTCATCCGACATGAGTTTGATTTCAATATCTTGCACCTGTTGACTTTTCACAGGGAGATAGGTGACATTCTGGAATTCATGATGAATACTATCTCCATAATCTTTCCCCGTGTAGGGAATCACACACATACAGTTTGTTTTCATACCTCCTACATAATGATAGCCTACAATATTACAATACAGGAGAATATTGTAGGTGAAGGCATTCAAATTCAAAGGGGCAGTCGCTTGCTGTGAGGAAGTGAGTAAGTCTGTTTTAAACCCAAGAATGTCTTTGAGCAAAGGATGGAGTTTCATACTGTAGTGTGGGGGTACGACCACTGAGACAACATGGACATGAGGCGCCAATGTAGTGATAGAAAAGTGGAAATTGTGACCATGCTGTCGGTTTTGATTCAAACACTGCATCAACGTCTTCTCCGAATAAATACCGCGTGGAATGTTGAAGCGTGTAAACATGCCTTGTTCTCCCTGTTTGCCTTGTTTGTCTTGTTTATCTTGTTTGCCTTGTTCACCCTGTTTGCCTTGCTTGACTTGTTTGCCTTGTTTGCCTTGTTCTCCTCGCGGTGAATCCGTTTTGACAGGAAGGATAGAGGATGTAAAGACGGTCGAAATCGTCTCAGGATGATCCTTCAATGTCCCCACACTAAAGCTGACATCCACGGGTATTGTCTGAAGGGTATTGATAAAGTTGACGACGGAGATACCGGCTTCCCATTGATCCCCATGGACTATGGGGATGGAAGGAACCAAGCGATTTTTGAAATGATTGGCTCTATTTTCAGGAAACAAATTGGGCTGAGCATTACTCAACAAGTGAATCGTTTCCTCATGCATGGTTGAGTGTCACTCTGTCCATAATTACCTAGTCTCCTTACGGCGGAGATGGAGTTTGAAATAGGATCGTCCTTCATGAATCGGAATAAATTCACCATCGTCACCACGCAACTGAATTTCAATCTCATCAATAGCGGATGTAAAAATGGGGTAATAATCAATATTGGACACTTCATACGACACCATTTCCCCCAATCGTTGTTTCTCTTCAATGGGGTGAATTTTCAAGATTTGTTCACGTTGTCCTCCCACAATACTTTCCGCCACAATATTACAATAGACGATAATGTTGAAGGAATTGGGAGTTAGGCTGAGGGGAGAGAGTGTTGTCATCTGTGTATTGGGTCCATAATAGGATTGGGGTAGACCTATACGATAACTCAACGCTTCTCCAAAATCAATAAAGGCATGTTCTGCGGTTTTCACCGTCAAATAATGATCTTTCGAGAGAGAGAGGGATACATCCGTCCACATCTATAAATTCACTTGGAGTTTAGAAAAGAGTCCTTCCAAGGTATAACTCCCTTTGGGAATGTGGACACGATGAAACGAGGTAGAAATGTCCAGGGTGGGGTTGATGTAACCTTGCCGAATCATGTGGTCATAGATGTGCAACGGTTTCATGGCCTTGCTATAGAGATGAAGAAAAGGGCGAGGTGTGGGATGTGTATTCACCATCACCGATTGAATATCTTGTTTTCCCACATCCACTCCCAACACCATACCATCCACTAGATAAAACATGTTTTCTTGCCAGCGTTCCATCATGGTCGTCATCAGCCTTTGCATATCAACACTGAACCATCCAATAAAGGAAGTCAATCTATCTTTGCAGACTTTCAGGGTGGATCCTTCTTGATACGCGACAGCGGGTGAATACAATGTCTTATCAGAGAGTCTATCTCCAAACAAGTAGGATTGTAAACACGTATTGGCCAACAGCTCTTTCGATTCATAAGCATAAGGGAAATAGGATTTCTGAAACAAGCGATCCAATTCCTTCCCTTTCCATGGGAAGAAAGTGTCGAGGGTGTGGTTCCATCCTTTGGCATAATCAAAGGTATATTCCGGTAAACCATAGATGTGTAATGTCATCCCATGGGTGACATGTTTTGGACGTTGTTGATACCGACGGTAACTTGCAGAACAATGGTCCGGCGTTTCCGAGTGTATACAGGTTTGTTCATGATAGGTGAACATACCATATTCATGACTATGATTCAACATGTGTTGCCAGAGTTGTGGGGGATTGATTTTCAACCCATACCCTTCCGCGATTTTAAAGTGAAGCACGTGAAAGACACCCACTGTTGTATACGTCACCCACACCATATCAGGCAAGGGGATGGCTTGATTAAAAGCTTGCACAAAGGATTGGAGGGTATAATATTTCGTGGGTAAATTGAAGCGTAATGGACTAGGGAGATGAGATAGGGTATGAAAAATCTCAAAAGAGTCGCCATGTTTGATGTTGAGAATATTGGGATGCTTCTTATCCTCGGTCTTATACTGTTGTGTCGGTTTTCCGTTTCGAAGCAAGACATGGGTCCCACTCAATGCATAGGGGACACTCTTCTTTTCAAAGAGAGCGTCCAATTCCATGGTTTGTTTCTGAAGGATAAAGGAGGGAACATGAATCGTGCTGAGGGGGAATTCCAAGATCCATTCTTCCCACACGTAGGTAGTCACTTCTTCTGTTTTGAAAATCTCATAGGCTTTAGATTGCCGGTCCATCTTGATTTCCATATCGTCCGTGCAATCGATGGTCAGTTCATAATGATAGGACATGGATGTGATGGTCCATGTCATGGGGGCGGGGAAGATGGTATTCAAATAGGTTTCCAACGAATAATAACCTGTGGGGGCGATAGAACTCCATGTCTTATCACTCTCTAAATTCTTGTAATAAAACGATTCAGGTCTAGACACATAAAATAACAGTTTGTTCTCCTTGATGAATTGACAAAGATCCGATGTCATTACAGTCACTTCTGCATTCACCCTATCTCGTTCACGAACGATCTCGTCAAGATTGTCAGTTCCTGCAGTGGGTTTGAATTCTTTCACCCTCCTTCTTAACGTTGCCAACCGTTCCTGTTTCACTTCAAAATCATGGAGAATAGTCCCATACATCTCCATCAAATCCACCAAACTATGATAGGCAAATACATTATACGTGTTGTAGATATGATACTTTTCCGTAGATGTGAAGGGAAGGGCATGTTGCCCCGTTTCATGCTGCATATCCGCACCACTGGCCAATACATTTTCTTTCCCATCTTTAGGATGGGAATGAACTAAATGATGAATGGTGGGCCGTTTTGTACCTTGTTCCTTTTAAATCGATTGTCGAAAATTTTTCAATAAGACAGTATCAAACAATCGCTTCTTGGCTCCAAATCGTTTAGAGACTAAAACACCTTCCATCTTGTGTTGACGTAGGATTCGCATCATGTTGCGGTACTTTGCATTCAGTGTGTTGATATAGGTAGGCAAGAAACGGGAGGTGACTAAATCAGGAGCATCGGCTATATGAAGGGTAGGATCGATTTTGTGTAACTGTGTATCAATCTTGTCATACAATTGATCAATACGGTTTCTGAACCATGACACATGTTTTTTCTTGGGATGTGGATACTTCGTTTCACGTTCTTTTGGGGTGAGTGGATTGAGGAACTCCACTGGGAAAATAAATTGATTTTTCATGGTGCGTGTCGGTAAAGCAATCCATTTTTTAGAGGCCAAATGTTTCAATCGGAAAAAGGTGTGTTGATACATTCTCACGGCTTTCATCAACGCTCTCAGTTTAGGAAGAAGGATGCGAAGATTATGAAACAGGCCTATATGCCCTCTGGGAATAGGAGGTGCTTTTGCATTGCGTTTGAGAGAACTCACAAAGGTATCCGTCCTCATCCACACAGCACGTGTCGTATCATCACTCAGGGGTTGTATATCCTGATAGGTCACTGGGGGAGCCATGGTAACAGTGGCTATTTTCTGCAAATCGGAGAGGATCCCATAATCCATCGCAGACAATGTATAACTGGAAGCATGCTTTACATGAAAGGACAATCTGTTGGATGAATGAAACACTAATTTCCCCACACCAAACCATTCTAATTGTTTGAATAAATTCAGCACTGAGATTTCATTTCCCAACATCCTTTCAATCCCATGTTTGGCAAAATGACAGCGGTGTAAGGGAATCACACTGAACCAATAGTCATGAGCGGGATATTTCTTTACGTCACATTCCTTTCGATGAATGGAGAGTCGTGTATGGATCCGAACGACATCCTTCAACGATAAATGATAGACACATTTGTCCAATAAGAGTGAGGCCGCCAAATGAGGGGAAAACACAAGGACGTAATGAAAGGCGGAGAATTCCTTGATTTGAAACAGGGAAAATGGGGCAATGTCAATCACATAGACATCTGCTTCCTCTATGCCATTGCCTCCATAATACAAGTAGGATGGATGTGTCGTGACAGTCATCATGTTGGAAATGGTACGGCGTGTATATAATTCCAACGCTGTGATCATGGGGACTCGTTTCACTTCCTCATCGGATTCAAAAATGGTGTGACGACGGACCACATTGGTCCCTTCCATCGTATAATAAGGCAAATAGGCCTTCAAATCTTTCGTATCCACCATTTTCCCCACGGTAATATAACAATCTTCGGGAATCGTATCCACATTATTCACATACCCAAACTCTTTCAAGCCTACTTCCCATGTTTCTCCTTTAGGAATAAAAAGTGGATTTTCCAGTCGTGTAAAGAAATGATTGGCTTTATTGTCATACAAATGGGGTTGAGTATTGCTCAACAAGTACACATGTTGTTCCTCATGCAGTTCCTGCATGATTACAAATCAATAGCGGCGTACATTACCTAGAGGTTCTAAGTCTGTCACCCATGAGTTCATCGAGGCCGGATAACCTTGCCAGTGCACAAAATATTCTGGTCGTCCATTCCGACGTCGGGTCTTGAGCACTTTGTCCACTTGATAGACTTCTTCCTCCCGATGAATCACTTGTAATTCCTGAGCATAAAAGGATCCTTTGATCTCTTCTCCACTCAAGTCTTTGATCTTGTACATTTTGGTACCATGAGGGTTCTTGAGAATGTTGGAGACAATGAACTCTTCCGTCGACCAATTCGCTTCATACCCTCGTCCAAACGTTCCTTTATCACGTGAAATACGTACACGTGCTCCCACAGGGATAGACTTTCCCGGGACTGCAACCTTTTTATAGTTTTGTCGGAGACGTTTCGCATTGTTTCGTTTCACTTCCTCGGTATTGGAGGCATTCACATCCATCGGGGTGAAACCTGTAGATGAATGGGTGCTGTGATTGTATGCATACATGACATCTGCGATATAATCCACCCAATTCTTGTGATTGGTGGCTGTAAAGATACGTTCCAATTTATTCTTGACAGTACGGTTCAATCGTTCGACATGAGCACATTTATAGGGACTGTAGATGGAAAACAATTCAATAGCGTGCTTGTCCAAGACGTCTTTCACCGGTCGGTTATAAAATTCACGGCCTTGATCCGTTTGCAGTCGTTGCGGGGTGGGAATGGTTGCGAAAATGGCTTCTAAAACCCCCGACACTTCTTTGGCACTCTTGGTCTTGAGAGGGAATGCCCAGGCTTTGCGTGTAAAGATGTCCATCACCATGAGAATATACTTGTAGCCACGATTATGCTGTGCATACTTTTGATAATCGACAATATCCGCTTGAAATTGAATTTGCGGACCGCGTACACGATACGGGTGCAAGGGCTTAATACGATGCAATCGAGATTTGTGAAGGGTGTAGGTCGGTTGACGCATTAACCATTGTTTGACTTTTGTTTTTGAATAATGTGAAGCAGCAGCAAGTGCATTGACGCTTCCGTAGCCAGCGGGATGTTTGGGATTGTAATAAATCTTGTGCAACACCTCCTCCATCGACACAATCTGCTTGGTATTGACGTGGGGGTTGAAGATAGGCGGTATTTCCGTTGGAACAACAATTAAAGCTCGCCGTGATGGTGTACTGTGTCTCTGCGCTGTCGTCTGCGTTGCCTTGGCCGCAACAACGTCCAAAGATACGCGATAAGAATGAGGAGGCAATTGGCGCGGCTGCCGTTGCCATTACCTGAATGGTGAGCCATAGGATCCCAATTCAAGAACTCCTTTTTTACTTAAACGAGTATTGATGGATGATTTCAAGGGAGAACGCTTCGTCTTGGGAGAGGTGACAACCGAAGGTTTGACGACTTTCCCTTTCGATCGCTTGAGGACGGGTGGATCTGCGACGTGAGTGAGCGGAGGTTTTGCGGCGTGCGTGAGCGGAGGTTTTGCGGTGTGCGTGAGCAGAGGTTTTTCCAATCGCTTCCCATGATCATTTTCCAAATTGAAAAATTGGCGACGAAATTTATCGAACAAATACATCCGGGCGTTCCATGCAGCGATATCATTGGCAGTAGGACGGTGACGCACAATATCTCGTGCAATACGGTCAAGATGGGCTTGTTGAGGAGTCATCATCATGGTTCTCACCCTCTGATCTTCCGCTTGACGTTGCAACATGGTCGACATCAGTTGGGTACTGTCACCACCGCCGCCCATTTGCTGTCCGCCACCAATGTGTTCATTCATGTCAGATTTGGGAACCACCACTAATTCACTAAAGTCCATTTTCGTTTTATTGGGTCTTTTGCTTAACTTAAACACAATCATCGGTGGATTAAATAAGTTGGTGCGAAATCGGTACTCAAACGGACAATTTGTAGTGAAATCAATAAAGAGGTAGGCATAATTCCCATACTTTTGAACCAATGTTGTTAATATATCATGTACGACGCTCATATTGCCTTTTGGGAGCATTTTCCCCATGAATTGAGCCAATTGTTGTTGATTTCTCGGATTATTGAACGCGACCAAATAATGGACATTGCCATTACGCATACGTTGTTCTTTATCACCATACAGATACTGTGTGATTTGTACTGCGAAAAACCGTTTATGATGAGATCCTCTTAAAAATAAGCCCGTCACAGTTTCATTGTTTTGAGATTCCTGTTGTAAATCATCGAGAACAATTAAATCATTTTCTTGCAATTGATCAAAATCATCTTGGGTAGGGACACCCATTTTCAAGATCACCTCTTGTAACTCTTTATGAAATGGACTTTCTATCCCATAATACCACCAGACTTTACGAATGGGCTTTTTGAATAAAGTATGACGATTCTTGATCATATTCGCCACAAACGTGGACTTTCCCGATTTACTAGGACCCGAGACAATCATGGATGAGTCATTCTCTAAACGGAAATCCATCTTGTCGAATCATAAAAGTCAGACATATATTCCATGCATCATGTATTAAACATAACTTAAAATAGTTTCCAAAACATAGAATCATTTCCAGAATAAAGTAGAGGTGGAATAAAACGTCCACATGTACATGTCTTAAAGAGTGAGTTTTCAAGAGCAGTCACCATTTCACTCATCAATGTCCTTTCCATGTCATGGGTAAGAGGATTCATATTGTACCGTGCAAATGCTTCCTTTAACATGTTGGGAAAGGCGCGACGATGGATTTCGTAGGCACTACGCACAATGAAATAATGTTCAATATAGTTCAACACAGACCACTTCTCATTGACACACTGTCCTGCTTTGTACCATGAGGATGACACATACCACTGACTCTCCTGTTTGTGTTCCACCATATCCTTGAACATTTCGAGGAATCGATTGATCCATTTCTCGGCTTGTATTTGATCACCGTCAAAGATATGCAGCGTGTGTGACTCTTCCCGGATGCGAATGTACACACCGAGTGCTTGCGCCTTGGCATAATCCGTCCGCATCCTCCTCCATTCCTCCTCTTCCGTGGGTTGAGCACTCCACCTCTGAGAAAGCATGTTTGTCATCTCATCCTCCTTTTGTTTCATAAGTGCAATGCTGTCCTCTAATTGGGAGAGATGATCGAGATCATCATCTATAAAGTGTTTGAGTTCCTCCCAATCAATGTCTTGTTTAGATTGCACCATGTGTATCAGATCAAATAAACCACTGGAGGGAATGTGTGCCTTCTTTATATCGAGTGTCAGCTTTGTCTTCTTCTTCTTCTTCTTTTCCCCCACCGCTGTGCTCTGCCATTCCTCCACCTGTTTGATACGGACTTGGATTTGATCCACAGTAAAACACAGTTTCAGAGTCTTTGTCTGTGGATTATAGTATATGCCTGTGACGCGGAAGATGGTATTTGCTTGAAGGAAGGTATTCGCCTTGAGATTGGCAAGAAGATGTCCAATAGTGGCCAAACTAACCTTCTTGTTCTTTCCATTCTCCTTCATCAGGAAGATGGGCGTGTCCTGCTTTAGCTTCATAAAGACACTGTCGTAGGCCGATTTCTTGTGTACATAACCGAGACAGGAGATAAAGTTGTAGGCAGATTCGGGTTGGACTTGTTTGTAGAGGGATTGTATCGCATCTTCCAACGTCTCCAAATCGCGTGAGACGGCTTGAGAAATGGTGAAGAGGGAGGTGAGTTGATCGGAACCGTACCCACTGTTATTGTACGTTTGTGCACGCCATCCATAAAATCCTGTGGCAAACACGAGTTTTGAAATGTCTCGTCGTGATTGCCAATCCATCGCATCCATCGTCGCATTCTCTCCGCGAATGGGATAATATCCAGTGTTATTCCATTTCTTGCCCAATACCAGACGTGTGATGGGCAGAGGCTCCAACTGTGGTTGTGCCTTGGTAAGGTAGTTCTTCTCGGCTTTCCCATTCGTATGGAAATAGGGCTCCGTCGCTTCAACAAAGACTGGCTTCGATGTCGGTGTATCTGACGAATACGTGACTTTCACCTTCTTCGCGAGAGGAGCTTCCAACGTGTTCGTACGTTTACCCATGACTGAATGAAAATGACTGAAATGGCTCAGTTTATATAGAGTTGAGCGTGGGAAAATTTCTTCTCATTGGTTGACACCCACGCCTACAAGTGCTCTGATTGGTGCTCCGTCAAATTCACGATGAATCATTCATTTTTGGTGGTGTACGGGGCTTGTCCCTTTTTGTAGGTCAAATTCACGAGATAACGCTTGATTTCATGGGAATTTGCTGAGTCATTTTACGATAACATCGGTCGATTTGGTGTGGAAAAGGACCTCAGAATTCTCGATAAATCACCTGATTTTACGAGGATTTGTAACAGAGTGTGTTCTTCAAAGTCACAGTGAATCGATTGATATCATGGGAAAATAACACATCAAATCCGTAGTATTTTTAACGATGTCATGGGAAAATCATCTTTTAAATCTTCGGTATATCGTTTGATTTCATAGGAATTTTACTGTGTGAACGTGTCTTATTCACACTCTTCGGTAAATCGTTCGATTTCATGGGAATTTCATTGTGCGGTTTGGTGGGGTTGAGGATAGGCGTTTTGGACACATCATAATTGACGACTTCCACATCGAGGAAGGGTTTTCTACTCTCTTTACGTTTTTTGATATCTTTCATCATTTTTCGACCAGATAAGAGGGTAACCAAAATGAATATGACGAGTGTAAAGAATTGTGATAGGGTTTCTTTGAATGAACCAATGAGTGAACATTTTAAATCTCCTCCGTTGGCTGTTGAAAGTGTATTCACTATGGATTGAACATTGTCCATGATGATAGTGTTGATGATGTGGGTATGGTTTACTTAGTGTTTGGAACCGATCGATGCATGTAAGGCTTGTTTGAAAGCTGCTGGATTATCGTGATATGCCATGGCATAGGCTTGTGCGAAGGGGATTTGTTTCTTGTTAAATTTCCGTTTTTGGCCCAAGTATTTGCGAGTTTGAGGGGGTGGTTTCACAAATTTGCGGAGAATGCCTTTATAAGATTGAATAAACTCGTGCTGTAAAGGTGTTAATTTCCCTGGATTCTCTCGCATTCTGCTCATGAGTGCTTGCATATCCTTGACATATTCCTCAGGCAATTGATCGACATGACGGTTAATTTTCTTTTTCGAGCATCCTATCCCTGAACTTAGGGATTTCAGTACATTGGTAAAGTCCTGACGTCGACTTGAACATGATTCACACTGACACGTCATTCTTGTCTATCATCCTCTATCCCACATAACTTAGTTTACATGGCGTTCACCAAATTCATGTAGCGTGCGTGGACGTCTGCATTTTGGTTGGTTAAGTGGGCAATAAACTCTTCCTTTTGAGTCAGCAAGTCACGCATGCTTTCCAATGTCTCATCCAAATAGTCTCCATTGCCATCTGTACGATTGGGTTCATGAATGTGTTGATTAAATGCATCTTCCAACACGTGCAAGATGCGTTTGCGAGCATTTAAATGACGTTCATGGAGACGAATAGAATCGTTCAACAGTTGAACAATGGCGCTGTTTTTCAAATTGTTCAGTTGAATAATGTACTCGTGGGAGTTGTCAATGACAGGTGAATTGACTGGGTAAAACATTCTTTCCTCCACGGGGTGTGCATCCATGGGTTGTTGAGAGGTTCCTACCCCACTGAGTGTTGTTGTTGAGGGGTTCCTACCCCCACCGAGTGTTGTTGGCGAGGTTCGCTTGATTCTTGTACCTCTGGATTTCCCACTGTGTTCGACATGGCTTGGACATAACTGTTGTGATCATTGACAGGACCTGGGTAATTATCAAATGTCACATGACTTAGTGTAGGTTGAATATTCTCTAACGATAGAGGACTCATATCAATCTCATTCGCAGCCATGGCTAACACATCGGGCGGCAATCGATTCCATTCTTCTTGTATTTGATGGACCGTATGGGTGGGATCCGGGGGAGCATCCACTCTGGCTCGATCGTCAACCATACTTTTCACGACAGCTTGTAGCATAGCGTGAGACGGACCAGGTGTTGCTAAGGCGCGATGATCCGCTGGAGAAGGTCGAATGAGTGCTTCTAGACTATCGTCTGCATCCAAATCTGTATTCATAGGTTGAGGGGGTCGCAAGGAGGTTGCACGACGTGCGGTGGGTGATAATTGACGATCTTGTCCTGTCAACGTAGAGGACACCTTCAAAGAGGGTCTCGGAACATGCTGTTGAATAATATACTTGAGTTTGCTCACATTTTCTCCCTCCATTCGCTCGTTTAAAATATGGGTATGTTGACGCGCAAATTGTTGAGCTGTCTTCCTATCCACCGTTCCATCGAGGGTTTCCCCGCATAGACATGCATAGATGAACTCTTCACTTGCTTTGATCTCTTCTTTTGATTTATATTTTAGATGGTGTGAATTATAAATATGCCTTCTCAGACGATCTTTTTGATAAGGGCATTTACAGATAGGACATAGGGTTATTCTCAATTTTCGCAACGTCAGGGTCTCTTCACTTTCACGCGCTCCTCCCTTCATGGTTGATTTTTGTGGTGTGTTCCTGTGCATGCTTAAATACATTTGTTGGCCATTGAAACAAAATACTGAAATGAGCACAGATACGATTCAATGTCTCTTTGATATAAATAAGACTTGCTGCTGAAATCACACGTTTATGATACAGCTCTTGTACATAGGTCAAATGTTTCTCATTCATAAAGCTCCATAGCGTTTCCTCATACAAAACGTCATCTTCAAAAATAGCCATGAGTAAATACACACGTCCCACGATGGAATAGCGGTCATTCAGTACCAATTGATTCAAATAGACGGTGGACGTGTCGGTAAACTCTTCTAATGTGGGGATATCATTACCTCGGATGCGTTCATCGAACCAAAAATCAATAAGGATCTTCATCCGCGCTTGGTGAGAAGGAGTGGTCGAACTGTCTGTGGGCGTGATGTCCATCTTCCACGTGGTCGTCTTTTTCGAAGATGTCTTGTCCGAATAGGGCGATGTCGTCTTTTTCGATAATAGGGTAGGAGTAACATGATCTTATTTGAGAGAGCGTGAGGATCCATAACTTAAATAGTTACTCATCGCGGTGAGTATGCGTACAATCTCTCTCAGAAGAAAAAGGAGTACCAGTAGCATGTTTTTCCAAATCTATCAACCCCAATAGCAGAATGCTTATCATATGGAAAAGCAACATGATTCATAAAACGACATTCTTTATTCATACTTAGTCTGCGTCGCTTACATATTCTTCTTCTTCTGATGTCCATCCAACAGAGATATATTCAAAATTAAACGTTATACAATAGACACCAAGAATCTCTTTGTTATCACTGTCCATAAATTCATAGTCCCATACGTTCTTCAGTGAGGCTAAATAGTCATCCATTTCTTCGACGTCACTTTCATAATAACGTTCACTAGCGCCCATCAATGGTGGAGAACCATTTCTTTTGTATTCATAAATCGTGAATGTATCCATGGAGAGTTCACATTCAGGCTTCACTTTGATCTTCTCCTTCACATAGGGAATCACTTTCTCTAACATCGCGTGCGGTTGACATGTCGTTTTCGGATAAATAATGAGCTGATTTGGATAGGTGTACACGTGAAAGTCTTCCATCATGTATGTGTCTTGAACGTTTCTCTATTTTTACCTAGTTCTCCAATCGATAGGTGCTCCGAACATAGAATGGGGCACACCCAATGCTCTGTTCTGTGCTCTGAGCATGGAATGGGGCACGTCTAATGCTCGGAGCAGGGGATGGGACATTTGCAACACTATAAAGCCAAGTCGAAAATGTTCCGCCTTCATAACACTCGTGAACATACAAGAAGATGGTTGATCTCACCGGATTAAGGGTTCGGAACGCGTTAGAAGAGGCGATTGTGATCCCAGACACTCCACCACCGACCCCAGAAGATGATTTTCCAACAGATCTACCCTCTCACTGGGGCTCCATTCCCGATCTGGACGGACCGTATTCCCTCCCGCCAACACCACCTACCATCGATGGACCTTATATGTTGCCACCGTCACCCTCCGTCACCGATCCCGGATCGTCAAGTCTGATCGGCGAGAATTGGGAACTTGACTTTCTTTACGATGAGCAGGAGAATATTCCTCCTAGCATCGATGACTATCCTGATCTCGATCTTCTATCCACCCGCCGTCCCTTTCGCGAACCATTGACGAACCTTAGTGATTATTTGAACCGTCGAACAGAGCTTGACAACATCAACGAAGCTATCGCCAATTTGGATAGTGTGGACTTTATAAGTGAAGTCAGTGACTGGGTTTTTTAAATGTAATCATTCTTTCTATCTTGTTTTCTTCTCAATAAACATACATGGTAAGGTTTGACTATTTTATTCAAGGGTGAACTGGGTTATAGGACATATCATGATAGAAGTTAAAATGAATGATTGAATTTTAAGATTGGAAATCGTTCATGAAATTGACAGTGCTATCATTCCCAAGTCAATGATTATCAAAAATAACAGGTCATTGGAATAACATTTTATTATAGAGATGTACTTTCTTGAGTTATTTCACAACATGCATTATTCTTGCACAAGGTACGATGTTCGGCATAGTCACTTAAGCTACAATAATGAATAATATAGGACTTGTGGAGTTGTCCATTGTCCACCGTGGTTGATTCATGCATCACAGTGATGGGGTCAACCTTGGTCCAGGCCCATGCAGCTTCACAGGAATCATAATTTAAATACAGTGTATGCACATAAAGTCGATAGTGTAGTTCAAAGCAATAATGAAGGAGAATCTCGACCACATCTGACAGCGCACAGTGGTACCCATACTGTACTTTGGCAGCTTGCGTTTCTGTGAGTGCTTTCCCTCGGCGTAAATGTAACAGGGCTCGACGGTACGCTTCTTTCCCTTCATACTGGGAATGATTCATCCAGTGACATCCGCGACGCATATGTTCCTTGTAACCAAGTCTATACACTTCACTATCCCGCATACATGAGGTGAATATATTCCAATGAGAGTCAATGCGTTGAGACCATTCGGGGAGAGAAATACTATCCATGGTCACTTTTTCCAAGAGTTTTATGCTTTTCAACCAAGTTCTTTCCATCTCCGATAATCCATTCCCTACAATCAGTTCCGCGTTTCCATACTCGCGTGTCATTTCATGGACCCAGAAATTAAAACGGTGAATAATCACATTCTCTTCTGCACCACATTTCCCAATCACACGTGGGTTGAGACCATGAATAAATTGAGTTGCAAAAACATCACACCCCGATGGCTCATGTTTGATAAAGTCATGGAAGCGCGATGTAATGGTCACATATCCAGTCGGTTTATCGTCTCTGGGCGTATAATGACACCAAATGGCAGCGACTTCCTGCATGGGATCTCCTTCCGTATCAAATACGATGAAATTGCGCACCGGCTTCTTCTGCTCCACCCACCATTGTTGTACTTTAGGATGATCAAATGTAATGGTATAAGAACCTTGCATGAGCTCGCCCAAGTGCTGAATCCGACGCATCGTGAAATGAATCTCGTCTTGTGTGTCTCGACTTATATACCCTTCCCTAGGGTGGTGTACAACATGATTGGTTTAGCGATGATGACGTCTCCTTCGGCGTTTTCCTCCTCCTGATATTTTATTCGCTATAGCACTTACGCCTGCGGCACCGGCTGCACCCGCTGCTCCCAACGCTGCAGCTTTCCCTGCGGCAATAAGTGCAGGGACGAGGGGGAGTAAAAATGGGAGGATGCCTCCTCTTTGTTTACGACTCCCGCGGTAGATTCCACCTTTTTGTCTTCGACTTCCACGGTAAATGCCCCCTTTCTGACGGCGACTTCCGCGATAAATACCTCCACGTTGCATGATTGCTGTGTTAGGATAGATGACTCTACTTAGTTCTTACGCTTCCCAATCAGAACTTAGTCGCAACAATACGAGATTGATCACTATATTTATTCATCATCCAAATCTACATTATACGTGAACCAATTCAATTGGTTCTTAAAAACAATGGGATTCAGAGGTCTCCCTCGTTTCTTACTAAAGTCAAATGAATATTTGCGTGGGTCCCGATTTCTATTCTCTGGTCGAAGCGAGGCTTGGGGGACACTGTTCACTTCCTTGGGTGGATTCGGTTGACTCTCATATATCCGTTTCAACTTTTCGCGCTGATTTTTCCATATTTTCTTGGCCATATGCTCCTTATGCAGCGAGATAAATTGATGGACCTTCTCTTCCTCCACGTCACGATGTAGCATCTCACCACAGACACACATATAGACAAAGTTGTCGCATGCCTCATTCGTCTTGCTCCACGACGGATTCCATCCACACACCTCCTTATGTTTTTTGCAAACATGTTCCCATAAGAAGAATGCTTGGTACATGTTATGACACCAGGGACAGCGTGCCAACTTCACTTTTGACAAGTCGTACAGATATGAATTCGTACTCTCCGACTCCACTGGGCGATTCGGGTCCAAGGGTTCAGTGGGCATATACATGCTCAAATAGGGACATAAATGTTCATTCCATTCATTCTCCTCCTCCTGAATCTTCTCATCACAGTACCTGCACCGACCCACACATGGATGTTTATGGTAAGCTTCCATATTATAGTCTTGTTTGCAAAGCAGGCAGGTGAACTCACTCTCCTTGTCGCCCCAATAACCTCTATCCAGTGAGCACTGATGATTGGTAGTCCACCATTTCCCACAACGATCGCAATACTCCTTCCCTATCTCCTTGCGTCCATGACGGATGCATTGTGAAAACAGTCGGAAGCGTTTATTGCAAAACTCGCACTCATAATAGGGTTGAGGGCGGGGACGGACTGTGGTTCGCCTCTTCTTTGTTGGTGGCTCCATTAAATCGTGGTTCAGATCATGTATCTTACGTAAACAATGAACCAAACCCAATGTCAATCTGCATACACAAGATTCCTCCAAAATAACGACACTCCAGTTGAGAACGTAACTTCTTCTGCAACGAATCGATCAGTTCTTCCACGTCCCAATCGTCACCAATGTTCAAATAGCGATAGGACACGTCCAGTGCACTTTTGGGGAACTTTGCAGATGTTCGAATATCAAACAAGAAGCGTGGTCCATACAGTATTACATTCAGCAACTGAATACGAAGCTCTGCAATAATCTTCTCTAACGACACACTCTTCTCCTTTGTCGGAATAATATACAGTGTATTACAGTCTCGTTCCACAATAAAGTCTTTCGATGAATAAGGTGTATAGGATATCTCCTCTTTGGGATGACGTGTCGCAGCCAGAGAGCGTAACGTTGCTGTTGTCGGCATAGGATGAGAATGAATTTCTCTGACAGTGCCTTTCCTTATATACCCTGCGGTGACTCATCACACGTGCTCGGCGCCGCGTGCTCCGATTGGTGCTCCGTGCTCAACCCCAAGTGCGCCGATGCGTGGGCGTGTGCTCTGTTTCCTGTCTTCTTCGCTACTGATGCGTGGGCGTGTGCTCCGATGACAGAGCAGGGCATGACCTTTCGAGCACATTCGCCGGGAATGGGCTAGACTGTCCTACTCTTGTGAGTGGGCACCTGTGAGTGTTCGTGTGCCCTGCCGTATGCTTGTGAGTGGGCACCTGTGAGTGTGATGTGCCTTGCCGTATGCTTGTGAGTGGGCACCTGTGAGTGTGATGTGCCTTGCCGTATGCTTGTGAGTGGGCACCTGTGAGTATCGTGTGGGCCTGGTGGGCACTTGTAGGTTTATAGTATGAGACCTTGCGTGTGCCCATGTCTCTCCGTTTTTTTATCTATCAAAATTGTGTTTTAATATTTTATTGCAATTTGTTTGATATTTGTCAGACACGAGCTTAATGTACTGCTTGAGGAGATTAGAACATCTTCATAAAACAACGCTCATAAGATGCAGATGAAGAGAAATTAAGTTTATTGCTTGACATTCATTGGAGATTGCTTTGCAAATGCCGTGTGTATGAAACAAAATTGAATTAACACCTTCTTCATCCAGATGCAAAAATCTTATGTCTGCTGTTTTATTGCTTCTCTTCTCAATTGGTTATATACATGAAATCAAATCTTGAGTCACGATCAATTCTTGTTCAATTAGGAGTGAAAGACAATTAAAATGAAATTTTAATCGAAATCGCTGATACTTCAGTAGTGATTGCATGATCATGTCTCGTAAACATTGGTGTTGTGACAGCTTCAAGGAGAATAAATCACTGAAAGAATAATACAGTTATCAGGGGATTCTGTAGACTTCTATTGTCTTGGAGAAGTCTGTCAAAATAAATGATGGATGAGAACTTTTTGAAGTTTGATTTTAGTCCGATTGTTTTAATCCATGCATCATTTCATGCAGATTGAATGAATTGTCATCGATTGTTGTTTTGTTCTTTGCTGAAGCAGTGTTAAGATCTCAGAATTTCATTCTCTACGTTTCGCCTTTTAAACTTAAACTTCTTAGGCAGCCGATAGTGATGCGTTTCGCCTTAGGATCAGTTAGCATTGCTGAGAAATGTCGAATTTAGCTTAAGGTATCTACAATGACTGAAGAATCTGGTGGAATGGACAACTGGCTGTTTTCCATTCATTTATCTTGATTTTGCGTGCGGCTAATAACGATGCAAGATTGTTCTTTATTTTCTGATGATATACCAGCCACGTAGTGTTACGCTTGTAATTCAACCAGTGGAGTGTTTAGGTCTAATATCCAACGTGAAAGTAATCAAAAATTTAAGATAAGCTTAAGATTCAAAATTGACTGCAATTTATCTAAATGCATATGTGGGCTGGTGTTTGTGAAAATAGACGTATGGAGTTTTACAGGCAGCACAAAAGTACTAATTTGTAATTGCAGGGATATTTAGATGCTTTATAAATGAAATTGGGATGTGTGACTGTCCAAATCTGTGATTCATCTTATCGACAACAGCACATTAATGACATGTTTCTGAATGATAAATCTCTTCTGCCACGCTCTTGATTGTACCAGCAAATATTGCTGCACAGTATGCGTATATATAATTTTTGGAAATTGAATAATTTCGCCATTAATTTTTCTCACTTGCAATGTGAACGCTCTTGTAGGCAGAAACTTTCAGCAAGCTAATGATACGCCCTTATACGTTGCTGTTTTTTCGTAGAGAAGAAAGTGAAGTAAACGAAATGAGCACATGCTCGTAATTGATTACATCACACTCCTTCGAAGGCACTATATTGAATTCCAGTCACTTTGCCGCTTCAACTTGACAAAATGTTCGCGAGATTTCCGCTTAAATGAGTTTCTGCAAAGTTATAGATGCTTCAAAATTGATCAGATTATCATGGGTGTAGTTATGATATTGCTGCCAATCTGTAATTATTGCATCTTTGATGCCAGAGCATAATTATCTTCAATATATTTGCGTTTTGAAAAGCCCTCGGTAATTTTGAGTTTACATAAAATCTCATGTTTAATACTTGGATGTGTACGACGTTTCCCTTCTTGAATTGGAAGTAATAATTGTAATTATGTAATTACGTGAACTTTGTTGTAAGGATCAGACGGTGTTTTCACGAACTAAGTGATTCTTAGGCTAGAAGTCTCCTTTTCGAGTACGGATTATAGATTGTCTTAATGTTGGCAATCTAAAGACAACATCGAGGTGAACCGACCGACAACTTTCCAGACGCGACTGTCAGGATTTCTAATTCTATCATTACAGGTGAGACATTTTTCCTACTCTTAAAGTTAACACTTTAGACTTAAATACTTTCGTTTTCTTTTGAATATGAATTTGATATCTATTGATGTACCCTGCTCGGTTCACCTCACCTTAATAAAAATAAATAATTTGGAAGACAATTAGGACGTGGGACAGTTTAGTCACATTGTACATGTTCGTATCACAGAAAAATTGTTCTTCCGATGATTAATGTATGTTAGTGTTTGATTAATAATTCTGGAAAAAATGCGCATCTTGCAAAGTTTTGTGTAGCTATATTCTAATAAATAAATTCTCCGAAAATTTTTAGATAATGGGAAGAAGTGCAACATGCTATTCGCAACATTGCCTTCCTTTCGGCTGATCCGGGAATGTCGCTTTTTCATATGTTACCATGTTGCAAGTTAGTCATGTTTATCTACTTCATGTTTGTCAAAAAAAGAATTGACAATAACATATGACTTGTGATGTGACTTACTACAGGGAATATTGCCGCAATTCTTTGCATTGTAACAATGCTTCTGATTATTCCCGTCGAACTATGAGTACTTCTGTTTCAGCCATTGAAAAACGTTTAACCGAAACGTTCACACGTTCCATTACCCTTATTAATTGTGTTGATTCCGTGTTAATGGTCCAGACAAATTTTACCGAAGTTGGTGATTCATATATTACATGTATTATTATTGTTACTAATATCATTAGTATACCTATAAGTTAGTGTCATTAACTTGCATGTATTATTTTTATTCACAATAACCTGATATCATTTTGGCAGCAAATAGTTTGGTAGAGATAAGTAGATTCTTTGATCAAGAAGCGACGTGTTTCAAAATGTTGGATGGTGTTTGATAACTAGATCAAAATTTTTCATCCAAATAATTCAATCTCATTTGCACTTCATTTATTCAAATTCATAGCTTCTTTTGAAGTTTATTCTAGTTATCAGAGAAAAACAAATATGCTAACATTTCATCCGTTTCTGAACTCAAGCTCGTGATCTATGCAGAATACTCATGTTTTAAAACTATGAAAATATATCTCCATACACCACATTTGGCTATGGTATAACTACTACTTATATTACCTTTCAAATGATCAGCCTAAACCGTCTGGCGCTACGCGCTGGCGATTTAGGCTGTCAATTGAAGTCATTTGAAAATGACTTAGCCATTATATCATCAATGATACTTATCTGAACCGTTTTGACTAACACTTCGATTGGTGCCCAAACATATTCGTGGGGCCCCTTCGAATATCTAGTAGATGTGAAAGTAGGTGTTCGGAACATCAATAGGTTGCTAAGTGGCAACAAGATCGTTGTTCTAACTTTTCATGCGGTCAACGCCTCCACAATTTCGAGTCGAGATGACATCCGTTCATTTTTTGTTGAAGGGCTTCTCGCAAAAGCTGTACGTGGGGAAAAGACCCTTCCCAAAGAGGCGCGCTTGGTTGAGGATCTTAATGCGGGTGTTAATATGAAAACTGAAAAGAAAGATTCATGCCAGTCCAGCATCACTTATTTCTCAGCAATTACTCATATAAGTGTCATCAATCACATTGACTTTCGCTCAATCGACAATCTTCAACGGTATTAATAAATAAGTGCCTTTAAAGCTTGGTCTAGCTTGTAGATGAGATTCGGTTGTCCAACATTTCCGCTTTACTTGAGTGGCAAAATTTAGATTTATTAATAATGTATACACAAATTAGATACTTTTAGCATCCAGCTTCACACATTATAGCTATCAAATCAAATTACAAACGTACAATTTCTTAAATTTTGCTGCAATTTTTTGCTCTTAAAATAGGCTGGCCGTATAATTAGCATTTGCTTAAATGAAGCTTTAAGGTGTCGCGCAATAGATTGCTACATGAAAAAAGAGTCATCAAGTAGGTAGATTTTGTTGTTATGCCTGATTACAATTGAAGAATTACTATAGTTTCAAAAATGTCGCTAGAATTTCCTTCTATACTGGTAGCCAACAAAAAATCTATTGTAATTGTGATTTGAGTATCTTGTAGTATACTGGGAGTGATGCATAAAGAGAGACTCAAGAAACATGATCTTCCAGTCTGGTTGAGTCCTAAAAAGAATTGCCTGCCTCTTGATGATTAATGACAATCACGATTGAGCTGTTTATAGTCAAATGCAACGACATGAGACATGATTGTAGCTTTAGTGATATCAGAGGAGACATGTCTACGTGGATAACTGATAATGATTATGAATCATAAATCTAATTCAAAGTATAAATGGGACTTCTTACAAAAGATTTGCAGTGTTACGTCCACTATTTGAGAAGCAAATTCGGCTTCATATTCGAAGAGTCATGCCACCTTCGAACCTCATGTCAAAATTGTTCAAAAGTCTGTAATTCCTGCTTAGAGATCTTCAAGAGTCGTTGGTCTTTCGAATGCCACCTCACAACCAGAAATAATTTATCGCTAGATCAGGGCTGCGGGGGAGGTCATTCGAGGGACGCGCTGTCTCTCCCTCGATATATCGATTACGCTGTTGAGCATCCAAAATTTCACTTGCACAGGAGCGCCATCTTGATGAAACAACAGCAGTCGCCTTGATCGGATGAAAAGAACCAGTTTCTCCCAAGATAGAAGCGCAGTTCACAGGATGAGTAAGTCCGTGTTGGTAGGAGATCATCACCAAAAATGTGACGGCTAGTGATTTCATAGGCGTTTCCGTGGTTTAGTGTGGATCATCAGCAGCGAAGTAAAATGAGTTATGGAAGTTCACCTGGCCGTTCAGGTGGAATCTGGCCTCGTCACTGAAGATTATGTTATTACTCCAATGTCGTTGCGGTGAATGATCTGGGAATAGAAAAAATGTTGTTTTGGATAGTCTGTGTCTTTCAGCTCCTGAAGAATGCGATTGACCGATGACAAAGAGAAGCCGACATCAAGAGACAGACACATGTCGTTGCGTTCATCATGGAACGAATCAACCGCAAATTTGCCGAAGTTCGTTCGACAGAAGACGATAACTGATAGGTTCCACCTTTTCTTGGTTGAATGGATGGTGTCTCTAAAAGTCGTTGTCGCCACTTGAGTAATGTCCCAACATTACAATCTTCCTTGCCGAGTTTTGCCATGAGTCGTCTCAGTGCCTTTATACCGAATTGTGGAACGCAAGTGCATAAGAAGTAAAAGTTGCTACTTCTTTATTTGTGAAGTCCATCAAGTGTCATCCATCACGATAGTTGAAGGCTCAATTGATGTTTATTTAGCCTTATTAGAGATAGTAGAATCGAACTGTTTTTAAAAAATCAAATTAGTGTTGTTAACTTATTTTGATTCATGAGAACAACTAATCAAATCAATAATTGTGTTTCAAGCAGCCCATAAAAGTGAAACACCCTGTACTATTTATATCAAACGACCTCTAAAGCAAATGAAGTATAGAACATGAAAGGTTCATTTGACAGTTGTGTTTTACAACGGAAAATGCTCAAATGCATGTCAGACAGTTACTATAATCAGTCTGCAGCACCAAGCATGAATTGTAGATAGGAGCTGGTAGGCATGATTACCCGATTATTCTCAGTGTCTGTATGCCGCTTCTTCACCCATGAAAACATGTTTATTCGCCATTACTGACAGACAGTTCCTATCCGTCTTTCTTACTTTCAAGTTTAAAATGGTCACGGACAACGCATGCTGCATTAAATTTACATGAGGTGGAACATTCTTTTTTTAGTATTTGATTTGATTCATAACAAACTCTCTATCCCTGTACTTGATAAAAATTGTAAAATTTCTTCAGTCCATTCGGAGACAAAAAGATTAATTGATAACATGCTACTTTTATTGAAATAGGTAAAGAATAATTTACACTATGCAGAAATATGTGAAATAAGTATGTTCAATGTACAGAGAATAATACACGAGCTTCAATAAAAGCATTGTTATCAAGCATTCTTTTGTCTCCACAGGGACTGCAAAATTATTGTAATTTTATGTATGGGGAATTAATTATGAATCAAATTCTTTCATAAAGAATAATGTTCCGTTTCCTTCACATTTATTACAGCATGACGCCTTATCGACCATATGTAAATCCGACAAATATGGAAGAAATGAATAGGAACTCTGTCTGTCAAGTTGGAAGGACTGAAACCTTTACTAACAGTACATGCAATATCAGTGTGCAACAATAAGTCACCTTACTTTCGACATTGTTCAGGAGGATCACTGTGTCTTGTGGCTTCCGTGGCGCAATGCTTGGACTTACCATCTTTAGGGTCGTGTGATCGAGCCCCAGTAGTGGCATCATAATAATGATAACACTAATAGTAATGTTAAAAAATTGTTAAAAAATGTTAAATTTCATTGTTCTACAAATGACATTCGGTAGACCCATTCGACTGTGTACAATGCATAAAAGCGGAATGATGCGAGTGAAGGCAGAAGTAAAAAAGAGATGATCCTATGCAAAGTTATCTACAGAAACGGATAAACGAGTGCTGGATGGAGCCTTGTTTATTTGGTTGATGGGGGATAAGTCGACAAGCGTGTCTCAAAAGTCGACTTCTAGTAGCAAAAAGCTTGTGGTGGTTAACAATCGTCAGATAGCACTAGTCTGAACACAGAAACGACAGTTTCGAGTGGTGGATCCATTTTTGCGCCTATAATCTTATATGTTCGTCTTTCAATCACCTTTCTCAGAAATGATGGCGCGTTTACAAAAACTGGGCAATAATATAAAAGTATAGATCGCACATATTGTGCACAGTTCGTAGTGCAAAGAGCATCTGATGAGCACCCATATCTTCGGAGGTTACTCAGAATATAAATTTTTCAAGACGCCACAGATGCGATATAATCAATGTGAATCCTCCATTTTGCTCAGATAGATTCCCAAAATCTTGATATCTTTACATGTTTTAACTACTGCTCCGTCGCTACTTACTAATGGCTTGATATTTCCAAATTCCTTCTTTGTCACTATATTGATCGGCAGGAGTCGAAGGAGAGGCATCCATAGTTCGCACTAAAAATCCGCACATCGCTGCAGTTAATGTCTGACTATATCAACACCGCATTAGTCCTGACAGGAGAAGCGTCGATGTTAAAACATCAAAAGGGTCATATCTGATAATGGTAATGGTTGTCATCGAAAGCGCCCTCCACAAAAGCATTGACTTTTGAAGTGTAAGTTTCATATCCGCCTTTGCCCTACCCCAACCCAGATGGAGGATGGGCAGGAACAGAACGGAGGGAAAGTGAAGTCGGACATCGGTCACATTCGTCGCCCATCCAGTTACATCGACCATCTAATTGGTTTTGGCTAAGAACGAAGTGCACTTTTTGAGAAGTCTGAAATACTGCCACATTTTTCAAGCTTAATTCCTGATAATTTAGAAGGAATTTTAACGAATGATTTTTGAGAACGCCTAGTAGGTCTTCAAGAAGATGATTCCATAAGTCATATGTACACTTGTGTCAATTACTCGTGAAATGCAATTGAATATAATCACAAATTACTCCGTTTTTCTTCAGTTATATTTCAATTACTTTACGAATACGCAAGATAAGACACTAAGACACTAAGTTAGATTTAGACACTAAGTTTCGTCTTAAATGTCTTTAAAAAAAGCTATTGGTGCCATCGCTGGTGCACATCTAAACATAAAATCACAATGTTGTAGCTATTGTGCTGCATTATCGACGAGGAAAATATCATAATTTATATTGCATGTTAAATGAATATCTAACAGTGTTGACCTCAAAGTAATTGCAATTACAACACAAGTCTGTTGATATAATTATGACCATGTGTTATGTCATGTAGAATATGATGATTAATGCTACTTGCTAAAGAATTTTCAGTAATAGCACATTTCTGCAATTTCTTTAATTATACTTTGATAGCTTCAATTCTTCTTTTTCACTATGAAGTCTCATTTGAACTCTGAAGGTGATTGCACTTGTTGGAAAAGAAAATCATTTCACGATATATTAAAACGGTTTCTGCTTGAGAAAAGATCTCCACATTTAATAAATATGTTTTGAACCTATTCCATGTACAAACCAGTCTTATCACCATCATTTTTTGCTCAAACGGTACTTCTCACTACATTCTATCATTTTAACATCATAATAAGGCATCATTGTCAAAAATCTGTGGAATTTAGTAATACAGTTGAACTTGTCTACAACGGAATCGAAGGGACCGAATGAAATTTTCGTTATAGGCAAGTTTCGTTATAGAGAAGTTTTGATTAAATCATTAGCATTAGCTCATCACTGTGTCTGCAATTTATTAATACATGTATTATACCGTCGTGATTGCGCTATCTTTTCATACCTAAGTATTTTGGTCAGGAAAAACGAACAATATGATCTAACATACTGTATGTACTATATTACAGAATAACATTACTGTAGTGTATCAGGTTTGCAACAAAAGTGATATCGGTGATGGAAACATGCCTATATTGCTATATAATCAGTTATCAGCGTTTGCTTCGACTTACGCACATTTTTCACTATTTGTTGCTCAAGAGATTCCAAATAGTCAAGTGGTAATCCCTTTTCAGTAAGAAAATTTCTCAGAAGTGCAATACTTTCGACTGCTGTGCGTAAAGTTACCGGTGGATGCTCTTCAGTTTCCTGATCTTCTAATACGAACGAGACATCATCATCTTCGTCACGATCGATGATATATATTTGAGACATGGATAAACTAGAGTCAGTGCGTAATTGATCAGCACATCCATGACAAAGCCAAGGGATTATAGGTCTGTAGCTCGATACTACGGCGTTTTACGAATTTTTAGTTTGTTATTTCAAATTTAATGGTTTATTTCGCTATTTTTTTCGGAGGGATCTAGATTTTAATTCGTTATAGGCAAGTTTTCGTTATAGACAAGTTCGTTATAAGGAAGTTCTTCTAACCCATGTAGAATAGAAATATTGCAGGGAATTTGACAATCGTTCGTTATAGACAAGTTTTCGTTATAGGCAAGTTCGTTATAGACAAGTTCGACTGTACTTATATTTAGAAATTGCGGATTGATTACTTATGTTTTGTGACGTTTCACTATAAAATGCAAACTGTAAGGCTTCTCCTTTTTTAATCAAAAACCGCAGCTGACCATGAGCTCGCGTCAGCCTTTCACCAGATCATACTTCCAAATGATATAAATAGTGTTAAAATTAGACATCAACTTAAATAAATAATTCACGATTGAAAATGCGAAAATTTTGTATCTTTTAAAGCAGTCTTTCTGATTGACTTAGCGTCAACTTTCTTATCCGAATATGAAGTGTTGTTGTACCGCTGATGATTCATGCGCACTGAACTTCATGTAAGAGGAGTTTATGCTCTTTTTACTGTTTACTTAGTGATAGATTGGTCCCTCTTGAAGTGGGAATTATTCTGTGCTGAAAAATTGAATTGCATGCATATTGTTTCTAGATTAATTAAAGCAACAGGGGACTAGATATCGTGATATGGCCAGTTTTCATTTGTAGGAAATATGAATTTATAGTAGATATTAGCGATGCTTCTTCAAAAGTTCAAATTGTTATTCAATCATATCTTGAGGCGCAACGTTCGTGAACAATGTAATATGTTTGCTTGTGAATGTATTTCATCCAGGTTTTGTGCTGCAACAAGACTTATCTATTTAATCTGTATTCATGTTGTGCATAACTCTGCCCCTGTTTATATGCATTAGTTTCTTTTTATCGCAAATTTGATAGTGCATATCTAAATAGTTGGGAAGGATCGAATCTTGATCATTTCAACAGCATGTAGGCTACGCAGCATGAATGCAAATTGCAATAATGCCAAAATCTTTGTCGTATTGCTCAATTTTCGTCGATGCGCCGAATTGTTCACAACATGCCAGAGAGTGCCATACAGACCGACATATTGGCGAAATTTTGAAAGTTAAAAAATGACTCAAGCCATGAATGTGATTGTACAGAAACTACATTTTTAACCAGACGCAATGCAAGAGAATCAGTTCTTTAGGTACCTTTCATAGCTGCTTTAGATTCGTCAGTTCAGCAAAGCGCACAATTTAAGCAATGTATTCATTTCATCATGGCATTGTCATTGCTTTTTATTTCCGAGGGTTCTCTGGAGTGGAAGTCATGATGTGATTGATTCCTTTTATGGACATCTTTCGGGTTTAAAAGAGTTTCACAAGCCCTCAGTGGAAGAGCTTTATGTCCGAGTTTGTCTGTCATTTTTACTCTTACTTACTTCCTCGCTGTTAAACCTGAGAGTGAAAGCAAAATAAATGAAATTTTGCTACATTTTGACAATTACCCGCGCGGTCACTGTTTTCTAAAAACAGTGACGATTTTTGGAGAAGTGTTGTACTTGAAGGCTATTTGACAACAAATGTCTGTCGCGATGTTGAGTATATAAATAGAATGAGAGTCAATAACTCAATGGAATACTTTTAAGTCAATCTATAACTGTGTGATGTAGTTGAATGGCGTGCTGTTGTGCTGTCTCGTTATATAGTGAATGCTGGACAATAAGCTGTCGATATCACTTAGAGATAAGTACCGTCGGCGTGGCCAAGTGAAGGTATGAGCTCGTCTTCACCGCGAACTTCGGTTCGATTCCTTGGTCTTGCGAGTACGGTCGGGTAATCAAGAGTATTGGTGTTTTTTATTGATTTAATAGTTACTAACTTATCTAGATGTTCAAGGCTAATGTTCTGTATCTATTTTTCAGTCACAGGAAGCGCATTATCTCAGGATGTGGACCATTCCCTCCTGGTTCTGCGAGGTCATGAAGTTCGCCAGACGTTGATTCGGGCACGTTTTTCACCTGCCTTTAGCACCGGCCAGAGGTTTGCCTACAGTGGCAGTGCTAAAGGCACGTGGTGTCTCTGGGATTTGTTAACCGGCGAGCTGTTGACGGTAGATCCTTGGGCTTCCTGCTCGCACGGTACGGTTCGTGATGTCAGTTGGCACCCATCAGAACCTGTGGTACTGACCACGGATTTTGGTGGAGCTATCAAATGTTATCATTATCGAACTTTCAAATCGGAGCTTTATGAGACGAATGAGGCTGAAGAAAGAGAATTGAATCCTCATTTGTCTGAAGATGATGTTCGCCTTCAATCTCTCAGTCAGTCAGATTCTTCTGATACTGATTCAGAAGTCACCATGTATTCTTGACTCAGTATTTGATGGTTGTTTTTTGTAAATACTTAAAGCAGTGCAGACTGTAGGCCTGTGACACTTGCTCACTCAATCCTTTCTCCTTCAAAGTGTACAACCGATGCAAAGAAATGTTTACATTTATTTCACAAAAATTGATCATGCTTGCGTACAAAAACGTAATTAGACCTAAATAAGGATGACTTGATCTAAAGATTGTTTTGAAGCAACTTTTGTTTAAAGAACTTTGTGTTTTAGATTTCTTGAGCAAAATGGCGTGCTGACAGTGTTTATTATGGTAACTAATGAATATATTTTCATGATTTTCCTTCGCTGATGTTTGGTTGGATTTGATAGTCAGTAATTGCACATTCCTGCACATTAATCGTCGCTGGCGTTCATGACACAATTACCTCATGTTATGCTTTTCTATAAGAGATAATTTTTCTTCAATCAATTTAGAAGTTGCAAAGACAAAGGAGCAAATAGAATAGTTTTAAGACTTTGTCTTTAAGCATGCTTTTTCGACGTTGCAATAATCTGGTTTTGGTTGTGTGGTAATGTAATAGCAATATCATATCTGAGAGTCAGCCGGGATATAGACGTTAGATGAACATTAACCTCGGCATCCAACACTTTGTTGTATTTAGTGCGCACAACAGCAAGCGTGTGACATTCGTCATTCACTTTTCATGCGCTTTCTGTGATGCTGCCTGAGTATGTTCCCTCCTAACATAGTCAGCCAGATCGCCGAACCTCCTACAGTATATTTAATTCCAGTATTGCAGAATCCTTTGACTCAGTGGTAGATGACATTGACTGGTGATTATGAGGTATAATCACAGTTCAAACATAGGATAGGAAGAAACTATCCTTCCTCTTGCTCTGACCATCCTAAAGGTTAAAGTTGAGTACAGGGCCTAAATAAATAAGAAAAACTAACAAAGATCAGTCATCATCACGTAGTGAACACCTTACACAGTAGCATCAATTTGAATATCGTGTTACTTTCTACTGATTGTGCTTTCCATGAAGGATTACTCGCATTACTATCCTTAACTAAAACTGTTGGGTTATCAACATCTTTCTCTACAGTATGCAACGCGATAGGTAGTCAGGAATTTCAATGAAAATTCCTTACAACTCGTGATCATTTAAAATGCTTTTCAATTCCAACTTTATCAAATCAGATATGTGAAGTATCCTAGATGTGATATAAGCAATCTTGTTAGGCCCCTGTGTTCTTGCGCAAAATCTGTAAATTTTGAGATACTTTGGATTCAATTCCTTGTGAAAATGTGTCTTTTTGACATCTGCCGTCCTGTCTATATGCTAGCATGACGGAGGGTTTGATTTTCTCGGTGTTTTCCCTTGTAAATACAAGTAACTGACTCAGGTAAGAATTTCATGTAGTACAATTTGATTGTTTGACATTTTCAATAAAAGAAATACTCTTCAGGTAATTTTGTTTTATCTTATCTTGAAGATCGGCAATTTTGCATGTGCAGGTCTTACGCTGTTGAAGCATCGTATCCAGGAGAGGCATCGCGAAAAGGGCACAACTTTCCAATCCTTGCTATGCGAATGTAATGAATTTACACAACGAATTAATACTGCCATTAGAGCTCAGCTCAATTTTTATAATACAGTCGAACCTGGACATAGTGAATTTCAAGGGACCAGATAAAAAATATTCACTATGAGGACAGTTCACTATATGGAGGTTTTCTAAAAGTTTTCTGTAAAATATTCATCATGTTAGAGGTTGAGACAACAAAGGGAGCAAATAATATATTCACTATGAAGAGGTTCATTATGTAGAGATATGTAACTGGCGCAAAGTATACCATTTTTGATGGGATCGAAAATTTAGCTCACTGTGAGGAGAGATTCACTTCGTAAAGGTTCACTATGCAGAGGTTCGACTGTATTATTTATAAGACTGTATTATTTATCGACTGTATTATTTTATATATTATACACATTGACGACATTATCATAAGTCCTCTCAAGAGAGATTCTGACAATTTTGACGTAATAAGTACGACTTTCAATTCGATCGACAACAACATTAAGTTTACTGTAGAATTTCCACATACCGGTAAATTGAACGTCTTAGATATGACAGTTTGGACAAATAATGGAAAATAACAGATAAGAAGTGTCAAAGGTATCTCTTCTAGTAATTCTGTCAAAAAAGACAGTTGGCTACCCAGTTTCGTAAAAACGAACTTTCTTCAACAAAAAGCAAAGACAGCGAAAGGTGTAAAAGTGATTCAAAATTGAACAGATATACAAACAACGATATCAGGAATTGCAACAAAACTAAAAATAAACACATTAAATGATAGTGAAAATAATGAAAAATTAACAAGCAGGAAATGTACACTAAAGTTGCCTTTTGTCAGCGATAGTTTAATAAGGGTCCGTGTAAATAACATAGAAGCTGTGAAATCTGTGTCGAAATTCCTGATAAGTATAATTATTATAAATCATGCGTTGTTTATGAATTTGAATTAAATTTTGTTATTATAAATATATAGGAAAAGTTGCTCGGCCTTATCGTTTGCGGTATAACGAACAGAAAAATAGCATTATTAAATGCGATTGTCATAGCGCATTAGCTATCATATTGAAATCTGCAACCCGTGTAATAGCATTGATAATTTCAGTAAAAAAATGTGTGAATGATCCGATTGAGACAAGTGTGCTGGAATTTCGTTTGATCGATTTTCATAGGCCTAAAATGAACAGGCGTCACGAGGGTGTTGTTGCAGCCTATGATTGGCAATGATATCATTATATTTTTTATGATGAAAATATACCATTTTTTAGTAAAATATACGCAGGCCTACACCGTAAATAGATCTAGTCATGCGAATATTTCGATTTACACTGCTACCATACTGCTTTTACTGCTCTTACACTAGGTGACATGCCACGCTCAATTACGCGTAAGCTATGCCAATTACATTGCAACACTGTAAGAAAATATCTATTTATAAATTCTTAGATTCAGATAGAGAGAGACGCAAATTTTCCCTATTCGTGGCTTCGCCAAATTTTGGAGAAGATGATGACGCGTTGAATCGTCGTGTCTGCGTTCACCAATGGCTGAATGTCAGATCGGAAGGTTAGAAGCCGCAGAAAGGAGATAGCCATGAAGTGATTCAGTCAGAGATAATGATTCAAGACATATTCTGATATTATGTTTATGGCGACGATTTCAACAGTGGTTATTTTCTACACCGGCCAGTCGTTAACCAAATTAATCAAGCGTCATGTGAGAAATCAACATAACATTTTCATTGCCATAGGACGTTTAAAATCTTGGGAAAACAAGAGTCACGTTAACAAACAGTCAGTGGGTAAATCCAATTTATTCCACAACATTTGACGAAAATGTGTCTTTGATTTGTAAAATCCATATTTCTGAACCGATTTCAATAGTTTCTTTTTAATCGAACCGTAAAGATCTCATCTATTATGGCATGGTTTTTAAAAAGTCACAAAGCCAAGATCTTCTTCACAAGTTGCCGTTTTTTGCCGAAAAAAGACCAAAAAGGCATGTCCAAAGTTGCAGTACTCTCACTTCAACACGGATTTTCGATTAGATACATTCAAATACACCCACTAATATTTATATCATCTGAAAGAAGAAGATCAGCTCTTTAAGACAGTCTAATTTTAAATATTATAATCAATATTAATCATTGAATTTTCACTGGGTTTCCATTGTCCAATGAAAAAAATGTCCTTTGACCGAGACGTTTTCTGTCCTCTGACCGAGGTACCTTTTCTCGAAGAATATTGATTCTTCCATTAAACGTTTTGCACCAAACGAATCCTCTAGTGTGGTAGTTTATAAATCCGTAAAGAAAATTCAGTTTGATGCCGTTACAAGTAAGTAATATTGATTTAAAAATATTTTTATCCGTTTTTTCGACCAGAGAATTTGAATATTCCCAAAAATTTCATATAGATGCTGAAACCAGAAATTTTGTCAGGAATCGATGAAATTTCACAGCATAGGAGGGATCCATGCTCTTAACATCTATGCGAAAGAAATTTTTTATTTATATCAATTAACCCTCTCAAAATATCCAAAAACCACGAAAATGTCTTCTGACCGAGACCCTAAAAAATCTCGGTCAGAGGACAACGTTGAAATTGAAGATCTCGGTCAGAATACAAGGGTCTCGGTCAAAGGACATTATAATGTATGCAATTACATTTAGATCACTTCGTTTTACGCGTTCAAGTATTCGTCCGAAGTTCTCGCAGTCTCATGAACCCAAATACACAAACCGAAGAGTTTCCTGTTCGACATCATTTGTCCTCTGACCGAGACCTTAAAAATCTCGGTCAGAGGACAAGGTGGGTCACGGACCACGGTCAGCGGACATTATATGTAATACGTTACATTTTGGTCACTTCGCTTTCCGCATGCAAGCATTCATCCTAAGTTCCCAGCAGAAGCCGAAGTGTTTCCTATTCGACATCTATCTGACCGAGATCAATTTGTCCTCTGACCGAGATGTAGAAAAAATGACTTTTTAAAAGTGCTAGATTTCTATGGAAAGTTTTTATTTGGTGTGGTCGCCGCTAAGATTTTCGTGTTCAGCGTAAAAAAATGAGTATGTATGCAAATTTTCACGGAAATCTGAGACCCAAAGTTGAAAAGACAGAAATGTTGTGGAACAAATTGGATTTACCCCAGGTTAGGATTGCATGCTTATGAGGCTCAGTGGTCGGATTCTGACGCGAATTTCGCGTATTACGCGAATTTGACTGGAAATACGCGAATACGCGAAATTGAGGATTTATACGCGAACGAAATTATGCACTTAGATATATTATAATATATACCGCGACCTAATGCTCTTGTCACTAGATAACTTGATACTGATATTCTAATTCTCATTCATGATATCAATCTTCTATAGAGTTTATGAACTGCTTTATGTGTTTTATACTTGTGACTAGCTAGGCATTATTTAACATCAAGATCATGAAAGCCTTTTTCATGGAAATTACAAAAAGATTGAGCGACTATTTGCCTTTCGGGAACGAGCTACTGAGGGCTTCACGATTTTTAAGTCCTCTGTATCAACAGAGTGACCATTATGAGAAATTCGTCAAAGCCATCCCTAACATTTTAAGAGATAACGACCAATCGACATTAAGTCGAGATTAGGCTTCATCAAAGTCTGGTAAAAAACGCCTGGAGAATTTTGGTCGAAAGTCGACAAAGTGGGAAAGACACCAACCCTCGGAAAAGTCGCCAAAGCGATTTTTATTTTACCACATGGAAACGCGGAGGTCGAACGTATTTTTTCTGGTCTATCCGATGTAATAACTAAGAAACGTCGATCGCTGGGTTCTGAAACCATAAAGGCGTTGTCCGTCAGTAAGTCTGTTCTCAACAGCAAAAAATTGGACAGCTCTACATTGAAAATAGATCGTCAACTCAGAGATTCATACACGGCATCGCACTCGAAATATGAAGATGGAGCAGGAGCAACGAAAATAACGGGAAGAAAAGGAAAAACAGAAATTAGAAGAACGTCTACGAAAAGAATTGAACGAGGAAATGAACAGAAACGAAAGTATTCGAAAGCACGCGACTGAAATGGAAGACATCGCAACTTCTCTTAAGAAAAAGGAAGATGAGCAACGGCGACTAACATCTCTTGCAGAGAATGCACTGCAGCAGGCCAGAAAAGTCGAGAAAGACCTGATGGATCTTCGACAAGAAAAGAATGCATTAGAAATGAAAAAAGAAGCCGCGCGCAGTAGTAGCACTCGATGTGATTCTAAAAAGACATGTACACCAATTCTCAGATTCTTCTATGCCGAGTAACAAATATTCGCGCTTCGACAAAAAAGACTAATCTGTGTAATTCAATGGATTGCTTGCCATTATGAGTTACATAGGCGTATAAAGCAAACTTCTGTGTGTGTTACTATTTGTATAAGGTTATAAAGTAGATGGCGCATAAGTTGAAGTCGTAAGTTTTGTTACCTAGATCGTGCATGTAAACAATAAAATACTAATTATGGAAGATCCATGATCACAATTAAGTATGGTGGGAAAAACATGTTCTATATTCTACAATATCTTATATGTTCTTATTATATGGTTTTGTATGCTATTTTATTGTATCAAGTTTAGTTGGGTTTTTCTATTTCCCTGAAAAATTTCCTTTCCATAAGAATGAACAGAACACACCAAACAAATGACACGTGAAAATTGCGAATACAAATTAAGCTAATAAAATCTCCAGTTAAAACGCAATCAGTAATTTTACAGATACGTAACTACATATCAAATCCTGTATTTCACTGTCACTGTCCATTTATACTTATTATTATTCAAAAGTAATCGCCATGAGACTTAGGAAATGATAAAGAAAAATTAACGTAGTCTCAAAATGCATCAGTTTATTGACAAATTTTGGTCACAGACTTCATCAGAGGCCGAATTCACGAAAGCGGTTACCCTGTAACCACAGCTCATGTTAAGGGTAACCAATTCTTCCATCGATGTAGTTACAGCTACTTAACCACAAAATGGTATTCTGGAAATGTGTTACGTAGCTGTAGCTACATAACTGCAAGCTGAAGCTACATGAAAATAGTGAACCACCTAATTTAGTGGTTAACTGCAGAAAATCAATGGTTCACTTAGACTGGTTGCAGAAGAACGACAGCTACACGTGTATGTAGTCAATTTTTCATATCAACATTCAATATCGGTACAAGAAGATAGTCATGGCTGAAATGATCGTCCCAACCACTATTCGACGTTCTAAAAAGTTCTCTGAAAGAACTCATCCTTTCCATGCCTATGACGACATTGACTTCATATCGCGATATCGATTGTCTAAGCAGACGTTTATTAACATATTGGATAGGATATCTCCGAATTTGGAAAAGGTAACTCAGAAAAGTGAATCAATTTCAGCAACCGATCAGCTTGCAGCCACATTGCGATATTATGCAACAGGAAGTTTCCAAATGGTAATTGGAGATACCTGCGGATTATCACAGCCTTCCATATACGTGTATAGAGCTATCTCATCGGTTAGTGCAGAGTTAGATAAATTGTGGGATCAGACCATTTTCTTTCCTGTCGAGTCATCGGATATTCGCACAGTGAAACAACAATTCTACAATATTGCCAGCTTTCCTAACGTTGTGGGATGCATTGACGGAACGCACATTCCTATCCTGAAGTCGAAGGAGTACGAATGGCAGTACCTCAACCGAAAAATGTATCATAGCATTAATGTGCAAGCAGTGTACGACTCTCAAGGGAAATTTATCAACATGGTTGTAAAGCATCCTGGAAGTGCTCATGATAGTTTCATACTTCAAGATTCCCAACTTTGGACTTATATGGAGGCTAACAATGACATCGGATTTGTCCTTGGTGACAGTGCTTATCCTTGCAAGAGATGGCTGATGACTCCCCTATCAAGTCCAGAAAATCAGTCAGAAAGAAGATACAACTACTCTCACAAACGAACTCGTGTACTAATAGAACATTCGGAGTTTGGAAAAGACGATTTGCAGTGCTCAACACGCCAAACCGACGTAAAATTCAAAATATTGCATGTGACATTCGATCAACTGCAATCCTTCACAATTTCGGAAAACATAATAATGATCCTGTTCCTGAAGCTGAGTCCCCTATATCCTTACCGACCACTAGCGATCCTCACCAAATCCCATCAGAGATCGAAAGTCATGGCTTCATGGTTCACCGACACCTCATTAACACGGTCTTCAACTTTTGATCAATTTCGCAATTCATACATGCAGTAGCGTGTTTAATTCACATGCCTTGTGATTCCTGGATGTAGGCTAGGTCTATATCTCGCAATTTCGTTTATGTTCCTCGAAATAATGTCTATTATGCTTAACACTCAATGCCTAATGCTGATTTTTATTTGTAGCAAAATACACTGGGCAATAGAAGTTCTAATATAGGGGAGCGGCGGGTCCATTTGGCACCCGGGGTTGGGAGCATTGCATGCCACCATTTATAGGCCTAGATATACCACGTGATCTAAAACGTTTCCGAAACTCTGACATGGTTCGTAAGTAGGCATATAACATTTTCCAATGATTTACATGTAGGCCTTACGATATTTATCTTGAAAATTTCCATAATTCCGTGCTCAAGTAACCCCTAATTACAAAACAATTTTCTCCATAACACATTATAGCCTTTTTATTGTCTCACATCGTCTAAAAATTTCACAAAAGAAAATACTCCGTTATTGTCATTTGAGTCAGGCACGGCAGCACGAAGCGAAACAGCTGTTGCTTTGACCTCGACCTTCGTATGTAGCTATAGCGGCTTTCAGTTGAGCTTCTAGAACCTCAAGTTGCTTCTTAGTCACTTGATGACTTAATGACCTCTTGGGTTGGGATTCTGGAGTCGTTCGAATAGTTTGGAATTTTGGATCAGCTTGAATTGAGATTTGAGAAGAATCCATTTCGGACGATTCCTCCCCGGCATCCTCTTGGTTTTCCTTGTTAACGGTGACATCTTGACTGATATCTGAAATATTTAAAATACAGTGTATATCGATGATTGTTAGGCTCAGAATAGGGCAAAAGTTGACTAACTTTTGAATGCTTCTCTTGGTCCTATTGATGATTCTCTGGCGTCAAGAATTCCCTTGAATGTTGGGCTATCTCCAAACAAGTCGGCTATCTTCTGCTCTGTGGCCGTCAGCGTAATCGTTGATGCTGATCCACCACCAGTCCCTGACGCGTGCCTACGCATTTCGGATAGCTTTGATTTCGCACGATTATACATGTTTTTGTATCTGGCCTTGATTTGCTCCACGCTTCTGCTTCCTTTGCCGTCCAGCGCATTGACAGCAGTAGTTATTTCTTGCCATGCTTCTCTTTTCCTCCTATTGATGTCTGCACTTTTTTCTTTATTCTTCAATATCCCAACTTTTTCTTCATATTTTTCAATTAAGAAACGATCGAGCTCTGAACCTTCAGTCATACAGCCATCCTGTCGAATGAACTCGATCGATGTTAATGTTGTCAACTGCGATGGCAAGCGCTCATCACATTGATCGATAAAGGAAAAATCGTGTGTTTGGTTCGCGCGCGTGCTCTGTAGCTGCAGCTATTCGAACCCGAGTTACAGCTTCATTCATGAATACCGATTTGTGGTTTAAGTTCGATGAGCTGCAGCTAACCTCTCAACATCAACTACAGTTACATAGCTAAAGCTACATAACCTGAACTTGTTTCGTGAATACGGCCTCAGGTGCATGATGCAAATGTTCATTTGCATCGTGCACCTGATGAAGTCTGTTGTGTTATTGAAATTTGTCAATAAACTGATGCATTTTGAGACTACGTTAATATTTCTTTATCGTTAATATTATTGTTGATATCAATCTTCAGATCTACACACCTATAACATGCGGCATGTCCTTTGAAATGAACAAAAGGAATTAACTTTCTTGATTTTCCTGTTTGAATGAAAGAAGTTTGTTTACACGATAAAAAGACTGTACATACAAATTAGCTAAGTGAGATTACAAAATTTATATATAATTGTTCTGTGTGTGATGTATTGACAAAGCATAAAAATCACTGAAATGTCTATCTGCGTCCTCCATAACATGTATGTCATCTGATAGAAGACAAAATTCTCTCTATCATCTATTTTTGTTCGCTGTAAGTGGACTTGTTCCTGTAAACTTATAGTACGTAAACTTGTGTTACCACATAAATATATACTTGCTCGTAGGGTACATAAAACAAAAGTAAACGAAATCAGTGCTGATACGCGAAATCAGCGCTAATACGCGAAATCAGACCTATACGCGAAATCAGAGCCGATACGCGAAATTGGCGAAATTTCGAAATCCGACCACTGATGAGGCTATTCAGAAAAAGAGGTTGTCACATAGGACTTATAGTGAATCACAATTCAAAGCAGAATAGGGGTAGTCTAAGGACTTCAGTGTACCGTTCATTTAAATATCAGTATCTATTTCTCACATCATTTCATTTCATTCTGTAGTCATGGATGCCGGCATGATTTGAATGTTCATATACTTGTACAAGTGTTTGAAAATTCACTGAAATTAGGAGTGTCAAATTAATTATTTTTTGCAATTCATGTTGTCTGCTGCAGAAATATTGGAATCCACTTTGGAGCGAAGGCCTATGGTCTGGGAGCACGCGACGCCACTTGTAATTACACATGACCCTAAACATCCGTGGCTATGCGTGACATTGCTGCAACATCTGTCGGCAGTCCTGTTACATAGACTTTGCGTCTCATGTGTCTGCATGTATCAGAGGCTAAGCAATGTGATAGGACTTCAATTTCATGCTCAGAGAAGACAGAACATGCTGAGGGGTTCATCCGTGGTTCAAGCGGCAACGCAGACAACCGTAGACGACGCACAAACTATAAACGCTCGCCCGCGCGTATTCATAAACATTCCCCATTTTTTAACATTAGATCAAGTGATTTATGACTCTTAGTGCAGCGCGTATGTACGCGCGTAGAAGAATAGAATGTCTTTAACCACGGATGTTTGGGTGTTCCGTAATTATGTCACCTAGTGTAGCAACGAAATTAAAATTAGATTGTATGCAGCATCGATATATTCCAAATAATGGAAGACCGAAAAAATCAGTTTAGTCAAACAAAACTTCTTGTATATCAAAAGTTAGGTAGGGCCTATGGCCTATAGCCTATACCAGACATCACAAGTTTTGATTTTTAGCTTTATGCACTCGAATTACAAATATGCCGACAATATGCAGTTGGTTAGGACAACAGTATCTGAAGTGCGAAAAAAGGCTAAAAATATTTAGATTATAGTCAAGACTTCAAAAACGTCAAGACAGTGTTATTAATGAGTTGTTCGAGAATTTGTGTGATAGACAGACAACAACCTGTTGCTCTTCGCTACATGAATCAACCAGTGCAGAATGACATGGGTAGAACAAACGAAAGAGACTAAATTTGCTTCAATACAAAATGCGAAGAGTCTATGATTAGAAAATATAATGGAACAAAAATTTTTGATGATATCATTTTATATCAGTTTTCAAAAATAAAATGATGGAAAATGATATCACTTTTCCTCAGAATATGATATCATTTTATCATTGCCGATCTTTGGTTGCACCTACTGTAAGAATCACCTATAGCATTGGACCTATACTATGTTAAACTGTTGCTTATAGAAAATTAACAATCAACAGTGAATAATCATTTTTCCGGTGATTGCGCAATCGCTGCCTCCAAACCTTCCCCTCTCAATCATTTCGACAAACATCTCCTTCCCCCTTAGCGATTACGTAATTCTTGTAAGATGCTTGAGATGAAATTTCACTGCAATTTCGGATTTGCAAAGTAGATCTGCAAGAGCTATTTACTCATTGTGATAACACGGGGGCATTGGCAACCTTATTATTATATTCCTTGATTTCTTGAATTAGCCTTTGCTTGATGAATCTAATAAATATATCTCATACAAGTATGTAAGCCTGTGTAGCATAATTCTCATACTCACTAATAATGACCGTAGCTTATGTTTACTGGATACTGCGTTGGAAGTCGTAGTTGGAAAAAATAAGACATACGAAACTTAATTTGCGCAAATATGAGGAAAAATACCAAAAGGAATGTTAGATGGACTGGATAAGGCTAAATTACAAAATGAACTATATAGATTCATATCACTCGTGATTCGTTAATTTCGTTGAAATGGATTATTTCATTCAGTCAAAGCGTTAAGCAGATCCAACCGATGACTTAAGTTCTGATGCATAGTAATCGTGAAGCATACTGTCAAATGAGAATGCTACAAGCGCGTCCAATTGGGAATACAAAATTATTTTTTTAACTAAGCTTCTGTTTCCCACACTAAACTTTCATTTATTTTCGTATATCTCTTTGCAAAACATATAGCAATTTTGTATGAATCACATCATCTAAACTCAACCATCCGCATGACAACTCTTGCATTCATATGTTGCGATTCGTCATTTGTTACTTTACAGTGCTTCAAAATGTTTTCGAAATCGACTACTGATCAAAATGGCTTTAAAAGCGGATTTGAAATTGAACACCGACATTCACAATGCAACATGTAACATTTCAACGTCATCAGGATGGCGATGCTTTTACACGCTAATTACAAATGCTGCTCTAAAGTGTACAATCGGACGCAATCGGACGTATCCGGGAAAGCGGGGAGCATGTGAAGCAATTCATTGTATTTAGTTATTCAATTCTCACAGATTGTTTTTGGGATGATGACGACAGCATATTAACCTGCATCCAAGCGAGTAAGAGCCAAGCTGAAAGATTGACGGTTTTCAGACATTTGAGGATGTTGGCGCCGTGTTGCAATTAATCCGCAAAATTGTTTATTCTATGATATTTTACAGAGTTCAATTTGATGAGTAACAAGATTTTGATGATAATACTTTCTCAAACAAAGCCATTATTACTTCTATTCCAGCAATTTAAACTGATATTTAATATACTTCAATGATTCTTCTACTTTTTTCCCAATGACAATAATTCCAACAACTGTCTGGTGTCCTTAGATTTGCCGATAGACTAAATTTGATATAGTGGTTATTATTCTTCCAATATTCTTCACAAACACAACATTGTATAGCCATTCTTGACAAAACATTGACTCAGCTTTCGATGCGTCATTTGTGCTTTAGCCCGCGCCATTTTTATGTGGCCTAAGAGATGCGGTATACGCTAAATGCAGAATTAATCGGCAACTTTTTCCATGATCATTATTATCATTTTAATTGGTCTTGACATGCATTTTCATAATTGCTTTGTGCAAAATCATATCATTAAAGCATATTACAGAAACCACATGAAACACGGTACATTTTTCGAGCCACCTGCGTGTATAGCGTCTGGCAGGCACTTTTGCAGCAGCAAAATTTTCTTGTGTTTCTCATTCCGCATCATTTGACTTCCGGCTGATCATTTGGAGCTTGTTTAAGATGATACCTTGTTCGCTTGATCAAGTGCACTTTTCGTTGGTCCTGATTGTGCGCCCAAATATAAAAACAGCTGATTCGGGTTGACGATAACATGCGTCTTACACTTGATGCACGCATCATGGCAATGCATTGATACTTCGATGTTCGCTTGATCAAAGTGCTCTCGCCTGCCGGTCCATCATCTAACTGTTTTGCAGGGCAGATGCTATAATGCACCGCAATTCTAATTATCTACTTATTATAGTATAATCCAAGTATTCAATCTTTAAACGTTATTCTAATATCTTCTGGGCAGAGCAGGGATATGATATCGGCCTCCACCAGCGCTTCTTTTCTGATTCCTTTCCAAATCTCTGCTTCCGAGCACTGTCAATCCTGGATTATAAAAAGTCTGTTTAAAGAACGTTAGAAACTCCGCAAATAAAGCATTCCTTCAGCGACGCCAGAAGAGCAACTTTCAAGTTAAGACTTCATTTAGCGAATGCAACAAAATACTAACTGACAAGAGGCATTTCAAAAGCGAAAAGTAGTTGACCCAATTAGGGCCCAATACATTGAAGAATTTCCTTTAGTCTTCTCTTGCTCTTCAATTTTTATTGATTTCAACTGCTTCTAGAAGTTCAAATAATATATCTAAAATGCGTTGTCAGCTTTATCACTTCTAAAAAATCGAACTTTGCGTAGTAAAATTTTCGATTTAAAATCTCTTATCATCCAGGACCTCATTATGAATTGTGGGCTTCATTAAGACTCATATTCAATATGCTCATATTGTGTACAATAGCTATTTCAAGTTAAAACACAGAAGCTACTTTTTAAATTATAAATGTTAATACCAATGTTAATATAGATTGATGTGACTAATGATTTGAAGCCATGTTTTTGGAAGTGCGTCGATGCAAAATAGCATTATGTTTTCTTTTTCTAAGGTTTTTCGTTGTTTATATTATTCTAGCATTTTCTATCGTTGCTTTTCATTTGAACAAACTAATAAATGTGTCAGCAACCTCAAAAGCTGCCTTGATATACAAAGCAAATTATATGTAATGTCGATAACGTGTTCAAGTTTGCTAAGTTGCATTTCTATATTATACTACTTATATAACTACTAATCATGCTGTCATATAGTAGTTGCTCAATCTCTTGAACTTTCACATTCTCCTCTCTACCATGCCAGCGATTGATGGTTGGATTATTGCTTCACTTGCATGAGCATGAAAAGGATAAGAATAATGCAATAAGTATTTGCCTATCAACAAGTCTGCATCATGCTCCTCAAGTACCAGAATCCAAATTACAATTTTAAAATACTGCATAGTGAATTTGAAAGCATTTTTTATATGCATTATCCTATCAGCACTATTTGAAAACATGCCTAAATCCACTGTTATAACAAGTGCGTTTGAAAGCAACTTTAGCTAAAGAAAAGCTAGGTTTTATAAAAATAGTAGATTATAACAGAGTATAAAATACATTTCCAGAAGCATGGCTTTAAAACCATCTTAAAAATCATTATCAATGTTTTGAAACAATGTGCAAACCACGGATTTACAACCGTGTTTAGTAACTTGGCCGTAAAAGCAATTTTAGAATAGACATTACGTTAAAACTTAACTTATATCAAACTTAACTTAAATTTATATTAACTTAATATTTGTCCCTCTGACAGTGTTATTCAATTGATATTAAAGACATTGGAAGGTATGAAATAATACGGCAACATGCATTACATCATGTGTAAATGATAATTTAATAATAAATTATGCATGCAGGCATTTTTCTATTGATTTTTCAAGTAGTGTCATTCTTCAACCAAGGACTTTTAATGCACACGAAAGAAGTTCTGAAATGGAAATGCAATGAATTTTATTTGCTGAAAATTTCAGAATGATTGAATTAATACTTTAGAAACTGTACCTTTTTAGAAGCACACTTTTTAAATTTAACAGCGAAAAAAAATTATGGAAGGGACATTTTATTGTTTTCAGCAAAACTAAATATAGCAGTAGGCCTAAGCGATTTCTTTCATCACACCAGTGTAATTTGGCGAATGTAGGATCAAAATGAAATTAATATATGACGAAGTCATCGTGATTTGTAGTCGCGGTGTTAACTTCTATCATAGAGGAAAAGTGCCTACATGTAGGCGTTTCTCTTAAATTCAGTCAACTTGAGATATTTCTTGTAAACAAAACTTCATTTGATGATTTTTACAAAAAAGGCAAGTGTACGATGACAATCAATTATGCATCTACACTTCTACCGTAAATATCATCAAAGTTCACGTTTTAAGCGATTTATCCTTAGCAAGTCGACTTCTAAAATAACTTCAAAAGGCCAACCTTTGAACGTATAGTCAAAGCGACCATTGATAAATAGCAAATATATTTTGCAACAGAAGCATCTTTCATGCTAATTATCAGTCATATCAATAAACATATACCATGCTGGCCAAAAGTTTAACACAATGAAAATAAAAGGCAAAATGTTCTGCATTTGTTTATTACAAGCTATAATTTTATTCAATCATAAATGCAGCCGTTCTACCTCTATAGATATGAAAAATATCGCATATACTTATGAGATCACATGTTCTTCCTAACAAACCGAATTGCAAAAATCACAATTGTGTTAAACTTCTGGCCAGCATGGTAGAGAGTGTCTTAATTAATGACAGATGAGGATCACATCCTGGTAAAGATCAATTCACCGATATGTCTTTTTCGACATGGAAGCTTACATAACATGCATATATTGCTCGTTTTGCTTGCATTTTGGCAAAGATCTTTTCAATACGACAAATCTGGCATCGTGACGATGTCTCACTTCGATCCTTGATCCTGATGGTCTACGAGGTCCTTGATTAGTCGAGTCAAAAGTAGCTGAAGGCCTGGTAAACTCAGACGATGTTCTATGAAATAATAGGACATTTCTTTGACCAGGGTGACAAGCATCGCTTAGACGATATTTAGAAGTTTTCTTTGACCAGCCAGGATGCGTGAAATTAAAAATTGTTGTCATATGGCTAATGGCTGTAACATCCTATGATGTTTTGAAAATGTAGCCATGGCCATCAGAAAACTCGAAATCTTGTGGCGAGCAAAAGTATTGTTAGAAGCCAGATGTTTCAAAACTTATCTGCGTTCTATGATATAGTTTCAGAAGCCACATGACTATAGTCATCATAGTCAGTTAGTAAGATTACCGCACGCAGAGTAAGTAAGCAAAGTTAGTAAGATTACAGACTACAGCTACATGTGCTTCGGAACAAGAAAACGGGCTCATTTGGTCATTAATTTTGTACTGATAATGAAAGTTGTCTCTCTTCTTATTTCTGAATAACTGTTGTAACTTGTAAGAAAGCCTACTACGCATACAGAATGAATGGGATGGATAGTGTCCAATTAACTTTCGTAACCGAAAGCACGAACACCGTTCTGTTCAGTTCTCGATTTAGCAGAACGGTATTCAGTCATACTCTGGTTATAGCTGACCAGTTGGAAATCCGATGCTTACTCTTTTTCACACCTACAAGGGTAAACGGCAAGTAATAGCAGTCAATAACTCAAAGTTCATGAAGTGTGAGTCAAACAAAGTGTTTCGCAATATATTTCACTGTCTTGCTGATGATCATTATTGGCTACATACATGTATCCTATTTACATGAAATTATAAATAATTGTATTGTTTACAGTTTATTCATTGGTTTGTTTTTAACTTCCTATTGCAATGAAATTCATCTATTATATTGCTTGCTATTCATTTCAGGTAATTCATTTCAGATAATTTGTTTTCAAATGGAATGAAAAATGTTTGTAACCGACGATTCATAAATAGCGCCCACCTGTCCAATATCAAGCCAATCAGATATTTTTCGTCTATAGCTCACAGCAAGTTTGACAAGAGCATTTGATTTGACGGAATTTTGCTTGTATCTAAGGAAACAAGTTCCTGAGCACCACGATTACTGAAGCGTAAAGACAGCATGAAATTTGTAATTGATTTCGTTCAATTTTAAACTCACTTTTAATATCACAATATCGGATTATCCCATGATTGCTGGTGTGGTATTTGAAATTGAATGATTCGTTTCCACTTTTTACTTCGTTCTAACAACATGAACCGTCCTATCTAATGTACTTTCAAAAATCTTGCCATCAATATCATCACAGTGATTCATTGAGAGAGTTCACTCTATTATTTTTACTTTGATCATTTTGATCATGTGACTGTTTCTATTCCTTATTGGCTTATTATGTCGTGGAGAAACACAGAGCCTATACCTCCTCTTCATAAGAATATAATGCTTGATCATAGATGTAATTCAATGTTATATTTATATGCCTATTTAGAGGTCAGCCAGTTGGATCATTGCTGACCTCTAAATAGGCATATTATACAATTACATTGTTCAGGTTATCTATGGTACAATATAGAACTATGCCCAGTGTGATGTAACATGGACGCCTAGATATATGAAGCACCATATTTCATTTCATTTTATTTTATTTTATTTTATTTTGCGTCAATTAAGACAATATATCTAGCTTATGTGTGCTTCATATATCTAGGCGTCCATGGATGTATCAGAGTAATCGGTAAAATTTTATAGAGGTTCAATTGATAAATCTATGTATAAACATAATTACTGTAGCCTTATCATTATTGTTATTATAATTATCTTAGCCATTTCATGACCGCTTTTTTCATCATTGTTGACCGCTTATTAGCAAATAGTACCATAGATAGTCTGAACAATGCATATTTTGTTTAAACCATTTTGTGACATGAATGCAGCTATATTGATCTATTATAAATGCATTTCTGTTGTATTGACACAACAGACTTTCCTAGATGGATGTGCATGTGGGATACTGCGTGCTAGATGTGTCGTATGACATTTGTTGACTAGTGGAGATGCTAGCCCTATACAAATCCAAAATGAGTGCTGGAATCATTACGAATTAAGTACTGAGGTTTTGAACCCAACAATTCTGAAATGAGTAGTAAAATCGGTGCGAATTAACAAGTAGGCCTGCTATGCATTCGCACCTAAAGAGTTCTAAAATAATGACTAAACCTTCAAACTCAAAGAGTACTAGATATTAGGACTCATTTTTGGTTGTAGTGAGTACTCAGATTCAATCAGCACTCTTTCTAATGCTCATTTGGGACTCTGTGAATCAATTTCCCAATTTGCGACTTTGTATTGAATCAAATATCATCACTTGACAACCGACGCTTCGTCGTCCGGCCGACTTGTTCACGGGAAATAGCCGTCTGTGCACTAAAATCGGCTTTGTATAAAACATTTATAGACCATTCAACAGCACTCATGTTTCCTGTTTGGTTCAGGTAAAATGATTGATCAATTTACATGTACCATCATCTGACAATCTAGTGGAAATCGGATCATTGCAACGGTTAAGCATCTAAAGGCTAAAATCATAAATAGATAGAGAGTGATTATGAGTTTTAGAATGCTCTGAGAGCGCCTTTACTGTCTTGCTTCTGAATACTGGATTTGTGTTCTTTGAATTTTAAATGAAAAGGACGGTTAGTTTGACCTATATATTTCTTGTTACAAATGCGGCAGGCGAAACTTTAAACTGAGGAATGGTTGTTGCAATCGGAATTGTGAGGCAATTTGTCACAAATATCACAATTCCTGCACTCAGATTTAAGCCCATTGGTTCAGACACTGCGATATAGGCCTACCCAGGTTAACAGTGAGACTCTCTTAACGATATCTCATATCTTTATATGATAAGTGACAGAATCTAGGCCAGACGCATTGAAAACTATTTTTATGAGTTTGAGTTTGAATCATTTGGTAACCAGATATCTATGTATTGTTAAGCGCTAGTCATTGTGTTTAGGTTCGTATATCTTTCAATGTTAAAATATTGAACCGCAATATACCTGTTTAGCATATTGTGGTTCAATCATAGATAACCTCAACACCATGATATTGCAATTCAGATCTCAGAACCGCAATAAGCTATAGCTTCGTGCTTGACGGCCCTCAGCCTTATAGCATATTGCGGTTCAGATATCTGAACTGCAATATTACATAGCATTTAAGTCCCTATATTTTCACTCAACTGACAATTTTCCCAACATTCCACACCTACCACTAATTGCCAACATGACAAGCAGATCATTTGCTTTATTGCCTCATATTTCCAGTTTTGGAATTATACTTACTCGTCAGTGTAGTCAATATTTAAGAACTATAAAATTTTTTTTCTACAATCGTTTTAAACAATTTGATATCGGATGGAAAAATACAAAGCGTGTCCCAATCGAGCAGCCTTTAAGGCCTATGTTTGAAAGAATGTCTTTCCTCTAGATGTCATATCATAATTACACAGAAAAGATCAGTAGAAACTTTAACATTGAATCAGAAGTTATAACATCACAATTGCATTGGTTATAACATCACTCCAATGTTGTTTGTTGTTTCGTAAAATCGTCTGTAACCGCTATGCCATTCGGTTTGCTGCATATGCGCCTTGTCTGATATTTTCGTGCGCTTAATATTACTTGCAGCAAGGCTTATTCTGTCAAAAACTAGTAAGGATATAAATTCAATTCTGTATTATCAATGCATAAGGCTGACGATCTGATAAACATCAATCTTTACTCATGATTTCGGTTTTGATTTTATTGCTGAAAACCTATCTCTGTGTCTTTATAGCTTCCTTTAAAAAAACCCACGTGTAAAAGTTTGATTTCGAACCGGAGTTATAGAAGTTGGCGTGGAAGAATGTTTCCAAATTACAAAAGGAACATTTTTCAGGAGAGTGCTTTGAAGCTTGCATTCATTTTTGGATAAATATGCTGATGTTGATCGTTGAGGTGAAGGTAAGGCTAAGACATTTTTTCGTAACTAACGCAGAAAAGGGCAGATATACATGAGTTTATTGGATTATGAGCTGACTTGCAATTTTTGAAAATTTCGCTCGTTAGTTTATATATCCTTCTACACAGCGGTTGAACCTCTCGGGAACTCGATCTTCTGTAGACTTTAAAACCGACAAGTGCAGAAAGGTCAATTTCCTTGTTTCAAGCTGCTGTTAATGATTTCAAAATTTTATGTAATCTTCATAGACCCTTTTGTGGGTGAACAAGCCACACGAAGCATGTCAAAGTCTCAATTATAAATTGGATAAAGCTTATTCATTCCTCTTTATCTATAAAAAGAAATTCGTCACGGTCAAAAATTATAGCATTTCATGACAACTACGTTCCTAATATATGTACATTGTATTTCAGTTCAATGTCACTCGTCATTCATCGCGTGTCATGAAGTTCGCGAGCATTATGTCGAATTCTCCTTTATGTCTCTCGTACGCAGAGCTATACTACAGTTGAAAATGTTTTCAACGTTTTACTGTTCCTGAGTATTCTGATTGTCAAAAAACTCGAGCTATTAAATGAAAGATTCATTTTTAGCAAAAACATTGATTGAATTGTTATTGGTCGAGATTAATGTAGGTGCATCACGTATCACGTACTTTTTTTCTTAAATTCATCAATATTTATTCACTTTGCTACTTAAAATCCGATGATTTTAAAGTCTATCATCCGAAGCCAATGTGAAGTAACTTTTCACTTTGATACATTGTCTGAGTATCCTATTAGAACACGAGACTTTTGAATAAACTTTTAATTACAGCTCAACATTCCAACGGATTGTCATGTTATGTCCGTGAGATGGCTTACCTTGTAAAAACACATAATATCATTAAATAGAATCCCTCTGTACCGACAAAGGAACAATGCGTTCCATGCCATTTAAGTTCTGCATTCAAAATAATAGCCAGACTTTGATACGCTATTTTATGTCATGCCCTCACAAATTACCGCTTTGATTGTCTTAGCAACTTAAGAGGAGAATCCGTAGAGAATTTGAATTATTTTTATCTTTTTCTATTCAACAAATTGCTTTACAATTCCAAGATGTCATTTTTGATTGAAGCATTCGCCGTAATATAGCGATTAATATCAAAGCAATGGATAGATTCAAATTCCTTGCATGATGAGTTTGTTAAAAATAGGAAAACTCTTCTGCCTACACTTGAGATAGCTTTTCTGAAATTTTCCTGATGTCTGACGTTTCTAAAGTTTATTTTCGACATGTTTTACATCCTAAATGCCCTCCTCAACGTTTGTACCCAGAGAAGCTCTGATCACTTTTGTGTTCCACCGAAGCACGTTCGACTAATGTTCTAAGCTTTGTATGCGGCGTTAAATTCCCTTCTCACATCCCATAGTATGACTCCACCTTTTATCGAATTGATTCTTTACGTGATCCTTTCTATTGCACTAAAGGTATTTTTCCCATATGTGTCAAGTAAAGGTGTAGATTGACAACAGAGGTCTGTCGTAGTTCATTGAATATCTAAAGAGAATGACGTTATAATCACACTGTGACGTAGTCGTATGACATGCTGATATGCGGTCTCGCTACAATATGAACGCTGGTAGCGCTCTGTCAATAATAATAGGACAACATGCTGTTGATATCACTTAGAAATGACTTCTGCCCTCACTCGAATTCCTTTTGAACCGTCAGCGTGGCCTAGTGAAGAAAGTGCGAGCTCGTCTCCACCGCGGACTTTGGTTCGATTCCTGGGTCTTGCGAGTGCGGTCGGGGAATCAAGGGTGTTGGTGTCTTGAATTGACTTAATTGCTGTCATTCTCTTTAGATATTCAAGTAACAGTGTGTTGTGAAACTTGATTTTCAGTTTCACAATATACTCTTTATGGTGCCATTTTTTTGACACGATTTCACACATTCAGATCGGTTGGTGTCTCAAGACCTCGGAGACTTACCAAGCCTCAGGGAGATCAAGAGTTCGACGGAGGATATGAGCACTGCCAAGGAGTGCTGCTTTCGCCAATTCCGGTATGTGGTGTGCCCCAGGTATCTTGTTGAGGTACGGCTTCAACCTTGATGTGTAGGCACCCAAGGCGCCGACAACAACCGGGATAGCTTCAACATTTGTGCTCCACAACTTCCTTATTTCTAAGCGCAGGTACTTTGTGATCTTTGTGTACTTTGTATACTTTGTGATCTTCTCCTTCTCTTTCTCTTGTATGTTTTTGTCGTCGGGGACTGCTATATCTATTATCAGTTTTCCTTTGGATCTTTCATTGGATGGTGACATCATTAGTATTGTTATCGTTATTTTACTATTACTTTTATTATTAAAAAATTCTTCACATGAAGGGCAATTATTACGATTTAGTTACAATTATGATTATTACAATTAGTTTGCTGTCTCCACCGCGATAATGCATTCTAACATCTGCTGTTCAGAATAATGAATATGACATGACATCGGCCGTTCTGACATAAGCAGGATGATAGCGCAATTTGAGTTTCAAGCTGAGTTGAATTTTTTTCCAGACGGATTGGAAGACAGAGTTTTTGGTATCCATTTGAGCGTGACCTTATATCTGTGCGCGGTGCACCAGCTCTCGGACAGTTGCAGCGCATTGAGTGAATTTCGATAAACTTCATATTTTGCTGTAGAATTACATTATATAATTACTATATGTACTGCTAATGTATTAAATAATATATTTGCAGCTCCCACTTAGAAACTTCCTACCACTTTATTGAAGATATGAACTTTTGCCATAAAAGATCCTTGTATCAAGATTTTGATGTCTCAATCACACGACAATCTAGAACACAAAGCAAATTGTATTTCGGTTATACTTTGGTAAGTTCTTCAGCGTGGATTCTAAAAATGTTCGGAAAATGTACCGTATTGATCCGAAGTATACATGACGTTTGTTGCACAGGATATTATCACCATTCAAGGGATTATCACCATAAGAAGATAAGGTATAGAAGTCGTAAGAGGACAGTGAGAAGTTCCCGAAAAGCATGTACCATTGACCGTTGTGATTACTCGACGACAACTACAATGATTTGGACATATGATCAGAAAAAATACCGATTAATTGACGAAGATCTCCATGCCTGACTTGATTGAGGAAGACAGGCCACATGGATGACTTGGAGACACCTGGTTGGACCTCCTACTAAAGGAAACAAAGATGACAAGGTCCTTAAACGAGGACGAAGACCTACGACCGATCCCAATGGAGAAGAGTGATCCAAAATCTCACTTTCTGAGTGTCTGTGAAGCTCACTCTAAGACGCTCTATGTGTTTGGCATGGTTTAATTTTTGCTATGAGTCAATGTAATAATAATACATGTATACATGTTTCAGGAAAACGACAAAGATCTGCACGTGTTTCATAATTCATTGAATCCTTCCGCAGTGGAAACTGATGAGAAAGTAATGCATGTTTTTATGCGAAAAAATAGAATTCACATTGAAATCAGTCAGTGCCAATAAATAAAAATCACAAAATGCATGCAATCCACAAAATTAACGTAATTCAACATCCAGCATTGCACACCGGAGTACTTGGAAATCCCCAATGTCACAAGCATAGATATCAAACAATCATGAAATTGGCACAGTTACAGATTTACCAGGAGAGGAAAATGCTCATCTCTTTCATTTAAAGCATCCTGATTCTCTTTTATGCAATTTTCCATTAATTACCTACTGTTTCATAGATATCCAAATTGAGGAATTGTAAATAATCATATTGAGAAATCATACGTCTAAATCTGTCAGCAGGGATTGCAGCGGTTAACAGGTTAAACTATCCTTAACCGGTTAATTTACGCTAACCGCTTAATCGCGGTTAAACAGAAATATTTATCTTTTATGAAAATTCAACCAAACATCCTAACATTAATTCATTATAAACTAAGTATGTTGTATATCCATGATCTTCACATCCAAAACGTCAGACAAGCGCGCGCTCAGGAAATGCACAATTACGAGTTATGCTTCGAAACTGTTCGCTTTCTTTTACGAATGGAATTCTCCAAAAATTTCTTCACGTAGTTCGGTTTTGGCCTGACGATTATCCAACTATGATACTAAGTGGAATTCCAACTATGATGATGCAAAATATTATTTTTGCAAAAGAAACATTTTTGTAATGGATAAGTAGGCCTGCGTAGGCCTACATGTAAATGGATGCTTGATGATAATTCGCTTTATTAGTAAGTAAATACCTCTCACGCTCTAGCGTGAAGCATAGTTAAGCTTTTTGACTGATTTTGTCAGACTTGATAGGTTAACCGGTTAATTTGTATTTTTCAACCGGTTAACCGAAAATTTTAACCGCTGCAATCCCTTTCTGTCATACGATCAACATAGGAAATTGAAACAATAGTCAGCATTTGATAGATTTGTTCTTTTACGAGATTCATGAAGAAGTGGAGTAACAGTGCTCCCTTTCATCAAAGGCAAAAAAGTGAAGCAGCGGCATTTCTGGCATTTTCTTATTTTTGGAGAAGTCGATTGATATCTTATTGTTCTGCGATAAAAAGTCCAATGTCATACATGCTTGGCATCTGAATGCATTACACTTTGCAATTCCTGTTGTCATTTTCTGTTTTTCCTTCTCAAGATGTACAATAGTTTCTATCTATGCTATTAAGGCTATTATGCGGCTCGTAAAGTAATGCTATATGTACACGATGCAGTATAATTTGTTTAAGTAAAATGTGAAAGTCGAGAGATAAAATCAAGAATCTGTCTAATGAAGTGATAATAATAATAGGGATTCAAGAAAAATTCGAATCGGTTCACTTCGATTGGCCATAAGTTTCTCCAATTGTTTTCTTTTGTTTTGTGACATCTTCTCGATCAGCACGACCGTGTGGTGAAGTTTTAATAATCTTGTGATGTTGGATTCTCTTTGAAAGCGATTGAAGGCGTCGGTTGCTATACACAAGTTAGTCGAAGCGGCTACATGCTACGCAGTACGTGCTATACATTCTGCTACACAGTGCTTGCTTGTTGCAAGCTCGGGTTCCGGAAAACTTTTTAATTTCTCAGCCCGGGCTACAGTCCGAGCTTATACAAGTAGTCTACAGTGTACAGGGTCATTTTAAAGAAACCGAAGTTTTCATAAGAATGTGAGATGGTTAAAAAACAAGCTGTGAATGTAGTACCTTACATTTTTGGGAACCTAAGATTATCGGATTTGCTAAAAATATATGTGTAACAGCAGAAAAGAAGCGAGATTTCATATGAATCAATTATATTTTGGGTTAATGTGGTTACCTTTCTTTTCAATACAGTATTGAAACCGCATAGGGACTGATTCACAAGTTGCTTGAAGCATCTTGATCGAAATGTCATTCATAGCCGCCCGTATCCGTTCTTTGAGTTCCTCCAAAGAACGCGCAGAAGGAGTGTACACATTGGCTTTCAAATAGTCCCACAACCAAAAGTCACACGGATTTAAGTCAGAGCTTCTTGGAGGCCATTCCGTGGGAAATCCCTTGGAGATGACTCTCCTGAAAGATTGATCTGGGCTGGTATTCATAGTCGTGTCCTTGCTAAGTCATGTCTATGAATACAAAATTCGTGAATTTGACTAAGCTGGGACGATGACTTTGTTAAGACACGACTATGAATATCAGCCCAGATCTCAGAGTCAGCTTACTAGCGTTTGATGTGTGAGGTGGTGCACCATCATGTTGCATCCATGTCTTCTTCAACATTCTTCTCTGAGTCAAATTAGGTTTCACATGATCGGTGATCACTTGCTGGTATCGTGCGGAGGTCACAGTTACTGTTCTGTCGTCATCATCTTCAAAGAAGAATGGAGGAAGCAAGACGTTGTGGGTAAATCCAGCCCAAACAGTTAATTTCGGAGAATGAAGTGGCTGTTCTTGGATTTCATATGGATTGTTGGTTGACCATATTCGTGTGTTCCACGAGTTAACTGCCCCGGAGAGATGAAAATGAGCTTCATCAGTCCATAAGATGTTAAGAAATTGGTCATTTTCAGAAAACTGCTGTAGCATTGATGAGCAAAAGTTCAATCTCTTAGTACAGTCCAAAGAAGTCAACTGCTGCTCAAAATGAATTCGGTATGGATGCATCCGCAGGTGGCATTTCAATATCTTTCGGGCACTTGCTTGACTAATGCCAACGTCTTTGCTGACTTTGGCAATGCTCGTTCTTCCGGACGAGGTAGCCACAAGTTCTGCAACATGTTCGATGTGCTCGTCACTCACACGAGGTCTCCCTGATTTTGGCAGATCGGCGACACTGCCAGTTGTCTGAAACCTCTCGATTAATGCACACACAGTGGATAACGATGGGGCCTCAGATTTTGATTTCAACCCTTTAATCGTCGAGAATCGTCTTAAGGCAGCAGCCCATTTTCGTAGTACAACTCAACGATCAGAATTCTATCACGGAGCTCGATGCGAGACATTTGAATTGGACGCTGGGGAAAATAGAAATAGCTTATCTGCAAGGTATGTGGTATATAAGAATCCGACTACGTGCTTAGTCTAAAAATAGAAATGATGTGTAGATATCTCATTATTTGACGGCATGGCAATCAAACAAAAAAGTTGCGTTATGTACTTTAAAATGACCCTGTACATAGTTATCAAGATATTCTGTTATCCTATTTACTTGTACAAGTATGACATTGAGTTACGAATTTGGAAGTCGGTAGATTTTAGCCTATTATAACCTATTGTGAATTCTCTTCGTGACTGAATTATTTAAAGATGGTAATGGCGGACAGTGTAAGTTACAAGCATTTGGTTTGCAGCGACATTTCAACGATAAAATATTGTAAAAAATATTGTAACCATAATTGTTGGAAAAGTAAAAGTGCCACCATTGCTTTCTGAAAATGAATATAAAAATGATGGAATCTGGGAAAATGGATGCTTCCCAGGACTCTGGATTTAGGTATAGGAGCGACGTATGAAGGCTACGTTTCCACTCACAGATGAAATTAAAGAGACTTCTACAAGCTTGAGGTCACAAACCTATTTTCCATCGGTAAATGCCTTTTGTGCAAAACAAAGCCAGTGTGACGTCGCATATCAAATCACCATCCACTATCTAACTCACAAGTTAGCGTCAAAAATAGTCGATTTATATAGCAGAGTGGACTACATGTATCTAGAAAAATAGACGCTAATTTGATTGTCTATTTTATTGAGTGATATGGTGCCAATATGTCTTTCAATAGCTATCCTATCTATCATGCCTATATACTTTCGTATTGATTGACATTATAATTTGCTACTTTTTGGGCAATATTCCACCGGACCCTGGAGATCATGTCATGGCCAGCTTTCTCTATTTATTAATATATATTTTGTTGCTTGGATATCGTTAATTAATGGCTGATAAATTGCACTCATTTTATATCGTAGTCACAATTGGTACATGTAGTTTTTGCTTACCCATAGCTTGTTTACCGCTTACCTTTCCATTGGCTGCAAGGTTTCTTACACTTTTTCTCATAACAAGTCCAAATAATTTCATGTGATTTCTTTTGATACTAATTAACAGCTGCCTACATTTTCTTGGAAGACTTGTTCGTTGCTTATGTTAAGTATCCACAAGATCTTCAAGATCCCTCGGCTACGCAAGACGTAAATCAAACACACGTAAATCAACGTGTGATGTTCGCAAAAGCATGGTACTTCTTAAAATTTGTTTTACTGATTCCAATTGAATTCTCACATTACAACATTAATTCAAAGACAAGGACATCGACCTTTATTTCACAGAAATTTTCTTTTCTTGAGTTTAAGTTGTCGATCAAATCAATGCACAAATCCATCTTATGAATACTCTATGTATATTCAAAATGACTTCAAAGTGCATTTAAACATTCAAACTTCATATTGTCTTACAGGTGGATTGATTTGATTGTTTGATTCACTACACATTTCATCATTGTATTACAAATTCAGAAGTGTGATTGGAAATTCCAAATATCAAATACTTTTACGTGCATTTGCGTTCACATTTTGAATTTCCATATAAAAACACTTGTATTTGTAGTATAACAATTGTGTATTCGCAACATGTCTTCCATTCGCTGATGCTGTGGTTGCAGCCTCATTCATCTGTTTACGAGGTAATCTATTCGACCATCTATCAGGAGTACATAGCAGACAAAACAGGAGTGTGGTGCCAAAACGACATGGAGATAAAAGACATACTTGAATACCCGATCGGATTAAGCCTGCAAAAGCCGCTCAGTTGCTCAACCTTTAACCCTTTCGGATTTCTCTTTGGTGACTAGAAAATTGCTTCTTTCTATCCGATAATTTATTCTGATTTTCAGCGTGTCTTGCTATTTCAGAAACTACATATATCAGAAGTAAATACTACTTTGTCTCAGCAAACTTCCATCTTCTTTTCTTCTGCTGTTCCGTGACTACATGTACCTTAACGTCCTTAAGTATAATGCCGAACATAAACGGTGATTTCAGATCGGCTATTATAAAAGTACACCGACCTATTCGGAATACTTTTCCATCCGGATTTAGTTCTACCGTGTATTTCACGTTTCCCTGGCAGACTGCAATAACATCCCTTTACTTCCTAACTTTTCCTGGAGATGCATCATGTATTGACCCCATAAGAACAAAGCAGGTATGACATTCTCCTCTTCTAATTGCATTGGTTTTCTACTTTACTTTTATATTCACTTATGTATGCTGTGTACAGGTTATTTCATTGATGGAGTAGAAGTCAGCAAACACATTTTGACAGACAAAGAGATTAAAGTAGATGAAGACGATTATCCAATGAGTAGAATTAATGAAATGTCTGCACATGTAAGGAAAGAATGAATTCATATACGGTAGATATTACAATGGCAAAGAGGAATGCGGAACTTTTCTGAATGTCAGGTTACAGGAGGCACACAACAGCTAAGCGGATGAAATGCGATTATATCTTTCGATGCTAGATTCCATAGATTCGTAGAGATATACACTCGTCGGTCATATTGCTCGACAAAGAACACTACAAATTTTGAATATCATTGTCCTCATGCATGCTTGCATGATATGATGCATACGATTATGAATTTTCCTCTCACTTTCTTACATGTACTTCTCATTCTTCTTGCTTGTCATTTACTTCCGCACCGCAACTTTTGGACTTCTGTGAATTCAATCTCAAGATCTCGACCACTCATTTGGCAATCGAAGTCTCGAGATTACAGTACCGAGATCATTGAAATTAATGTTACATGGATTAGCGGGTAGAGATGCGGATTTTGATAGGACTCCAACTCCGTATCGTAGGGTCTTATGAAACCTGCCTTTTATATTCCAATATTTTTTACATCGCTTCCTTTCAGTTGAACAACCTATCAAAAGTGTCGGCAACTTCAAAAGTTATTTGGTGTGGAAAACATGCTTCTTATATTTGCTGGCAGCCACTCAAATTCTCGAAAGTAGTACAAATCTTTGTATCTGCCTCTATCTAGCAGGTCATGGATAGGTAATTGGTCTATTTGTCTTTATCTGCTCTCTTTTTGAGCACAATACAGAGGGCGCCTATTAACTATTCATCAATAATTATTGCTCGATAGGTATTGCATTTACAACCTAGTGAATTTCACCGGTTCCCTCATCAATGTGAGTACAAACAAGTGTATGACTTCAGACCCGGTGATAAATCACATCAGGGGCCCTTAACAGGTTTGCATTCAGGGGCCCCAACGGTGGAGTTCCGCAAGCTTTGATCAGGGCCCGTAGCGGTATTTAACCGCGTCCAATTTTAAAAAAAGCAGGGTTATTTGTGCTACTCATTATTCATTAAATAGTAATATATCATTAGTATACCCTTTTTTAATTTAGATCTTAAAAATCCTACCCGACAACCGTACGTGATTGAATTATGAAAACAGTTTGCATTCAGATTTTCTTTATATTTTTGAAGAAATCACGTTATATAAATCATCACGCAAGAAATCACATATATAAGTCATTCACTGTTAGAATCCAATACACGTGGTCTTTTGACAGGTGGAGTGCCAATATCACTAGATTCCTGTTGCCTCTTTCTCCTTCCACCATACCGATCGCGGGCGCTGTTGAAGAACTTAGACACAGTCAGTTCGACCTCCTTTCAGGTTGTCTCAAATAGATCTGTAGATGACTCTGAAAGGAAAAATTCCTGTTAAATTCACTGGTAGTTAAAATATATATTCAAGTCATACCTACAGTACAGTAATGCACAAACAACAGGATTTTATGAAATTAATTAAATCGATTTTCCGAAAACAATGAAAAATAAATACCAAGACACAATAAAATAACGTTTATTTACAATTCAATATTATTTGCAATTCAACCAGAGATTTTGACAGATATTCCATTGCTCACAATCATGAGAAACAGTGGAGAGAGAGAGAGAGAGAGACGAGGGCCAACACCAAAGAAATGAAAATGACACAAATAAAGAAAATGTGCTATCTATTCATATAGTTGATAACATCAGCTACGATGATTGATTTAATGTTTATTTAATTAAAACTTGTTGGATATAGATATATTTCTTTGAAAAAATGAGATATCAATTGAAATATGGGCCAATGGAAAGGAAATGACATTAACCCAGACAAATAAAAGTGTGGGTTATTACTTTATTGATGACATTAATCACATTCATTTATAAAATACTTAATGATTTAATTGAATATGTGCAAATTTTATGAAAATCAATCAAATATTTAGAGATCTTATAAAATTTAATGAAATGTTTACATATTAACGTTTCGTTATCAGCATGATATGTACGAAATATGACAGATTTTTTGCAATTTCCTAAGAACATTATAATGACGGATCTGGTGGCCTTAACAAGCACAATTTGAAAACAAGTTTGTAAAAGAATCGTTACTCTTTAAAGAATGGACGATCATTACATTGCTCACTTAATGACATTTACGGATGCAAGCATGTTTATTGCAGTCAATATTCTTATAGTTACGCATTATATTTTAAATTTGTCATCTTCTTTCGTGCAGATAGTGGAAGAACACATGTAGCATAGATCACTCAAAGTGACACAGACAAATAAAATGAATGAACTACGTAACGTATATTGTTATGGATAAAAAAATTGCTTACAACTAGTATATAGCAACCAACCCACTTCGTACATTTACGCAGACAAATAAATGAATAAACTACGTAACGTAGGCTTATATTGTCATGGATAAAAAATTGCTTACAACTTGTATATAGCAACCAACCCATTTCGTACATTAATTTGATCAAGAATTGTGTGACAAAAACCTCTTTCATTAATTTTTGATATAAAATTAATCGAGGTTCTAGCTGTACTATACAAGCATTTTGAAAATTAACGGCATCATACGGGAGGTGATTTTTCACTTTCATGATTGGAAATAGGCTCTCCCTGCTTTTTTTAGACAATTTATTGAAATTAAAAAATATGAGCGTTAAATACCCAACGTTTCGTCCGTCACGGACTTAATCATGGGCAACAAAGTCCAGCCATTTTTACAATGGGTTTATATACAGCTAGTGACAGCTCATATTTTTTAATTTCAATAAATTGTCTAAAAAAAGCAGGGAGAGCCTATTTCCAATCATGAAAGTGATTTTGAAAATTCTTACAAAAACCTTCACCGGATTACAATTCACGGTAGTTAGACCACAAACTCCAGTCTGACAGGACAGTTATCAAACTTTACAAATTTAGATGAAAAGGAAGTCAGTGAATAACCATGCCAAAGTGTTTGGTTCAAGCTCTCTTCTATGTTACTTATTAGTTTTCATACTTGAATTTATTGTTTACCTTAACTACGATTCACTTGTCTGACGATGATCTCGAAATATATTACAAAAAGAAAATATTCTAACCTTGAACAGAACATCAGTTTACTTGGTTCTTCTCACAACATACCTACACCCTAATGAAACTTTATTTATCAATAATGAGCTCATGCAATGCGGTTGTAAGTATCAAAATAAACATCTCACCTGTAGCGGGTCCAAATTTTTGATCAAATTTTGCATTCTCTTTGACTTTGGAGCAATAATCAATATCACATGAATTTGATGGTTTTCAGCGAAAATATAAAGACAGTGCAGTACGTATTTCACTGAGTGCAATAAAATGCGAATCAAGACGTGTCCTGTAGATGAAGATATACCAGAAATTATTTCCAAAATGTAGGCATAATCGAATTACGACAGAATTCCTCTGAATGTCCAAAACACAAATTGCTGACTTGAAGCGTCGTTAAAAGTTTTATAAATTCGCAAGTTTGAGACTGCAGATATCACAATATAGTGATGCCGGAGAGTTTGCTGACTGATATGCGTACAGCCACATATCACGATGCAGTGGGAGTCAACTAGCAAATAAATGACGCCTGCTTGGTAAACATTGCTAGCTCGCATCCTCTTGTCATGTGACTCATGGAATGAAGGTCGGTTCAGCAGGCAAGCAACGGGGAAACTATTTCATATAGTAAATCGGTGTGCGCAGACGAGTCTTACGTAATTGTAGGAGCAACAGGCATCTGAACAGCATTGTGACTTCCCATATGTTCCAGCCCGGATAGCATTTAAGATAAGTTTCTGAATAAAGAAGATGCAAGAAAATGAATAAATAAATTACGAGAGAGAGAGAGAGTGAGTGAGAGAAGAGAAGAGACGGAGTAGATTGAAATAAATATTCCTTTTGCAGGTGTATAAATCACATGACCGCAATTAATTTCCAAATTTTCTATCTATTAATGAATCATATGTCTTATCTCTTCTAGATGAATTCATTCACAATTTCAGTTGAGGAATCGCCTATTGACTGACCATTTCAATTACTGTAAAAAGATAAGAAGAGTATTCATTTAATCAATGATAATCATCAATATGTATACTTACACAATGAAATTGATAGCGCTGATATAAGACAATATACATTATCTTTGGCGCGCACGGTTATGTGAAAAGCAACTTCCAGAACACAATGTGACTTTACAGTCAATTTCACGTGAACATTAGCAGTGCTCGTTATTTCACAGGCTCAGCTATGTTATATTACAGACATCTTTTCATAATGTAATTTTACGTGACCCAAAAGTTGTACGGTAAAATTATATTGCCGAGTCTGTCAAATTACAGAACATTTTACAGTGTAGGAAGTGGCACATAACTAAGGAAGCATGTGAATGATGTGTGCGCAGCTGCAGCACCATCTAGTGTAATCAGGGCATACCCTGAGCATGCCCTACTCTGCCCTGAAATCACATTGCCCTAAGGTTACCCTAATCTTGCCCTGATATCGAATTTTGAGAAAACTTGCTCGTTATTGATTTTCTTAGGGAAATTGTCAAAAATCTTGTCATTTACAAAGACAAAGAGCCTATTTTGAAAATTTATTGTTGCCCTAGTTTTGCCCGAGTGCCCTAAAGGGCCCCGTCAGGGACCCTGACATCATTTATCACCGGGGAGATTCCAACATGTTGCCAATTATTCAACGCATGCAAACCATAAATTTTCCCATATTATTCTCGGAACTTGATCTTGATGAGATGTGCATGACTTTTTACGACCATCTAAGAGATTGTCTGTCACTACTTTCGTGTGATACAATTAAATGCTCAGCTAAGGATAAGCCGTGGATTACTACGGTGGTCAAAGTCCTCATCAACAAGCGGTACAGGGCAGGGCGTATAGATCATGAAATTGGACTCTGTATGCTCATTATCGGGACAAAGTCAAAGAACATATACTGTCGGCGAAACGTGAATGGGGCTTGAGAATGCGCACTAAGGGTACATCAATATGGGACATTCATAAGAAGGTCATAGGGACTTACAAGGACTCTGAATGGCTTCCTAAATGTGATCCCGATGCATCTATCAGGCAAATTCTGGAGACTTTAAATCTTAAATACATCTCTTTTATGCAAGAATACCCAATTCAGTTTCGACCAACTCATGTAATTATTCCCCTAGAGTTCAAGACACATGAAGTTGAACTTATGCTATCTCGTGTTAATCCCAAGAAAGCTCATGGTTCTGACGAAGTCCCCTCGATTATTTGGGTAAAGCTGGTTTCTGCTCTTGCTGAGCCTTTATGTCTCATCTTCAACAAGTGCTTAGAAGAATCAAACCTTCCAAAGATGTGGAAACAATCTGACATCATAACATTACCGAAAACAAAAAACCCAAATCTATGTGAAACTCGCCCCATATCATTGCTTCCCATGCCTGTGCGCCTTTTTGAACGTCAGCTGATGAAATAATATTCATCAGAATTTTCAAAACGACTTGACGATGCTCAATACGCTTACTGCAAAGGTACCTCAACTACATGTGCATTGATAAAATTGACCGATTATGTAGCTAACGCAGTCTCGACTCAACAAGTCAATGCTTGCCACTTGCTGTCCATTGATATTGAAAAGGGGTTTGATCGACTGTCCCATAACATTCTTGTTGCCAAAATGATTTCAGACAATTTTGATCTCTTTTTAATACTATTCATGAACAATTATTTAACCGACAGATATCAACGTGTGCGATGAAAGTCTACATTGAGCAGCTATCGGAAAGTCAGCGGTGGAGTTCCACAGGGCTCTACGATCGGACCATATCTGTTCAATTATTTTCTTTCCGACTTGAAAGTGAACTCTGACGTATGTCTCGTAAAATATGCCGATGATATCATTATCTGTGGGTCGGTGGATGGTCGGAAAAATACAAGCAATGTGTTTGATGCTTACAGTGAGGTAGAGACATGGATGGATGTAAATAAGATGAGCATTAAGTCTCAGAAGTGCCAACAAATGACAGTGATGCTCAGGCCAAATAACTGCAACTTTGAGTGGGAACTCCATAATATTCCATCGGTTATCGAAATGAAAATTCTTGGCGTATTATTCGATCAAAGATTTACTTGGAAATCGCATTTTGACGCTGTCTCCAGAAAGGCTTCATCACGAATATACGTGCTCCGACAGTTGAAGCAGTTCCTTGATAAGGATGAGCTCTTCACAATATATTGCGGCTTCATCAGGAGCGTTATGGAATATTGTGCTCCTCTGTTTACTGGACTCCGTTCGTATCAATCAGGTTTAGTTGACAGAGTACAGCGACGTTGTCATCGTGTAATATGTGGGGCCAAATGTGAATGTCATATTTTTGTACCTCTAGATTATCGACGAGTGGTGTTAAGTTGGAAACTATTCAAGCAGTTACTTTCAGATCCGAAGCATCCTCTTCACTCACTGTGCCTTCCCCGACTTCCCTATTCTGGAAAATTTTGCATCCCTAAGATAACTAGTAACTTCAGCATGTAGCATGTTGTCATTTCCAATCGGCAAATGTTTCTTTTTGCTTTCGTGTTACTTATTTATATGATATTGTTTTTGTCTTAAAATTTTGTATTTTATCAGTTCTTGTAAAGTTGAATGCCCCACGATTCCCAATATTGGGGCTTGAAATATATACGTCATTATTGCTATTATTATTATTATTATTACAATAATATCTCACCACCCTGCCTCCGATTAATTCACCACCTTGCCTCCTATCTCACCACCTTGCCTCCGATGTGTAATAATATCTCACTACCTTGCCTCCTAGCCCACCACCTTGCCTCCGTTCTAACCACCCTGCCTCCGGGCTACAATTATCAATAAAAATGATAATAAATAGCCACCCTGCCTCCGCAATGAAAATAATAATTAACCACCCTGCCTCCAAATTGCAATTCGACATAAAGGAAATAATTTCTGCTTTTATAAAGCATAAAAATTCTGTAACTTTTTGTCATACTTTCATCAGTCGTTCATAGTAAAAGGTAGGTATAATTCGACTCTGCCGACACTTAGCTAGACCGTGTCAAAATGTTCTAAATGGCAACTTTATATGTGTTTAGAATGAATAAGTCGACCATGTAATGCTTCAACCATGAAGGTCTGTCGCACACTGTTAACTAAATAGACCTACATAATAGCGAGTTTTTGTAACATGTGATTACTTTGTCGATACATGTAGCCTAAACCTGCATATGTAGGTAAATAAATGTGAAAATATTTCTTCTATTATTACTATATGAGTTGGAAATTGAATTTTATGCATTGAAAAATGGTAGATACGATTAAGTAACCTATTTTTTCATTTATGCATTCTTATGTAGTTTGATTATTTCAAACTAGTGACATTATGCGATGTTGTGCTGTAATACAGGCCTACTTGAAATAAGCTTATGTGGCGTTGCATTTTGCATACCGGTAAAACACCACATGTCAAAATGATATGCAAAATTAGTCTAATAGGGCCTATCTCTTTCATTTCATAGTTAGCTTGAAGTAAAGTTATGTAATTTCAAATCATCAATACACACACACACACGTGTGTAGATTAAATTGATATTACATATTTGACATAACGATCATTACAAATAGGAATCATGATTCAATTGAATTCGCATTAATATAGGCCTACTATCAGAAAACGAATCCATTCTTGATTAATAAACTTTATTAAGAAAATAGCTACCGTTAGGCCTGTAATTTATGTAAGCTTAGACCGCAGGCCTACCGATTGAGTAATACGAGAACCGCTAGATTTGTAGCCTAATGAGAAACCCACGCACATCAATCATAGAAAATAAATTATTAACTCTAGTGTAAACATCGTTAAACTTAAGTTTTCTGAGTATAATTCAGGAATACCTTATAGCTATTGCTTCACTGCAGATAAATTGCTGTTTAAAGTCATTTTGTTATGTAGCGTGGCTTACATCTATGATGCATTTATGCATCTGAAGAGAAAAAAATGATGAGAAAACGAGTGGAAGACACGATTATCATTTACCTCCAGTATAAATTAATTTTTCAATTGATGTGAATTCGACTGTGTATATTGAAGTTTCGTACCCGCGGTGCTTTTTGTTTTATCCAGTTATATCTAGTGAGTTAGGTACTATACTGTGGTTATTCCTCAACAAAGAAGATTTTAAACCTTGTAGAAAAAAATTTAGATAATCTTTTTTCTGTTTCAATTCAGTTTAAAAAGCTTGCATCGATACGTCGTCCCTGCATTGTAGGCCTACTAGGAAATACATATACATTTTTTCACGATTTATTAGATGTAGACCATACATACATGCATATTGGTACACTTACATTTTTATAATTTCTTTTAGTGAGACAGACATGGCTATCTATGATCAAAAATTCAAATGCCTCAAAGTAACCCAAAGATAAAAACTGTAATACAAAAGTTCCATTAATCACTTTATTTTTTATTTTATGCACCAACTTCGACAGGAATCCAAATCACTGCCGCAACCTGAAAGACAATAGGGACAGCGTAAATATTTATTCGACATTAATTCGTGACTTGTATTATTCAAATTTTTACATGATTTACCAAGTCAGTGAACTGTTGAGCATTATACGATTATCTCCTGCTGAAACAGTCTAACTGATAAATGTGTTGAGTATTTCTGGCGAGATGGGTTTAAGTGTGTTTATGAACAATAGATTTTAGTTTATATTTCCAGTAGTGCTGCGAAACGGAATACGGAACGAATAGTGAAACGGAAAGAATACGGATATCATATGGAATGCAAATGATGTTAAGTGAATCGTTAAATTCCCATCTTGTTGTCGAGAGCAAAGAAAATCATATTTGGAACACATTATCCGTCCTCTTAGTTAAAATGAAGTCACATTATAAGATGCATGAAACAGGGTATTGATAGCACTTTATAGTCCTGTAAAAGTCCTTTGTTTTTGGTATTTGGTACATTAATTTCATATTTCAACAAAGAACGATTTATTTATTATCTACGATATTTTTCTGATCTGTTGTAAATTTGTACGTCACAGAAAACGACACACAGTTTCACACAACACTCACAGTCATCACTCGGTAATGAGATCCGAGACGTTTGCTTAATAACATTCGTTGTAGAACAGTTTGTTACTGCTGATCCGGGTAGTATGACGCTTGTTTAGAAATCTAGATTTCGTTTTCGAACAATTCCTCATTCACAATTGTATTTTTTAAAATATGTCTTTAACTAAGAAATAACTGAGATCGATGTATGGCTTTTTAATCCTCTTGTATATGAATGTTTTTGTTGACACTTTAGTATGATCTCATGTATGTGAAATACTAGTCGAAGAAATATTTTAAATATTGGATTGCATCCTCAATCGAAAAATGGGACCAGACCTGGATAGCTATTTCGACCTATCAGGTCTCCTCAGCAGGCCTATGTCGGGCACAACTTCCGTTATCAACACAACATCTTATTTAAAACTCTAGTGTTAAGACAATAAAATGCTTGTTTTACTTGAATTGATGTAAAAAAATAAACATTCATAAGTCCTTCATTTCAATCCGTGAATTTGTGTCAACACCCTGATAAGGATACTTACAAGTCGAATATGGCTTTCGACTTCGAGCGTCGTCGAAGTCGTTCGAGTAGCGGTGGCTCTTCGTCCTCCTCGTGTCTTCTTTTCCTTTTGATATTTGACACCACTTCCATCCTCGTTTCTTTTTCTACCGCTACTTCCAGCTCCTCGTCTTTGTCAACTTCTTCTACTTCGTCTTCAACCCGAAAATCTTCATCTTCTCCTTCGTCTTCAGCCTGAGCATCTTCCTCTTGTCTTTCGTCTTCGACCTGAACATCTTCCTCTTGTCCTTCTTCATCAGCGACATCATCTTCCTCTTCATCCAGATCGACCGTCCCATGTTCATTGGTACCTGAAAGAGTACCGCCTTCATGTAATGACTGAAACAGTGGAATGTTCGATTCATTTATAGCTAACATATTTCGATACTATAAGTGCACACGGGTTATGTTTTCTTTAACTTAAAGCCATATGAATACTGTTTTATAACCCTTTAAATGCATATCTGCATGGATATGTATGCATTGGTACTGCTTCGAATATTGATTTCTTAACGAATTCCCTGACGAGCATTATGCTATATATTGTTGCTATATGACAAATTACGCAAAAAGAAGAGTTAGGTTTAAAGAGTAACATCATATTGCTGAATAGAAAAGGTTTACTTTTTATGATATTTTGGAGCTGTAGGAGGCCTGATTGATACCTTCGACAGAGAAAATTTTCATTTTACTCAGCCGTCTCATTTCGATTATTGATCTCGTTGATCTATCACTCTTAAGTTTCAGACAGAAGCTAGATTTTTATCCGAAGAGATTTCTCGATAAGATACATTCAAATGTAAGAATATTCCTGTTTTAAAAAACAATCGGCCACGGGAACAGTTAGGGCCTAGCCCAGACATCTTGTTAGCTGAAGTTTCAAACTGACTGTACATCAGACATGCATAAAATGATAAGAATATTCCTGTCTTGAAAGAAATAATCCTTAGTCCTTTAAGCCCATAGAGAAGAGGTTAAGCCACGTTTCTGTTGTCTTAACAATTTTCATATTAAGTACATGTTACATGAAATTCTACTTGTAAATTAAAGAAATATTCGACAAAAATTTGGGCAGCGGTTCCCCTTGGGACTCGCCCTTTTAAAAGTTAGCTAAAATGCAACAAATCAAACAAAAAACAGATGCTGCTGTGTCTGATCCCTCAATCCGATGGCGATGAAGGAGCCAGAAAATGAAGAATGAATAGCTGTTTGAGATGACGCGTTCAAAAGTGAGGGAGACAAACACCACCTCTCCAAAAAGTGGAGGGGACAAAGTCCCCTGATGCGTCGCCGATGCTCCACAGATATTTTAAACAGGACCACGTGGGTATGAGGATAGACGGAAGATAAGTGCTTCACAAAATTCACCCGGTCAAAATAGATAATATGAAATTAAACATTTCGAGTATTGAAATTAAGTGGACTATCTCAGTGCGTTACGCTAACGTCTACAAGATGCTGCATTTGATCAACGAATACATACACGTAACAACGTTCATGATCTTATTTTTACAATAAATGTAATGTGTAAATTTAGTCATATGATCAGGTAAAGTAAATGGAACGGATCACACGGAGTAAAGCCGCTGCCGCACAACCTATCGAACATCATGAAAGTAAACTTTCATTAAGGTTAGCTATCATTACTAATAATGTGATAGATTTCATTAGAAAACAAAATATTTTGGTTCTTGAGACGATAACCTCAAAACTACAAGTTCTTTATCATATACGTGTATGAATTAGACTAGTTATCTCTTAATTTTGGTATTTGTCGTTACGTCAGGCCCGTACACCAAGACAATAAAAAGGAAATAGATTTTAAAAATATTTTAATTCAATATATAATTGTAAAATATAACACACCGCTTCCACATAATTTTCCTCGATTTTACTGCACTGGCGAAAAATACGGCCACCGGCCAATGTCACTTTTGAGGAATAATTAATTAATTTGAAACCGGTAATCGGTCAGCCACCTACAAAAATTAATTATATACATGTAATTAACTGATATGCCCGGTTTCTGAAAAATTAAGTAAAATAAGATAACTATATAACTTGTTTTGTAGCAGTACTAAACAATAAATAAAGATGAAACAATGCTTCTATTTAAAGATGAAACAAAACATTTCTAGTACAGTACATACAGCAACTTGTATCGGTATGTAGGCTACCTAATCACCTAAAAATTAACAGAAATAAGTGGTAGATGGTTGGCCGAATTTTTCGTCCACTCAGCACAAGGTTCCAAAAATGATTATTTTGAAACCGGCTATCGGCTGGCCCCCCTGGATAAATAATTAATTGGTCGGATTTTTTTTTCGCTAGTACAGTAAGTCTAATAAAAAAATTAAATGCCTAAATAATTTAATATCTCGTTAAATATGCCTCCACACAAAATAACAACAACGAAAGGATATGCATGTTATAACTGATGTAGGCTACAAAATTACATATGAAAATTTGTCCGAAGTTCGAATCAGAAGTTCATAAACCAAATAATATAGGATTTTTTCCGTTACACCCCCTCCACCTATGCATCCTCTTGAAATCAAAATATTATGCCCCCTCAACTCATAAAACACAAAACTTTAATCCAAAGTACCGGTATCTTTAATGTATTTTCCTTCTATGAAGGAGGACTCAAGGAGATGATTTCTGCCAAAATATGCTGAAAACAGTTTTCATTACTGGCTCCATACTCTAACCTTGTAACCTAGTATCTCATTGTATGCCAATTTTATTGCGACAGTCTCTTCGGTTGCATCGCCATCTTATACCATTTGAGGTTATTTCATGACCATTTGGTCAGAGTTCAGTCTGGTGAAGGATGCCTTCATTTCTAAGAATGATGGCTATCTCAGGCGATGAGATCGTTGAGGCAAATTGAAGCAAATTAGTTGAATCTGTCATATCCTACACAACTGACTGATATGATGTGCAATGTTAATCTTACGTTATGATCGTGGAAGACGTCATTATGTGAGTCATTATCGTGTAACTTGAGACTTGCAAAATCGGCAGAAGGATAGGCAATCTTTACACATTTTAATTTTCTGTAGAACTGATTTGTTAGTCAAGTTTTATAGGACTGACAGCGGAGGGGGTTTAGTATTCGGAGGGGGTATAACGGAAAAGATCCATAATATATATATATATATATATATATATATATTAATTGTCGTTGGTAGAGCGATATATGTTTGTAGCCAACGACAATTGACTAATTATGTCGAGGTTAAAAATCTCATTTCAGTCTTGTTGATGTACCGCTATCTTTCACACAACAAAGTTTGTATGAAAGTTTCCCCTTCATTAAGCCTCAACTAATCAACTAACATTGGTGAAGGTGTCAAATGCAATTCAGAATGATAAAGTCAGTCGCCTCATTCTTTCATAGCCACAATACGTCAATTGCCTTATTATGTGAATTGTGTGAAAGTGGGTGCTACACTACCGACGACAAGACAGTCATTGCCTTCTCAGGACTATAACAATCACATATTAACCCAACGAAGCAAACCACGTGTTTCGTTAGAAACAACTGTTTAAACTTAGTGCAAATAAACAATTTTAATATTCTACTCAATCAGCTGTTACAGAATGAATTTTTTTTTTTACTTTAAACTATGCAAAGTGACACGAATGGTCAATCAAAAAATATCTCTGTTGGAAAATAAATTGTTTTAACCGATAATCATTCACCGTGATTGCCTAAGTAAAAGCAATTTTATGAGATTTGTTGAGATGGTGCAAAAAGTATGTAACTATTATAGCGATTATGACAAACACCTATCTAAAGCAGTATTGTGAGCATCTGAATGATGACTGTGGTACATTTATCTCAAATTGAATGATAATATATCTTCTACTTCTGTAACTCCTTCTTTATTAGGCATTTTGGACAAAGTGAGGCAGGGTGGTTAGATAAATAATAATATTTTTTGGGCTAGCATTACCAAGTAGGCCTACTTCTTGAATTTTATAGTTAGATCTGACTTCAGATTCCAATTCTACGACCATTATTACCCTTGCATGCCAATTTTTATAGGAAAAGATAATCACAACCGGCCTAAATATTAATTTCTACCATGTAGTTGTAAACCATCGCAAGAAATTGAGTATTTTGGCCTATACCCCTACCTGCACTTTCTGATAACAAAATGTTTGATATTTATTATTTTCAGGTAATATTTATTTTTATAATCATGTATTTGTAAAGCGATTTAGGGGCCATATTATTGGATATAATATCATGTAAACATCCATGGATTTCCACGATGTAACTCGCTTTCATTGCGCTTATAGATCATATTATGTAAAAAATGCATTTTCTTGATTTCTCTCTTATTGATATACTTTTACAGTTTAATATTGTTACAAAATGATCTATTTGGCTTCTATAAATCCTGGGAAAACCATTTAGTATACATTAATACATTAGCTTTAGATGTACAACGTTTTCTGTGACGTCAGTTTCCAAAAGGAGGCAGGGTGGTGCGATATTATTATTATTATAGAGATCTCGATAACAAGTTTAAAGACACAATAAAATACGCACTTACAAAAACATGTTTCGAAGAAAAGTTTAAAAATCAGGTTTTAAAACCATGTTTATTAATAACAGAGCATAGAGCTCATCTTCAAAAGTGCGGTTTTAAGGCCATCGCTGAAAATGCACAAGGTATGAAATTCCCATGTTTAGAAACCTAGTTTGAAAACGTTGTTTTATTTAAAACATGGTTTTAAAAAATGTTATTTTTGCTCATTTCACAATGCACATATCCAATTAATATTAGAAACTTGAGTGAAATAGAAACAAGAAACCTTGAATAGTTAAATACAACATGCTGTAATCGTGCGTGGCACTATAATGTGCTCATTAGGTACTGAGCAGTATTGAATAAATTATATTGAATTTTTAATTAACATCAAATTGATTTAATCCCCTAAGAGACTCATAAAAGCTGGGAACATTATAATAAAGGCAATATCTACTAGTTTATCTGTGAAATCCTATATCGAATTAATGTCTTTGAAAACTTCTAAAACCAAAAATCCTTATTTTGATCAGAAATCCGTTACAACCATCCTGCATAAAATGTCGCAAGTACTAATTTTACAAACAAAAATGATAGTTACCAAGTATTAATGTGAAATATGGGACCAATAATGAAGGCCTTGAAAGAGTGTCATTATGTTTATGATTCTGTGATAATTTACGATATCACCTTCCCTAGTCCACCGATTTCGATGTCAATCAACATATCAAAGAAAACTCAAAACTGCTCGTTCGCTTCTTGACTGATTACTTGTCATACTCACATGCTTTTTTTTGAAATACTAAGATTTGTGAACTGAGCGGTTCTCATTGACCGCTGTGCAACAAACACAATGACGGAGGCAAGTTTGTCGTAGCTTTATTGATCATGCCAATCTCAGAACTGCATGGTGGAATACAGAAGTTTAAAAGTTTCACATACAGCCTATAACTTCATATAACTTCGATAACTTCATTTTGATAGTCGAATGGCACAATTCACAGCTTCTGAGTAAGGAAACGTCGATCTTATTTTTGCGTCTTGAACTTGGTTTTGAAACCGATGCTGGTATAAGACAATTCGGTACCAGTACCAGAATCGTTAATTTTTGGGAACTGGGTTCGGTACTTACGATTTCTTTTTGCAGAACCGGTTCCGAAAAGGTGCCGGTATTCAACCTTAAGTGCGATTGGAAGTCACGAGAATCAATTGAATTTCTACATAAGTTAAGCTGTCTGCTTTTTCTGGATTAACCTACAAAAACATCCGCACAGAACGGGAGAAAAAATAGGAGTGAAAAAAGGTATCAAAATACCCATTGTCCCATCCCACGGGGTAATATGCAGGGCATCGACATGATGCTATATGGGTTCTATACATTTTGGCCTGTAAATCATGTCTATCAACGGTTATATCTATGGAAATCAAAGATGTGCAAGTTTTCTAATAATGATATCATGATTAACAGAGTTGAATGCGTGTGAAGGATCGATCGAATCTTAAAACAGAAATATCACAATAAGACTTACTATCGCAGATTTCGAAAGCTTAGTCAAGAATGCCATTGAGAGCAATAGTTGTAGACAGCATTGTGTACCGACCACTGTTTGAATATAGGAATAATATTGCATAATGCAGCGCGTTTCACTGTCTTTCTGGTAGACAAAAGCGTGATGTATCGCAAAATAATCTATTACTGCTGGTGAAGTCTTGGGGTTAAACATATATTAGTTTATGTGCACTGCATCTACAACAAGTTTGTCATTTTTAGAAATAGTCACAATTGTGGAATTCAGGAATCGTTTATTTTCAATAAATTTGAAATGTGCGAATGACAAGAAATTTCAAATATTAATAACAGAAACCCTAATAAAGATGCATTTCTAATTATGGACCTATAGGCAACGATTCTATGTCAATTTCATTAAATATGAATTATTACCACAAGAATAAGAAGAGAATTCTCCCAAGAAAGACTCCTGTGGGTGTCTGTCTCGATAATTCAGTTGGCACATCGATGACACAGTCATCGAGAGATCGATAGCTCAAAGTCAGTTGTTAAAAATAAGCTTATTTGAATAAGTTTGGGATAATTAATTGACACTGTAAGCTCAGCGCAACCTGAAGCATACAAAATTGCCTATCTAGCTAAGTCTATACTTCACATGTGACGAACCTACAGGTAACAAAGCGGCACTTGGCAGCCCGCCTGTATGCTAGACTGCTATTTAGTTAATTAACAGTCTTTAAAAGTACCAGTTTTTAAGGTACCAGTATGAAGCGCAGGCAATGTCCACGCTGCGTAATTAATGTAGCTGTGTTCCGAAAATGTGGCGCATTTATATGTATGCGCATTAGCCTAATTTTCTTTGTCTTTTAGATCATCAGTTGTTCTCTCAAATGGACCGTCGATATTTTAAGGAGCATCCTTTCAACGCCGAGAACAACGATTTTAATACAGTTGCTGTCATTTCTGAAGACGTCACAAATAACACGTTGGAAGGAATAGCTATAAACGTGAAGCACACCTGGATTGAACAGGACAGACTGTTTTCATTCCACATTAGCGCTTCTAAGCCCATTTCTTATTATCAGCCTGCTTACGTATTCGTGATGTGCATAATATTTGGTAGACTGTGAAAACTCATTTACAAGTATCTCATTTAGTGACTATTTGATCAATTCTTATGGCGTCGACAAAATTGAAAATCTATGGAGACAACGTCCATGTACACGTATAATAAGCATCCGAAACTTAATCCTGATTGCATGATTTCAGCTCACTACCATTGACTTCCGTTGCTTAGTGACTTCGTTTGATTACGCAGTCAGCCAATGAGAAACGTGCTTTCGTTTTGTATTTTTAGCTAACCTTCGCACTTTGTCCTGATCATTCGAACGTCTGAGTGAACGAGTAAATGAACTAATCCAACGGGATTTTCTAGATGAAAATGATGTGAATAATAATTTGCCTTTTAAGAACTGATGAACGAACTGACCTGGTGCTCCTTAAAGTCTTACAATTCCTATCGACTGTTCTTCATTGACAAATTCATTGACAGCGCATTTTCGTGTCTCCATTTCTTGCACTAGCTTTTAAATTCAAAATATTGAATTCTAACAACTGACTTAATATTTGGAAAAACCCAGCAAAAGTGGTCGCCTTTTGTCCATTCAAAAAAATTCTCGAAAATTTGATTTCTTTTGGTCCTGGTAGTTGTATTTGGTTCTTGTAAGATACATTATGTGTGCTAAACCACAATCTAATTACTTAGATCTGTAGTCGAGTTTCTGATATGAGGGCGTCGATGTGATGACGCTGATCCGTCGGTGATGACCGGAAAATACATATATACCGGAAGATACCGCTATATCCATATGCCTACACATGTTTTTATTTATTTTTTCTACTTCAATAGTCATGCTGCGGACATGAACTCACAATTTGACATCTCGCAGTATTCTCGATGAATTCAAAAGCTGACAATCTAGACCTATGGCACAATGTAAGTAGGCCTAAGTAGCCTGCAATATAGGCATACACGATTCTAAATTCAAATTTCGAAACTGTTTCTGGCTATCATAATTACTGATTCTATGACATGACTTAACAGCTGAAATCATCATGAATGTATTAACTTGCATACTTTGTGGTTATTCTCTTATGTTCACATTGCAGCGTCATAAATTGGAATAGGCCTAGAATAGGCTTACTTGAAATAATTGACTATAGTAAAATGAATGTCAAATAGAGGGGACACAACTGACTCCATTGGTTTCATCCCTTACGTAGATTTATGCTGGTATGCATGTGTGTATTTATGCTTGAGAATGAATTTGTAGTGCACATACAATTAATTATATTTATATGATTTAAGGAAGTTGTCTTATCGGTAGACAACATGAGATTCTTTTGACAGCTATTCTTTTTTAGACGTTTGTCGAGTTTTAAAGTTAGGTTTTTATGCACATTTCAAGTCTTAGTTTAGGATGAGTATGTATATCCATGAGTAAATGCAATGACTAGGATATAGGTGGAATCCAATAAGGCCTCATCGACTTCGAATTGCTATAGTACCTTCTTATCATGTTTTCGCGAAATTTAATTTAGAATGAAAATGAGTTTTTGGGTTATTAGTTTATAGAATACATTTAGTGTTGCTTGGATGAATTTTCGGTTGCTTCATTGTTGGATTTCAGGTTTTGTCCAGGTCTTCGTGATAGGCCTACTCAGCATTCAACGTACAAAACTCATCAAAGCTCTGCCGACGAAATTGTTAACATTTTTTAAAATAATGTGATTGTAAAGAATCGATAAAGACTTGAGTTTAAGTGCGCTTAATGAGACATCTGCTTCCATGAAAGGTCTAGACCTCTCCAAAAACAGACGGAAGACATTTGCATGTGTATTTAGGCCTAACAGATACACAGAAGAAATAAATAATCATAAATGCTATTCATCAGCAAAATATGCCATAATGTACAATGCGCAAGCTCAAGCTCATCGTCATGCTTCATGCTGTCATTCAAGATAGGACTGCTAACCTACTCTACTATTTTGTTGCCACATCATCGTGATCCTTAAATGATAGGCATCGCATAGCAATGGCATTTAATCCACAGTATCAAAATGCTGCTGAAGTGATTGAAAAAATCTAACGTTATGTCTACAGCATTTGAGTGCAGCATGAGAAAGATATTCGCAAGGTATTGGAATTGTTGTAAATGATATTGTGTTCTTTACTAAATTTCAATTGAGGTTAGATAAGATTAGCTCAATCTATAGTCTAGGCCTGCTTGCATGCTTGAAGAGATTGCTAGGGTCTAGACTTGATATAAGTTATGAGTCTTTTTAAAGAATATCGACCTTTACATAAATATCTGTTACATATATTGTATTAAAATAAATTAGGTCGAATACCATAATACAAGATACTCGTATAGTTTCATCATACCAACTGCCATGACAGTTGCTGATCCTTCCCGTACATTCGGTTATCCTCATCTTATTATGCCATTCTCAGACTCTGATACCTCATTTAGATTATCTGTAAAAATCTTCAGAATCGGCACTGGAGTTTGTGTTCAATAATTCGACTCCTCCTTTTGTCACTTTCTCCCTTGAAAGAAGCGACTCGTTGATTGAAAGATGAAAAGAGGGAAACTTAACCACTGCTCGATTTATGCACCGGAACGGTTTGTATGGTGTAGATGTAGAAACAGGGCAATGGGCGCCTTACTATTCTAGTCGGTACGCTTATAAGACATTTGTGTCGTTGGTACATCAAGTATCGTCCAAGGATATCATGTCAAGCGGTGTAGATTAAAAAGACGACTTACGTTTCCATCATCACGTCGACGCTGAAAATCACAATATCGACGGCATCGATATGATGACAGTTTGTGCTATTTTTGAAGCATAGAGCAATGTCAAAAGGTCGAATGACAAATCCAAGTATGCCATTATGGAAGTTTTTGGGCAAGCTATTTGTCATGAAAATATTAGATCCATTGGACATTTCATCTGGTTGGGATGAGATCACGATATGTAGCCGTCGATGTGATGACGAATTGTGGTCACTTTTTAGAGAAAATATGGAATTTTCCATGACAATCAATGTTCATTAATTAAGCGACTTTTTATTATCAATTAAGACCAGCTAAGCATTCTACATGTACAGTTTCGTTTGAATTGATGAAGTCAATCAAAATTTGGAGGCGTCGATGTGATGACGATGAAGTTGTGGATAGCTATATATGTCGACCTAGCTCTGAGTTCAATGAGTTTCATTTCTCAACTCTTGATATTTTTTTGATTCAAGGGTATTAGGAAATCCTTGAGCCAAAGTCCGCTTAAATGTATACTGTATTTCTTTATTGCACAGGTATCCAAAAAATGTACTTTTTGGGTGGACAAGCAAAAATGGGGTGTTTTTGAATTTCAAATGAATTTCTTTGTCAACAATCTTGCATGAAACTTAAAGTGATGGACATATTTGGTTAGAGCAGACGAAGACCAATCGAATATTGTGTTGAACATTGACAATAGACTTATATCTTGTCCACAAATGCAAAAGACAAGAATAACTCCAAAAACACTTAAATTTCTAGATTTTACCATTGATGTAGTCTGTAAGCATTTCTGTATTCCGAGAATTTAAATCTGTAGGTATTGTAGAATTTTTGTCAATCCTTTTGAATATGAATCACATCCTCACGTATTCTAATACTGCAACACATGAGAACACCAAATTGTCATGAGAGAAGGAATCAACAGATTAAGCGTGATCGACAACGAAGTAAAATATAAAGAAATCATATGTAGCGTGTTGATCACGAGATCATAGTAATCCGTGAAATGATGCCGCGGTCCGGAGCTTGAAAACCCCTGCCTAATAACATTTTGGGCTGCTTTTAATAAAGACGAAAGTCGTTATTACATAATCGTCAACACTTAAATTGACAACTTTATATGGATAACAATGAAAGCTCATTATGCGGCTATTGTCAAGCCAGAACAAGTTTCTTCATGGATCGAGGCCGAAAATGGGGCTTTCGTCACGGAAGGATGGGTACCCCATGCTATGGCTACTACAGATCTTAGCGCCTGCCGAGTTCTATCCGGTTTCTCCTTCTCTTGTCAGACAGGATCGAAGAATAACCAATCCAATGGGACGCAGATTGTCATAGGTAAAAATAGATTTTTTATGTTTTCATCGATTGATTGAATTATTCTCATCGCTGTTTTATTATGTAAACTCAATGAATAATTATTATCATGCTCCTGATGGGTGATCTATTTTCAAGTGTGGCCAAATGTGGCCAAAATTGCTAAAACACTGTGTTTAGCGGCAATAGGAGGTTTGCTAATTCTGAATGTGCTTGCCTTATCTGTGCACAGTTCAGCAACCACATTATCACGAAGATGTCGGCTCGCAGTGAGCGGAAAAGAGCAAAGTTAACGGAACTTTGAATGAATGGTGAACTAAGTGAATGAAGAAAAACGTCAAGAAACGATGAGTACACGGAAAATGACGTCGTTCAGATACACTGGACCAGATATCTCAAGGTTTGCGATGCACCCTACACTAAGAAGCATGACTTTTGACTTAGTTTTGACTTGGACGAGGAGTAATGTAGACCCATCGCCAGATGGCGACTCTAGACCTCCATTTAACCTTCAAACCCGAAATACAGTAAATCCCATGAAAAACACAACTTCTATTTTGGAAATAAAGACATTCAATCTTTCCTCCACGAGCAGGTACACAAGAAATCACAGATGAGTAGTATAAAGGGAAGTCGCTCGTCTTTTATTCGCACATGTGGTATGTACAAGGGAGCGCACACAAGCGATCTATGTTCTCTCTGGCCCTTTAAATCAATAGCGCATACGTTGGCACATAGGCTTTGATTCTCCACGAGGACAGAAACAAATGCAAACCATAAATCCACTCTTTCGAGACGTCATAAGTTTCGGTCCGACACCATTACGGCCGCAGTACGCGTGATATGGGCGTCCAGAGATGCTGCATGGAAAATACGTCATCACGAGGTTTCTTTGCAGGATAGGAGCGCGCTTTGACAATGATAGTTCTGTGATGAAAGGAGATTTCCATAAATATCTCATACATACATGCACTTGGACACAATCTTAAATAGCGGGGAGTGTTATCGAATTACTGATAGCAGTAAAGTGAAATCAAAATTTTTTCCAGGGGTAGCGCCACGGATCTCCCCGACGGGGTGTCAACTTATTTCAGCTTCTGCGATGAGGCTTGTAGTACTTACAGTCTTAGTTAGCCAAACTGTATAGCCGACACGAAACATGACATTTGTTAGTATTCAGAATCCGGTCGACTAATAATATATAAGAATCGATTTCAAATTCGCGAGCGATACCCGTCTTGCCGTACCCATATACTAGTCATTATACAAGTTTTTTATATTATATTACATTATACTATGTTGTATTATATTATATCACATTATATATTAGCATTACATGATATGATGTTATATCACATTGACACATATTAATATATTATGTTAATGTATTATAATGTATAATATTATGTCAATTGACAAGGAATTCCATAGATTCTTGTGCGATTTACGAATTTGTGACACTGTTTGCGCGCAAAAGGAGTGTGAATTAGAGGAAGTATTTACACTAAAAATCATTAAAAGTGAATCCGAAATTCGAGACCGTTGATTGATGTCTCTAGGTGACTTGAGAAGCACAATAAAGGAGCTCGTGATCAGTTTGTTTGAAAACAACATACCGATTACTTGCAGTAGGCCTACCATGAAACTGCATATCAGACTTTGATTTTCCGATTGCTTGACAATTTGAAAACTTTAAATTTTATGCTTTACTTTACAGTTTTAAACTTTAAATAGTCACGTACACTACTTGTAAGCAGTACGTGCCAAAAAGCAAGTCCTCTCCTGATGAAACACTTTGCTTAGAAATGATTTTAAAAGTATTTTACAAAGAAAATTATAAAAAGGGAACATCCAAAAATAGCAACAGATAAGCGATTATGAGTCCATCATAGATAGTTGCTATTGGGCCTACATCAGTTTTTCAAAAGACGATTACAGCAATTGATTGCCGCGCAATGATCTCATGCGATTCCACAACATATTTGGTCGTCTCTACAAAATTGCGAAATGAAAATTGAAATGCACTTTGACATAGCATTCTACGTTGACGAACGAAGTGTAACTTACTACGAGTACTTTTTACTTTTGTCTGAAATTGCTTCACATCGGTTCCACAGTTCATCACACATCACAGCTTATATCTTACTTTTAAAAAGTCGCGCACACTTTTGATCATTGTCTTGAAATCGCTTTGAGTTCTGCAAAAATTGCTGACGAAGTTTTTACAAATCCTAGGATTTTCTAAAGGGCGATATAATTGTTTTTGAGAAAAATTCGATCTAATCTTTGCAAAAAAGAAAACCAGTTTACATGGTTGATTAACTTTAGTCTGAAGCTGGTCAAACAACTAATGGTACTATGCGACTGCAAGTATCATCTAGCATGCTCGACTGACATGATCACCGAGTTTCAGAAATAGCCTCCAAAGACATGACTTTTAGCTTCCTTACTTCTTGAAAATGCACATGAAAATTGGTTGGATATGCACAATTAATTTAATTGTAGAGCTTTTGACCCATCTTGTTTACAGTTTCATCGTCTATGTATGAGGGCTTAGCCTTATCCCTAGTTAATGCTTTAATTAGGGTTGTAATTGTTATAACATCCGTTCCGTAGCATAAAAGATAAGTATCTTGTCGGAGAAATCGAAAAAATTTCGTCGGGGAAAATTATTTATGATTGCTAGACATTATTCATATGATTAACATGGCATTTTAATCATATTCCTGAGAAACTTTTCTTCGATTTCCCCGACGGGTGTCAGACAACCCGCTGGCGCCACCCCTGACTCTTAAACCAATACTTTGTGTTGTACAGAATCTCTATTACACATTCCTGAATATTATTGGCTACTTAATAACTCAATTAGATATCTCATATACAAGAAAAGAAGGGAATCCATTCTGGTCTGGTGTCAAATATAAATGCAATGTCTCACTCGATTGACCTTTCAAATCCATTCAAGAATGATAGAAAATATTATTTTCCGAAATTGCATAAGCTAAAATCATGGCAAGGTAGTTGCAATTACTTGGGAAGTCATGGCAAGTAGTTGCCAAGTCCCTGATTTCAGCCTCCGTATTCCAAATCGACTTGTTTTCTTAATTCTCCACTCATGACATTGCGAGATATCGCTCAATCTTCTTCAAAATTCTTACTCCCATCTCATCGCAGTGTGGACCTTTGCTAAATGGATGGCAGCTAGGCCTTTGGAGTTATCAAACTTCCTACCGATAATCTTGTGATACTGCAATGTTATGCTTCTCAAATTTCCGAGGAATCTAAGGCAAAACATGTTAGAAATTTTCTTATGTATGAAGAGTTCACGGCTTAGTTGCTGAAGACTATTGCTGATCATAGGATTATATTTGAGCGTCACATCAGCCAGGTTGAAATAAATCAGCATTGCTTTGAAATCAAGGAATTTAGCAGCATTCATCAGAATTGAAAATAACGACCAAGTGATCAATTTAGTGATCATTTGTCTTCATTAAAACCTGCATGCTTTTCATCGATTTGGTCAAGTTTCAAGAAGACTTTGCCGCGCAATTGAAACTTACTCGTAAGTACAGAAGTTTAGGTATTACCAATTATGTAGACAAATAAGAGTTTCATTTGGAATAAGAGGATTTACATAAAGAATAATAGGAATATGCATGGGCGAATCAAAATCGATAGGATTACAAATTGTATTTGTAGGAGATGATTCCAAACCACTGCTGATATCTGATTCTACTAAAACATCAAATCAGAATCACTTTCGAAATAATACTATTTTGAATTAAATGGCAAGGCGATCGATGTCAATGACATTGGATATTTTATCACGAATCGTTCATGAAAATATCTCGTTCATTTTTAATACCTAAATCCGACTAATAGTTTCTCGATCGATGTGCTGCGTTCAAAGAATGTGAATTACGTTTGTCCCTCTGAATGAGGTGAAAATGAATTGTTCTAAATGAAGAACACATCGGTTTCAGAATCATCTGCATTTTAGAGTGCTATAAAGTTAGCTTACCATTGACATCATCCGGAAAATCAATGTGATACGCTCTCCCAAAATTGGTCCCTAGGAGCATTATTATCGCCATACAGACGAAAATGATTTTTGAATTACATCGCGAGGACAGACGGGTGACGAAATTCCTGAAATGAGAAATTATGATTTAATTGAATGAGCAACAAATATCATTAATTCAAATGGAACACAATATCTGGTCACCGAAGTGAAAGAGAGCATTAGAAATTCTGCGTATCCCTTATGCACTAATTGAACTCTGATGAATTCCATTTCATGGGTTGCTGATAAAGGGATTTTCCTAGTACATGCACCACGGATTGAATCGCCGTCGTCCTTCCGATAATTAAGTTAATCTTCAGTAAACTCTGATGGAATTCGATAAATAGAAGAGAAATGCATTTTTTCAAAAGCACATACATCCGAGTGAAACATGCAAAATTTGATGCACACATGGTGGTAAATATGACAATGAAGTCAAAATTGCGGAACTCGAATAAATCTTTATTAAAAGTATCGCACAAATTTTCGGCCGAAGCCTTCATCAGGTGCATAAATTCTGAATAAACGGCTGGCATGTCAAAAGATCGTAGAACATTAGTCATACAGAGAGTGTCACGGTGTGGAATCGATACGGAATAGATATTGATACTGGCATTGTCACTGTCTGAAATACACATGAAGACACTGGCATTGTCACAGTGTGAAAGATAAAATAGAATGGTAAAATGCTGACAGGCAAGAACTGAATAAAACATTGTACAACGATGACAATATTTACAAAACCATATTAAATAAACTTAATCAAATATGAAAAAATATACACATAAATAAATCAATAGATAAATAAATAAAAAAAATTATAAGATAAAAATGAAAAAAAAAAAATTTAAATAAATAATACTAAACAGCAACAATATAAAAGGGAGATAAAACACAGGAACAAACAAAAAAAAGGAGCAAAAAGAACAGGAGGTCAACATATCAATTACATATGTCTAACTCACGCCCAAGGCACCCATTCATCAAATTGCCTTGTAGTCGACGTATGTGTAAAGCCTCTACTGAGCGCCTAACATTTGGATGGCGTAAATTGCGTTCAACAATTCTCCAAGAGAGTGGTATGGAGGCTGATGAGCGAGAAAAGCGCATATGGTGAACATCAAACATGTGCTTAAATACTGGGGAATTCTCCACACTCAAATGTTCACTAAATCTGGAATACATAGTTCTGCAGGTTTCACCAATATATTTACGTTGGCATAAATTGCAACAAATCTCATAAACAATAAATTTTGAGAAACAGTCACCAGGTTTCGAAGCACATTTGCATGAAATGCAGTTATCGGCACATCTACGATAACCACGTCTTGGTTGCAGGGATTGCGAAAGTGGTGGTTTGTTTCTGAAAATAATATGCACTTTTGAATCAAATCCATTAAGCCTGAGGAGACGTCGAGATTGATTACAGAATTTATCCCCAAGATAAGGCAAAAATAGTTTAACTTTTGAGTGAAATTCGTTTGAAAAGTTCCTTGCTCTTCCAGGTCGCTCATTGATCAAGTATCTGCGGACAATATGCTCCGGAAAACCATTATCCTGGAATCGTAGTCCAAGAGTACTAAGAGCATCATGGAGCATCTCTTGGTCTGAACAGATCCCACATAAACGATGTCGTTCACCAATAAGTACACCAATCTTTTGTGAATAGGGAACGAAAGATGACCAAGGCATGACACAGCCGCTATGAAGTGATTTAATATGTAAACCAGTTCTAATGCGTGGTTGTGTATACACTTTCACATCCAGATAATCTATGGTATTATCATCCGACAATCCTTCAAATGTAAATTTGATAAATGGGGAAATACCATTCACAAGATTATCTCCTATCGCATTTATCTCCTATCCATCTCAAAGAATTATTGGAGCTTTATTTACATACTGACAATTTTGTGGCTGATGATAAGTTATTGCATCAGAACATGGGATTGGTTATGGGAAGTAGTGCTTCGCCTCCCTTAGCTATTGTGTATATGCACTACATCGAAAATCTTGTTGCGGAGTCTGTACCTAACATCAAGTTTTGGCACCGCTACATCGATGACATTTTTGTTATTGCAACTGATGTTTCACAAGAACACCTTCTTCGTCTTGTGAATGGTATTTCCCCATTTATCAAATTTACATTTGAAGGATTGTCGGATGATAATACCATAGATTATCTGGATGTGAAAGTGTATACACAACCACGCATTAGAACTGGTTTACATATTAAATCACTTCATAGCGGCTGTGTCATGCCTTGGTCATCTTTCGTTCCCTATTCACAAAAGATTGGTGTACTTATTGGTGAACGACATCGTTTATGTGGGATCTGTTCAGACCAAGAGATGCTCCATGATGCTCTTAGTACTCTTGGACTACGATTCCAGGATAATGGTTTTCCGGAGCATATTGTCCGCAGATACTTGATCAATGAGCGACCTGGAAGAGCAAGGAACTTTTCAAACGAATTTCACTCAAAAGTTAAACTATTTTTGCCTTATCTTGGGGATAAATTCTGTAATCAATCTCGACGTCTCCTCAGGCTTAATGGATTTGATTCAAAAGTGCATATTATTTTCAGAAACAAACCACCACTTTCGCAATCCCTGCAACCAAGACGTGGTTATCGTAGATGTGCCGATAACTGCATTTCATGCAAATGTGCTTCGAAACCTGGTGACTGTTTCTCAAAATTTATTGTTTATGAGATTTGTTGCAATTTATGCCAACGTAAATATATTGGTGAAACCTGCAGAACTATGTATTCCAGATTTAGTGAACATTTGAGTGTGGAGAATTCCCCAGTATTTAAGCACATGTTTGATGTTCACCATATGCGCTTTTCTCGCTCATCAGCCTCCATACCACTCTCTTGGAGAATTGTTGAACGCAATTTACGCCATCCAAATGTTAGGCGCTCAGTAGAGGCTTTACACATACGTCGACTACAAGGCAATTTGATGAATGGGTGCCTTGGGCGTGAGTTAGACATATGTAATTGATATGTTGACCTCCTGTTCTTTTTGCTCCTTTTTTTTGTTTGTTCCTGTGTTTTATCTCCCTTTTATATTGTTGCTGTTTAGTATTATTTATTTAAATTTTTTTTTTCATTTTTATCTTATAATTTTTTTTATTTATTTATCTATTGATTTATTTATGTGTATATTTTTTCATATTTGATTAAGTTTATTTAATATGGTTTTGTAAATATTGTCATCGTTGTACAATGTTTTATTCAGTTCTTGCCTGTCAGCATTTTACCATTCTATTTTATCTTTCACACTGTGACAATGCCAGTGTCTTCATGTGTATTTCAGACAGTGACAATGCCAGTATCAATATCTATTCCGTATCGATTCCACACCGTGACACTCTCTGTATGACTAATGTTCTACGATCTTTTGACATGCCAGCCGTTTATTCAGAATTTATGCACCTGATGAAGGCTTCGGCCGAAAATTTGTGCGATACTTTTAATAAAGATTTATTCGAGTTCCGCAATTTTGACTTCATTATCCACTAAACTCGATGGCTACTATCATCGGTAAATATGACACACATTTGAGGCACACATGATGGTCGCATGTGAAGTGAATGCTTGCAAGGTGAGCGCTTCAGAGCGCTTCATGGAACAGGAAGCTTACCCCGTATGAAAATTTAATCACTTCAGTATAAGATCTTATTCAGTCATTTCACACAGTAAAATCTTTGTTTATCATAGTAAATATTAATGCTTATTTCATAAAACAGCCTTTAATAAGTCTGTGGGCTTATGACAGTTTGGTTGGAATAAAAGTGTGCACCCATATAGCTCAATATATAGTTTATGCCGCCCATGTATCCATTGAATCAAATAGGCGTAGCCATCAAAACAAGATAGTCCGTTGTCCAAATGATTCATCCATTTATCAGAATGGTACATCGATGTGTCATACGACTGTTCTCAAGAAAAAATGTTCCTGTCAAGTTTAAGAGCACAGGATTTATGAAACATATCGGTACATAATCCTTGGTGATTGTTTCTGAAAAACACTGATCTCAATTGATTTATAAACTAACATTCTCTTCATATCAATTACCATGTTAAAAGTAGATACGTATGAAAATGAGAATCACCCAAGAATTTAATAAAACCTGATAATCACAGCAATGAGGCTCTAGCAGCGAATACGACCATTTCCGTCATCTGCAGACGAATAAGTTTTACAAAATGGTTAACTTTCGTATAACTTTTGATAGAATTATTACTTGTACTGTCCCACTACCTGAGTCATGGTGGAAGCAAGTCGCAGGATGGAAGCCACATTTTACCGTACGACCAACTGGTCGGTTATGCAGACACCTGTAGTCAGCCCCGTCCGCCACCAAAACTATTGGGCATGCTTTTTATCAGCTCTACTTCGTTATGCCCATCCATTAGAATCTTGCTATATTTTTTGAGAACATATTTCTCCAAGCTGTTCTTCAAGGGCCACTTGAACGCACCAATTGCTTTGTAACCAAGTTCACGGTTAGTTGTCATCTCTGGCTTAGTCTTAACAGCACAGGTTCTGTTTTGTCGGTGGATTGAGTCGAAATCGATTAACAGTGTGCATAGAACGGAGTTTAACAAGATTTCGCTCTTGAGGTACTTCCGGTCATGGTGACGGTTAATTGACAGTCGTTTGTGGGGCAATGCAGCTGGATGTCATCAAAGAACTTCATGAATCCATGCTAATGTCCGAAAACTGACATTCTTAAAAATGCGTGGGAGTTCCGAGGACACACCCTTCAGTAACACCATGTCAAGAATTGATCGATGATGAGGTAAGAAGAGAACAGACTTGTGATTAACAACCTGATGGAATTTATTAAAACTACGTGGAAATTTGCGAGAAAGACCGTATGACGATTGAGGCAAATTAATAAGTGGATGGAACTAGCACGTAAAAGTTCGCTTATCTATGAAGTTATGCTGGAATTGTATTATCACAAGAGGTTCTGTGGATTCACCGACATTTGTGATGGACAAATGATGCACCTGTCTTCAGTTTTTTGATATTCAATATTAAGTACCTAGTTTGTAGGAAAAACTGCATGCAGGAGGAAGCTGACACTATTACGATTTTGATTATTGTAATGTACATGATAAGAGTAAAGTATAAAGACGCAAGTCATGTACAAAAACAAATAAACCATATGAAGTACGCAGCATTACAAAATCCCCTTGCACGAAATTAAAAACTGCAATAGATAAATAATTAATTAATTTCGCACTGAGTAAATTCGGCGACAGACTTAAAGATGAATTTTTCAAGATTTTGAGACTTAAGAGAATATTAATGATAGACTCGAAGATTGCTTAGCAGAATTTAGAATACAAGTAAAAAATATTGCTTTCAAACTTATTTATTTTTTGCGCGAATTTTGTGTATTTTATTATTCAATAAATTGCGTCTCCATCAATCATAGATTTTCATCCGTTCTGTGATACAGTGCCCATCAAATTTGAAAAGTGAAAAGACAAGGAAAGACAAAATGAATTAAGAAAATAGAGAAATATTCACAGATTGTATTCAATTACCAATACATGAACTGTTATATTGTTTACATAATAGCCTTCCATTGTGGATGGATTCTCACTGGTGAGTGATTGGAAGGGTCTTGACATATACGCATAGAAACATCTTTTGCATAGAAAGAAAAATGCAGCATCATCAATTCTGTCGACGAGGATTTTTTCGAATCTCAGTTTCTATTTAGTTTTTTTCCAGCACATTCAATGATAAAATTCTTTTGGCAATCCGCAGTTTCATTGTTAGATTTCCTGCTGAATCAATGTCAATTTCGAGAACTCCTGGTTGTTTTGAAATCCACAGCTGACAAATTTGAATTGCTCATCAAGTTGATTAAACTTTTCTAATGGGTCTTGTTTCGAACATGTAATTATTAATTTGCAATGAAATCTTTTGAAATGCATTTATACAGAGAATATTAACCTATATACACCGTCATTCATTTGATAAGTACATGCACTATTTATACATGTTTATTTGCAATAATTATTACAAACGTTCTTTGCAATGGGTCACTTTTGTTCAATTTTATTGAAAGGCATCGGCTTAAGATGGATGATGAAATATGGAAAATGTATACGTGATTTTTATATTTCATCCAAAAAAGGAATTGTGAATTTAATTTTGAAAACGAAACTGACACATGCTTGAATAATTCATTTGTTTACAGCATCGTCAAAGCAAATATCAATTTTCCATGGAAAAGCCTTAATGAATGACAAATCTGTAAAAGCGAACTCTCTAGTTTCATTGTTTCATTAGCGGGTTTAAAGATACACAACATTTTCTCTGAGCGTAGGCAGTGAAGTACATAATCGTCTAAAAAGTGAGTTATCTAAAAGGTGAGAAAACATTCAATATTCTTCCCCCACGATGTAAGGCTTTTACGTAATAAATTTGCATGTGTCGGACGCAAACTTACTCATATAATTTAAACAATAATGCTGGAAATATAGAGATTCCGCCACGTTTTGATCCATTGGATCGACGCCCCAATGCCAAAATTGTAGTTTAAAACGAGTTAATTGAAACAATAATTAATTATCAAAGTGCCGTTGAATAAAGAAATCTTTGGGCTGAACTTCAATTTTTATTCATTCAAAATTCATATCTAGCCACATAGCCTGGATATGGTACATCCCCTGCGGTTAATCCATCCGCTGTGCCCTTAATTAAAATTATGCCCTTTCAAGATGGATGTAACTGCACTTATTCAAGGGCATTTCATAGTTAAGAGTTAGCATTCTATACAACATACAGGACTAATTCCGAGCGGAAAATCGCTTCCTTCGAACATGCAAATTGCACATGTGTACAGGCCCATAAAAATGCGACTGATGACGTAGTTACATACTTACATTCATTTTAATTACGTAAGCTACCAGCATTTGGCCAACGTGATTAAAAATAGATTGACCTTAGCACTTTACTTATATATATGCTGCCGGTATGTGCTTCTAGGCCTGCTACCGGAGTCTTAGACCTATCAAGTCCTATCTCCGGAATCTTAGACCTATCAAACTGATATGACTGCATGCGATTCCCTGTGTTTACACTGCATGGATAGGCAGTACAAAAGAAGGTCTTTTGCATTGTGTACTGGATATTTGCAGATTGTTTCCAAGTAGAAAGAAAACGTTTTGCTAAATATAATGTCTATATTAGAGTAGAATTAGACTTTTCTGCCATGAAGCAAAAAGGTGCCACCACATTTACAGATCGTGTTGTAAATTTACAGAATAGATACAGTAAATGTGTTAGAGTTAGGTTAAAATTGACGACAACGTGATTTTTACTCATTCGATTTGCGTACTCATACACGCCAGTTGGTGTCTTATGAGCATGTAATAGTTATCAATTCAGAGCTAACATCAGGCCTGCGCAAGCCCTGAGTAAGCCTGCAACGGATTTAAGACATGAAATTTTGGGCTGTGGTACGTGGGTGTGGTGCCCCAAAGTGCCCTGTTTGAAGTCGATGCCCTTAACCCGTGCCGACGTCTATGATTAAAAGTTATTACATTTTCAACATGGTCTGCAACAACACTGTAGCTGCTCTATGTGAGGTTCCTGTCTGAACTCGAAGGGGTGAATAACCTGAGGATTAGTGCGACCAGACCACGATCATGTGGGTGACTACTGAAGCATGTTCACTGTCTGATCATTGTCTAGCGGATGTCCATGACACACTGATTCGCCTTGAGTTCTGTCTAGATCTGGATCGGTGGAACTGTTTTCCTGCATAAACCTTATTCGTCATTTTTCCTGCGTTTATCTCGATTTCCGATATCCGCTAGCTTATAAGAATCTGCGCCTGTTGCACTTAGTTGAGTGCCACTTGCAACCTGATCCAGCTTTGTCATTTTTAACTGACATCCATTGAGAGTGTCATCAACTCTGATCTTGTCAAGTAATATACAATGAGTACCTACTTCATCCTGATCAAATTGCCGCGTGCCCCTGATAGCCTGATTTGACATGGATTATGGCCTGATCCTTGACATGGAGCTAGGTCAAATCATTTTCTCCATGAATCTAACAAGAATCAGAGCAAAGCGTGTACTCAAAAAGGGCACTTTGAAGGATCATTGGGACGAATCATGGCCATAGAAATTGAAGGAGGATAATGATAAAATACTATGTATCTCAATTGAACTAGTATAAGAGAACTTGCCTCTTAATAAATCACGTTCGGCCAGTGGCGGGTGCAAATCGATTTTCGCGCGATTCCGAATCGTGCGACTCAGTGCACAATTAATCGAAAATCGATCGATTCTGAATATTGTGAGATTTTCTCAAATTCACTGATTAGAAGTTTTCAGCTAATTAAGTTTACATTAATTTTCATTTCTAGTCCATTAGTTTCATACAAATTTGATAATTTCCATTAAAATTGAGACAATGAGACACTTGGCCTATTCAGACATTAAAATTATTACTACCCTATTATTAATACTCGTACAATGCTCTAGTTGTAAATATCTGGGAATAAAACATCATGAATCAGAACTGTATAGCAGGTCGTAAACAAGGCTTAAGAAGTTTTCCACTTAAATAATCACTTTGCTTGTAGGCAGTGGCGGCGCTAGGGGGGGCGGTCCGCCCTGGGCACCGAGATTCAAGGGGCACGGTCAGAGGCTCGCTCGGGAAAATCTAAATATTGAAAAATGTTGATATGATTTTCGAATCAAATATTTCATTTAAAATTCAATCTGAGAACTCAGATTTGAACCAGGATGTAATGGAGTGCAAATATTTCTCAATCTTGTTCGACTCAACGCCTGACATAAGTCACAAAGACCAGATGAGCCAAGTACTAAGGTACGTGAAAATTGTTGACAGAGAGATCAAAGTAGTTGAATCGTTTGTCGGTTTCATCGTAGAGGAAGGTAGGACGGCAGAAGATGTTTCGGAACTTATCTACGATGCCATGGAAAAACAGGGTATAGACATGCATTGCTGTGTTGGCCAGGGTTATGATAATGCTGCTGTTATGAGCGGTTACCGTAATGGAGTTCAACAACGAATTAAAACTAGATTTCCCAAAGCTGAATTCATACCTTGCTCGAACCACTGTTTGAACTTGGTTGGAGTTCATGCTGTTCAGGTAACTCCCAACTCAGTAACCTTCTTTGCAACAATTCAGAAAGTATATGCATTCTTTGCCAATTCCACAAAACGATGGGAAGAAACGAAGCAAGTTTTGCCTCGGGTTGTGAAGCGTGTTGTGGATACCCGCTGTAGTTCTTACCACGAAGCAGTTGACGTCTTTAAGACCAACTATTCTGATATTTGTGACTGTCCGTAGGATCTATCTTCAACAGATGGTGACGCCGGTATAATGTTTAATTCTATGTCAACTTTTCCTTTCGTCTCTTATATGAATTTGTGGTCTCCAATTTTGACGGAAATCAATGTAGTCCAGCTTTACCTCCAACGCAGCACTCTCACTCTTGATGAAGCAGTAGCGAAGTTGTCAAGCTTAAGTGAATATCTCAGCGACAAACGCGATTTCCTCATCACCAATGCAATTTCGAACGCAGAGAGTGTGGCAGAGGATAATGATATATATATATATATATATATATATATATATATATATATATATATATATATATATATATATATATATATATATATATATCTTTTGTTTTTTGATTTCATGATCCACTAATTCTGAACGAAACTGTTCAGTGACCTTTTTGTTTTGCAGATTTTTATCATATAACTTAATTTTTGTGTATTTTGGAACCAATTCATTTTTTTTGCAAATGTTGTTTTTTTCAATCAATTTCAAAAGAAGAACAGCCAATCGCTTATTATCGATATGTTGATGATAATTTCATAATTGTCAAAGATGAAGCTCACTTGATCCAAATCATAGAGAAGTTTAGGTCAAGTTCAGTTTTGAATTTCACTTATGAGCTTGAAGAAAATACTTCAATTTCTTTTCTTGATGTTTTCATCACTCGCAATAATTCTCTCAGCTTTTCTATCTATCGCAAATCCACAGCTGCTAACTACTGCTTGGACTTCACTTCTTTCACTGCCCATCGATACAAAATTTCAGTAATAAAAAGTTACATTCATCGAGCGCTCCACATTTGCTCAACCTGGAAGGCTTTTCACGAAGAAGTTGCCAAAATCAAAAGAATTTTGACAAATAGCAATTATCCAATGGTATATTTTGATAAAGAGTTGAATACAATAATAAATACATATCTGAAGAATGAAAAGAACAAACAAGAAGATGGAAAAAACAAAATTGTCTTTTATTACAAAGGTCAATTGACGTCGAATTATCTAATTGAAGAAAAACGCTTAATCAAAATTGTGAGTGACAGCACTGAACCAAGGATTGAAAATTGCCAAATAAACGTGAGAATTTACTACAAAAACTTCAAACTGGTCAACGCAATAAAAACCAAGGAAGATAAGTTGAACTCTGATAATAATGTTGTGTACCAATACACTTGTCAAGAGAGTTCTTGTAATAGAGCTCAATATATTGGCTACACTACAAATGAACTAAAAGTGAGGAGCAAGCAACATGAAAACAATGGATCCATCAAAAATCACTCAATTGAACAACATAACATCAAACCGAAGCAGATTATAGATAGAATGGAAGTACTGACAAGATTCCCAGAAACAAACAGCCTTCAAATCGCCGAGGCCATTTTGATAAAGGAACGATGCCCATCTCTCAATGTTAAGGATAAAGGACTCACTAGGCATCTGAATGTGCTATAACTATTGACTCAGACGATATCTTCATGTAGGTCCTATGCTATTGATATCAGCACGTTTGATAATTTTGCTTTCGTTAAGATGTCCATGATCTAATCATTTTGTCTTCGCTGCTTAAATGCATAGTTTAGAGATTTCAAATCTCATTTGCAGCATTTTGTTATTTACAGCTTGAAGATGGACAGGTCGTTACCGTCCGAAACGTCGCAAAATATGAGTTACTTTACCATCAAATGGCATTCTTTTATCATCTTGAGAACAATATCGCCAGAAGAAAAAAGTCAATATAGAAAAACGGAAAGGTCTTTGCATAAATACATAAAATTAAATCACGATATTAATTACAACAACATTTGCAAAAAAAATGAATTGGTTCCAAAATACACAAAAATTAAGTTATATGATAAAAATCTGCAAAACAAAAAGGTCACTGAACAGTTTCGTTCAGAATTAGTGGATCATGAAATCAAAAAACAAAAGAAAGATCTATTTTTAATGCAAAAGGAATTGACTGTTTCATTATATATTCCAACGAAGAAGAGAAGACGCAAGCAACAGTTTGACGACACTGCCGATGAAGAAATGTCATTCAAGGATGAAATGAGAAGAGAACTTTTCCAATGTCTTGATAGAGTGAAATCCGAATTTGACACAAGATTTGAAAGACATCGTACACTGGCAAAGCGTTTTTCTTTTTTAAGAAGGTCACAAGTCCTGAAAGGCACTGATTTCGATTTGGATCAACTGCGCATTTATGAGAAGGAAGTGGATCTTGATGGCATTAAGCCGGAACTGGTTCGTTTAAAGTATCTGCTTCATTCTTGTTCAGAAGACGATTTTAACGATCAGAGCAACGATGCGTCACACGACCTCCTCTCTTTCATCGTAAAACATCAGTTTCAGGAATCGGTACCTAATCTGTTTGTCCTTTTGCGAATTTGTTTAACAGTCTGCGTTAGCAACGCAACATGTGAACGATCCTTTTCTAAATTGAAAATTATAAAATCCCACTTACGATCGACCATGACTCAAGCAAGACTAAATAATTTGTCTCTTATTTCTATTGAACGTCTTCGTTTGAATAATTGTGATATTGATGAATGCATTGATGTTTTTGCTAAATGCAAGGCGCGCAGAGTTCAGATTTAGCCTTATCTTATTGTGCGTTGGTCTACGTAATGATTATACCGTTTTCTCTCGAATATATTCTCTGGTAATATTCTGATTTTGCTTTTGATATTAGTACATGTACTTTACCAGTTTCATAATTAGGCTAATGTCACAGCGAGTGATTAAGAGGTTGTTCATCTAAATCTCAAAATATGAATGTTTATGAATTAATTTATAAGCTTAAATATAGTAGGTACACGTTCCCCTAAGAAGGAAAGAATCGGTGTAGCTAAATCTTCATAATTTTATTAGAATTGGCTGGGAATGGGGTTCATTGGGGAGGGCACTGATAAATGACCCGCCCCGGGCACGAAACGTCCTCGCGCCGCCACTGCTTGTAGGGCCATTGACGAAATAGTTTAAATGAAATTCGGATATGGCTAATATCGTTTTGACTCAACAACGCGGAACGTAGGCAACAGAGTGAGCGACATACGAGGACACTCAGGTTCTCGGTATTCTTCAAAAGCTATTATAAGGTATCTACTAGTATTCTTTTGATCTTTATCAACAACATTTCATCAAACACAGATGTAAGTATTTACAAATGTAGGCTTCCATCACTTGTATAAGTAGCTAAATTATATGTGTTAATTAATTCAAACCAGTAGGCCTACTATAACGATTACAAAAATATTACCAAATGAGCATTGCAGGCTATATGAGAGCGTGATTATTACCGGGTTGGTTCATAGTGTACATATCAAGTGCAAATCCGGCATCGAAATATGCCTTCCTATAAATATATATGTAATTAATATATATTAACAATACTCAATAAATTTATATGTTTTCAATACAGAGGTATCACATTATCACATCACAAGGACTTACTACACTTACTTGATGACATGTGTGACTCGCATAAATCGTGTACTGCACGAACATGTTTAATGCTATTGTATGAAATAGTGTTTCCTCACAGGATTCCCATAGAAACCTTCTGTAGCTTGGAATTGAAAATTCGCGTCACGCGATAACTCAAGTCTTAAATTTGCCATACAGTCTCAGGCACGACACGAACACCCACGCACAGGTGTGCCTGTGTGTTTATCGAACTTATATTCTGTGCAATGATCTCAAATCTTGAAAGAATAAATAGGAAAATAGCCTTATTTGTTCTTCATGAAGAAAAGTTCATTAAAAAGTCACTTTGAAAAAAATCGCGCGATTCCTGAATGACGATTGATTGATTGATTTGCAATTGATTCCATCGCACGATTAATTGAGCGGAATCTATTAACTGCACCCGCCACACATGGATCAGAGAGAATCGCACTCTCAGAAGAACACATTGGACATGGATCAAAGGGAATTCCACTCTATTAAGAACACAGTCGACATGAATTAAAGATGTACGTGTAGTTGTCTTTTCCTCCACGCACCTGGACATCATCATCATGTAAATCAAAAACGGGTGCTAACGCAGGCATAATGTTAAATTGCCTGAATTTTCGGCTTGCGGCTTTATATCTGCAGAATCTCTTCAAGTACTAATTTGTGCCAGAGCAAAGGGGTGGTCTACGATATGAAGTGCAATATTTCTAGCAAACATTATGCTGGTCGTATGATCAAAACAAGAATTCTCGAGCACAAGAACAGAATTAATTAATAAAAGCATTCATGTCGTTATCAATGCTGATACTGAGCAAAGCAGTCTTGTTGACATTACTTGGTCATTACTTCACACGGGCCTCAATGACTCTGGCAAAACGACAACTATAAAGGCCATGTACAATAGATAGTTTTTCTATCATCAAGCAATGAACGGCTGCTCGGTAATGACTCTCTATGTTTGATGATTGTATTCTTTAATCTTATTTGTTGTTCTCTTCTTTCTACTTATGGAACATATCTTAAGTAGCACGAAGATACTTGATTTCTACTTTTAAGATTCCATTTTATGCCTGTGTGAAGTCCAGTTTCTGTGTCACGGGCATGGTCACTTGTCACGTGTCACTGATTTTTGTTCTTCATGCTCTTGCATTGTGAAATTTATCTTGCTTTCATTTACTTGCCATTGACAAAGCCGTAAGGCGAAAATTCTGGCAGTTTAACGTCATGCTTACGTCAGCACCCGAAGAAGTTTTTGATTCACATGATGAATTAAAGACTCGAAAGTATTAGAATTAATTAACTTGTGTAGTTCTTCATCTACAGAAAGATACAGACAGTGTATAATTCTCAATGGAAATCGATTGACAAGGATCAGACCATAAGTAGACGTGGATCAGAAGGAACCAGATTCCCACGGCTAGGAGGAGGAATCAATGCAATAATCATGATGTACATAATGTTGTTTTCGATGACGAAAACGAAAACGAAGACGAAAGACTTTTCGTCTTCACATTTTTTCAGTTTTCGCTAACGAAAATGAAAATGAAAACAAAATTCAAAAATATCAAAAAGCGAGAAAGAAAGCTTTCTAATGCTTTGCTTTCGTCTTTATATCGGTCAACGAGATAGCAATTGTCTGGTAAAATGAGTTGACATCGTCTAAGCTCAGCTCTCGAAATACGACAGACTACACTACGGTAGGCCTGCATGCTTGGAAGGAAAAATTGTTTCATTGTGAACTTTCTACATCATTAGCACTGACATAGAATCCTAGTGTGTTCTATGATATCCCATTTATCCTAATACATGTACATACGTAGAAATCCATGCCATAGTGACGAAGTATTTCGTGTTCTGTGAAAGACGGAACTCGTATTCTGTGAAGAACGGAAAAGTTCTGGGAGACGGAAGAGTTTGATTTCGGACCACTCTACCTTCGAGAATGAAGTCACGAAATGTAAATTATGCTCATTCATTCGAAAGGTACAACTTTTTCATTCGGGCCGGTATCATTCAAGACAGAAGAAGCATACGTGGGAGACAGCATCTCGAAGGGGAGGCCCTATTCTGGTGCAACAAAACCTTCTTGTGACAGTCATTGCAGTCACTTCTTGGCAATAGGCTTTGACGGTTTCAATAAATTTGGCTGCAATAATACCTCAATTCATTTTGTGATATCTTCGCTTGATCGAGTGAGACTGCTTTTGTGAAACTGATGAATTTCACATATTGGTACAAAAAACATATTTACTTTACAATTTATGCACATACAATCATCTTCTACTCAGGCAATATTATGCAAGTAGCTGAGAAGCATTATTAACAGTGGCGTCACCTCCGTGCCTGCGAGGCCTTCGCCGCATACCCAAAAATAATTATTTACGTTCATAAATTTTAAGTGCAAATAGTTTTTATTCTTTTGTTTTTGAGAGCATCTTTACGTTTACACCGTTACACACACTTTACAGTTTCAAGTCACTACTCTCAAATGCTTTCCGAGCGCCAGCGCTCAGCTGTGAACTGCAGGGATCTTCAAGCAATCACACAATGCGTTGGGGATGTGTTCACAGCAAATCACAGAGATTTGTGTGATATGTGGAGCGTGTGCGCTTAGCTCGATCGTCTTCTCCCGATAGAAACGAAGAAGCAATAACATTGCAATAATGCAAGAAAAGATCTATTTATAAATTCTTAGATTCAGATAGAGAGAGACGCAAATTTTCCCTATTCGTGGCTTCGCCAAATTTTGGAGAAGATGATGACGCGTTGAATCGTCGTGTCTGCGTTCACCAATGGCTGAATGTCAGATCGGAAGGTTAGAAGCCGCAGAAAGGAGATAGCCATGAAGTGATTCAGTCAGAGATAATGATTCAAGACATATTCTGATATTATGTTTATGGCGACGATTTCAACAGTGGTTATTTTCTACACCGGCCAGTCGTCAGAGGGATTATGCAGAAAACTCTGGCCATCGTACCCGAAGTTCATGGCACTGAAATAAAAACTAAACCACTCTCAAGGGATAGAATATGAGGTGGAGCACAAAAAACATTTTAGCAACCATAAATTTGAAACATGTAAGTGATTGACAGGCTATAATAAACACAACAGAGTCTTGCGTTGGCGAGAGCTTCCACGAGAGTGAATGTTCTCTATAGTAATCTCACCAAATTAATCAAGCGTCATGTGAGAAATCAACATAACATTTTCATTGCCATAGGACGTTTAAAATCTTGGGAAAACAAGAGTCACGTTGACAAACAGTCAGGTTAGGATTGCATGCTTATGAGGCTGTTCAGAAAAAGAGGTTGTCACATAGGACTTATAGTGAATCACAATTCAAAGCAGAATAGGGGTAGTCTAAGGACTTCAGTGTACCGTTCATTTAAATATCAGTATCTATTTCTCACATCATTTCATTTCATTCTGTAGTCATGGATGCCGGCATGATTTGAATGTTCATATACTTGTACAAGTGTTTGAAAATTCACTGAAATTGAGAGTGTCAAATTAATTATTTTTTGCAGTTCATGTTGTCTGCTGGAGAAATAAGCCTATAAGAATACACTTTGGACCGTAGGCCTATGGTCTGGGAGCACGCGACGCCACTGATAATTAATATAATATTTGTAAACTATTCATTTAACATTGGAAACTATGCGTACTCGCAAAACGAAAGTAAAAACGAAAATTAATTATCCAAGGGGAATCAGCACCGCTTTATGGCTTGAGAAGACAATTTGACGATGATCCATATCGCGACAAGACTCAAGGCGGATAAGGCTACCATAGACTCGAGCAAGGCGAGACCACAGTTAACCATGACAGAGTTAACACTCATGATCACACCCAATGTGGTCAGGTCGAATTAATCAAAGGTAGATACAGCTAGATTGCACTTATACCAAATCCCTTTTGTTGCTACAGGTAGAACTACAGGTGGTGTCGATTTTTAGAATTAGCTATATTCTAATTCAAAATATTCAATTGAAGACTTCACATACAAGCTCAGCATTAATCGGTTAAGGAAATTGTTATGATCAGGATGCCGAAAGTTCTGATGTGTGTCAATTTCATCAGTAGTACACAAAAATATTTTTCTGATGGAAGAGGAATCACATCAGATAAGGTATTACGTTGGATCACTAATAAGAATTGACGTAATTTCTCGATTTGTCTCCTGCACGATCTCTCACCATATGTTAGATTAGATTTGATACCCAATCTAATTCTGATTATCATCTGACATTGTGCAAATGTCTTTTTGCAATGTAGTGAAAAAAATGAACGACGAAAAATAATTCTAAATGTTCTCAATTTTAAATTTGAAAATTTGGCAGTTTTATCTTTCGTATACCTTATTTCTGACAAATGACCCAGGGAATGTTTCCCAAAACACCGAAGTTTTGTATTTCTTAAACGCTGCGGTGCTCAAGCATTGCCAAAAGTCAAAATCGATATAGGAGAAATACACCTGCACAATTTTTAAAAGCCACAGAGCAGCGGCCTACGTAATCAGCATGCAACCTTACGTCCGTGCGATAGGGAAAAATCAATCACATCATTTATCTGTTTGAGATGGCAATCGCATTACTGTCAAATAAAATTTTGAACTAGTGCACTATTTCACACAATAATTTCATCAGTTGAACTTAAAGTGTCATTACGACTATATACGGTGTTCGAAAGCGATTCTAATCATTGCATTGATTATTTGGAATAATTTTCTTGCCTTGAATTGGAAAGCATCGTATGTTCATGAATATTATTCATCTTACTAAATGTAGACATACTTGCATGCACATATTGAAATTACTTGATTACACAATAAAAAGCAAATACGATGGGGGAAACTCTTAGCTTAAGAAGATGAGCACTTTGATTAAGAATTATATTGCCGCTTGGCAATCACAAACACTTACAGAAAAACTTGCATTGTAAAATAGGCCTATATACTATCAAATTACATACCATGCAATTATGGAATTATTTTGTCCGACAGTGGAATGTTGCGTTCGTCCAAAATCAAATATTTGGAAGTGATGTTTTTTAAGCAAATACATTTACAAGTGATCACAGATATGTCTAGTGGCGATGTAAAGATTCCATAACTTCTATGCAAAACTTTTTATGTGAATCAACAAACTTTGATGTTTAAATATTTTGTTATTCTATATATCTAGGATCATTCTTAATGTCAACATTGAAATATTCAACTGCCTAGTATCAGATAAAAAATATTATTCTGTCATTGAATTGTCTGTCTCCAGAATTGTCTGCAAAAAGTGATTGACGACAGGCATGACAAAATGTTAAATAAATTCACATTATCATATTTCAAAATTAATTGTCAATACACTCTCAATGCACTGTCTTGCAGTTCTCCTCTTATTACAGATTTGCCTTCGGTAATTTACATTCCTCTGCTTTGATGCTGCTACTGTAATGTGATTGCATAGGCTGGTTTCGAAGATTGTCGAATGGAGCTGATTTGAAGTCATATAATTGTTATCAAATAATGTTGTTAATATAATTAGCATGAGCAACATTTACCATATTCCAGGCTCAGATAGCTTGCACTTGAATGAATGGGACGAATAGAGCCAGAGTGAATTCAATGAATAGGACATTGCATGTTCGCCATTTCTAATGCTCACACAGTTTATCAAAAGTCCTTCAGAAATAAACCTCAGATGAATTTCGGTTAGGCTACTACACTGTAGTAAATATCTACTGGAACCATTAGTTGAAATACATGAATAAACTTCATTATTGATAGAAGAGGGGCAAATAGTGCCGAAATTCGTTAAGAGCGGATAACAAAAAGCAATGAAATCATTGGATGTCCAATATGATATGACCTCTGCCTGCTATTCCACATGGTATGATTTCTTCTATAATGAATTTCTATTATTCAATGAGTCATCGCAAGTGATCGCCAATCAGTTCCCTTTGTCAGTGTTTCGCAGAGCATCATCCCTATCCAGGATGATGATAGATCACAGCTACTGTGAACAGTATACAGTTATGATCTGAAGTCTAATCCATTCTGAAATTCGCTTATTATCGTAGCACATGAAGTCGGCGTATAGTGCTATTAAACAGATTGATATTTTGTCTCATAGTTACAGCCCCAGACGTAGATGTAGAGTATAGAAAGAGTGACACGAAAAGATATCAAATACAATTTCTGTAAGGCACAACTTTAAAGAAATTGAAGCAAAAAATAAAAATTTCATTGCTACTGGTGGAAACATTCGAAACTCGATTGTACTGCAAAACTGCTTGTACTGTACATGCGGATTGCATATTCACATATATGAATTGAAAATGCACAGGATTAGCTCGCATGCAGGGATCGCAAAAGCATGATGCATTTACCGATGGGATCACTTTAATGACTGGATGAGTTTGCATGTGGGAAACGCAACATTTGCATGATGTCTGGCGTGTCTTCTTGACAATCTTCCCAAACATACATGTTTCATTATTGTCTTTTGTTGCGTGTTTTGTCAGCCAAAATGTGTGGGTACCCGCTCGTCCAGATTTCAGTGTCCAGTTTATATAGTCAAAGTGAATCTAGACAAATACCTGTTAATGAGCAACTGCCTGCAGCTTCTTGTTTTATGCCCTTTATTCAATAGCTGAAGTAGTGGTAGGAGCGTTGATTTCCACAGTATATCATGACATGAAGCAACAAATATGGATAAAGACACATGAAGAGCGAACGAAGAAATGTTGAATTTCATAAGGTATTAGTCGTATAGAGTGAAACCTGAGATAGCAAATTGATTGAAATGAAAAAATGGGATTTTTCTAGAAATTGTGTAGGTGGTGTAGTTAGTTGCAGTGTGTAGCACAGTGTCAATGCAGTTCAATCTGTACAGTTTCATACTGTTCTACAAAATCCATTTTCTATTAATTTCCTTAGCCATATTGGAAATTACCATTGTCTTCTTCTATTTCCACTGCCATCATGTTTGCAATAAATGTGGCGGCTGTTGCCTGGAATAAGTGCTTGCAGTATTGTAGCAGTAGCCTAGAGATTTCCATTTTTGCCCGCTGTCATTGGGCCAATGCTGGTCAATTATAATTCGTTGCTACGAGAAAGCTGCAATGAGCTCTTTTAGGAACTGATTAATCCAACTGTTCATAACTGTTTGCATCTGTAAACCTCAGATTGGAGAACGTCATCAGTCCTCATATGATCAGACTGCATCAAATCATTTTTAGTACTATAAATAAGTACTGGGATGAGTTTCATTACCGAAGCAGGACTCTCGCCAATAGTCTTCAAATGCTCTAATCCCAAAACACGCAAAGGATCTGCCGCATATATGTATATTCAGATACCTAAAGTGATGTTCAATTGACCCCTTTTACAAATTCTCAGTTTAATTACTTAAAGCAATATCATAATATTGAGAAAGTAAACATTGAGTAAAACAAGAATGTTTGCAGGCATCTGAGCCATGCTGATGAGTTTTTGGGCATCGCACAGTATCTTCGCTCTATGCTTCTTTGTAAACATACACGACATTAAACTGTCTCCAAATTCAGGGAGGTTTTGCGTGCAAACATAATTTGTAGGAGTCGATTTCACGATGCTTGCCCTTAATTCTAAGCTCCTTATGGCTCTTTATACGAAATTGATTAATTGTGAGTTACAGAACCATTGGGCATGTTCAATATCTAAAATTTGCAAAACTCCATCAGAAGTAGGCAAACGATTCATGACTATCACAGTTATTTATTCTCAAACAGCTAAAAGGATCTTAAATTCATCACTTCCTGCATTGAAAACCTGTTCAACAGCCTATCCATGAGTATGATGATGACTTGACCAATAAAAGACACCAACACCCTTGATTCCACGACCGCACTCGCCTGATCAAAAAATCGAAATGAAGTCCGCGGTGGAGACGAGCTCGTCTTTATCATCGTCACATCCTTCGATCAACTGAAAGCCGTAAGGGTTGCAGGAGTCAGAGATTTCTTTGCGCTGTCCAATTGAAGATTGCGAACTATTTTGATCCATTACAGAATAATTGTACAATGTCAAGTAGAGTCTAGATCTTCTCATAAGCCTGCGTTTTGACGCATCTCAAAATTTCGATAAATTCGTCGCAGATGTACAGGGATTTTATGACCACTGCTAACCAAAAGAGTTAATCCTGATGTTGAAATAAACCAAAGCAATATAATGACTTTAAAATGCGCAATGTACTTTGTCCTTTTCAGTCATTATTTTGAATAAAACCTCAATGAAAAATAATCCTCGCCACAGAGTTGCTGTGTAAATACATATATACTGGAGCATTGAGCTGAGATTGCACATCACCTTGTACCATTGCACAAAATATCAATTGCCTTAAATAATGACGAAGCGCCACTGGCTGTCTGAGCAGGGATGCGGAGTCGGAGTCCCGGAGTCCTATAATTTTTGCTGGAGTCGGAGTCCTATCAAATGATAGATGTGATAAATCGATGTGACTTTGGCAACTCGAAAAGGTGATTATTCGCAAAAATGTGTGCTTTTTACATGAACTTTGTCAAGGTCTCAGCGGAATTTTTAGTCGGTCAGAGCCCGCTTATTTTGGAAAAACCGCAATTCCAAGTTTGTAAACAAATTAGGAAATTGCACTCGCATGTAATTTGTGATTAAGTTTCAACCAATATATTTAGTATAAACATAATTTTAATATTCTGTTGTTTTACTGCATGTCGTTGCATCGATACTGTTTGAAATAACGCAATGACCGTGCTGGCTGTAGGATATTTCATGTTACAGAATAAAAACTCTAGTGTTCTCTTAACTTTCTATCTCTAGTTTAGTTATTTTCATAAACCATGTTCAATTATCGGTTGGCTGGTTCATGAATCCTTTAAATCCTTCATTGGATCTTTCTCAATTTCCAGTTGCAACCAAATTCTTCTCATAAACCGTTTAGTGCAAAAGCCTATCTAACCAACCAAAATAATTTTGAGATTCAATTCTACATAACTTTCTCGAGTTTTCTCGCTTCTAGCAGAAGGAATTCATGTCTAAAGTATTTCATTTGATAGACAAATAGAAGAGGCTAAACATGAAACCCTTCTGAATTTAAACATGAATTCCTTCTGCTAGAAGCGAGAAAACTCGAGAAAGTTATGTAGAATTGAATCTCAAAATTATTTTGGTTGGTTAGATAGGCTTTTGCTCTAAACGGTTTATGAGAAGAATTTGGTTGCAACTGGAAATTGAGAAAGATCCAATGAAGGATTTAAAGGATTCATGAACCAGCCAACCGATAATTGAACATGGTTTATGAAAATAACTAAACTAGAGATAGAAAGTTAAGAGAACACTAGAGTTTTTACTCTGTAACATGAAATATTCTACAGCCAGCACGGTCATTGCGTTATTTCAAACAGTATCGATGCAACGACATGCAGTAAAACAACAGAATATTAAAATTATGTTTATACTAAATATATTGGTTGAAACTTAATCACAAATTACATGCGAGTGCAATTTCCTAATTTGTTTACAAACTTGGAATTGCGGTTTTTCCAAAATAAGCGGGCTCTGACCGACTAAAAATTCCGCTGAGACCTTGACGAAGTTCATGTAAAAAGCACACATTTTTGCAAATAATTACCTTTTCGAGTTGCCAATGTCACATCGATTTGGCAACTCGAAAAGGCCAATAGAGAAGAAAAGCCTTCCTAGCCTCGATCACAGCTACGCACCAAAGGTCATATCAGAGACAAAAATGAAATACTAATTTGTTTGAGAACATTACCTCTTACTCTCACGTTAATCGTGTGTGATGGCTCCTCTAAAGCGCATATTACAATCGAAAGTGCAGTCATATTTTTTGGAGAAGGATGGGGGATTTTCCTGCCTGATGGATACTGGAGAAAAACCGTGTGAAGCACACATCAACAAGATGGGAGGAGCCGATATGTTGAAGTTGGTATGCATCCAACTCAAGGCGACATTTGATAAACTTTCATCGAAAATGATTGATAATTGATACAGAACTGATAACTAAAAATATGTTCAGGTAAGCCTATAATGATCTGTGATGTAGGTTACTAGTTTATTCTTTAAAATAACTAGGCTTTATATACTTGCCACTCGGAGTCGGACTCCGCATCCCTGTGTCTGAGGCATGCGTGATGTTTCAAATCCAATACTTCGCGTGGACAAATAATACACTATCTCTTATCAATTACTGAAATTGAAGCATTGCACACCTTCGCTTCCATGAACGATTCGTTTGCGATTGACGAATGTGACGACTTTCCTATCCGACAACCACAAAAAATGTCCGCACGAGCTCCTCATTCATTCGCTTTTGCAAAGACTGTTTATTCTAATCTCTGCACGTCTCTTGGATTGTACTTGTACCTTCTGTGCCGTGTCATCAAAATCCTCCATGTGCACTGAATGAAGATTTGCTAGATTCGTAAATATAGATTTTTTTGCTGTTTTAGTATCATTCGTAGCTCTGTTCGACAAACGCACTTTTCAGGAACTTTATTATAATATTAATGTAATTGTGATCATGGATGGACCATTATCAAGCCATTATCCGTTCCCACAAATTTGAAGTACTTTTCATTTCTCTTCCCATTGAATAGGTGCTTCAATGATCATGATTAAATATAAATGAAAATGAGGAATAATCGCATGGAAACATCTAATTATAGATTTATAATCCCATTTTTATGTTTAATTCCAGACAGCCATCTTGTCCCTAAAACTGCTTTAAATTTGTATATTCGTACATGCATTCAACATGAAATGGTCTCACCAGCGAAGCATCTACTTTTATATTGTAGAAAACATCACGATAGATGAATCGCAGTGTCGACGATCATAATAGACGAAGAAATGAAGGAAGCGAATAAGTCATCACTAGCGTCACAAGTCGCAGTCTCTCAGCCGCCCCGGATTGACTCAAGTCCCCATTTCCACTCACCCGAAATAATTTCTCCACATGACGACGATTTTCTTCAAGTGAGTCTTTCAAACGGACGAGATCATTTTGATCAAACTGAACATCACTCATTCGTCAATTGCCATCAACCAATAATAATTTCAAGGCAGGAATGTAGAAATGAAACAAAGGTTAGTGGGAAGAGAATACTTTTGTGACATAAGCTGCAAATTATCGAATCAATTATTTAGCCGTTTGAGGCATATGTTGTACTTAATGATGCACTGTAAAGACAATCAGAAAGAAACCACAGAATCTTACTCGAGGGGAAACCGGGTCATCATGCTTCCTACTTAAAACCATACTAGCTTCACTATTTTTTCAATTATGAGCCAATCAATAGCTACCAGGAATTTATAAATCACCAACGTGGGCACTGCAAAATTTCTCCTATTGTTCTCATGTGAATTGTAAAAGTGAATTTTTAGTCCTCTGATGTAATTCACTGTGTTACTTCAATGGAAAAATCTTTCCACCATCAATGCTTCGTATGTCAGATTCTAGATAAAAAATTTAATTTTGCCTCTGGTTTTTCTACCTAATCACTTAAATTCAAAATACTAATGCCTTGCGACTGCCGGATGTCGACTTTCATGAAATATGAAATGAAATAAACACGTAGAACTTCTTGTCAAAAAGGCTAGCGTATACTAGTTCTTTTGCATTTGCGTCCTCATTGTCCGGATGAAATTGCTTCAATGTCTGCTTACTTTGAATGCTAATCATTCTTATCCCACTGATGCTCCCCATTATTTGCGTGAAGACACACTTGCTAGAAAAGTAAGAATTTGTGAAGCATCAGTTCAATTCGTTCTTCGGTTCATGAACGCAAAACCTTGGTTCAGTTCAGCTCAGCTGTTAGTGCTAGAAAACCCCGTTTTCTCAGTTCAGTGGTTCACCAGTCAACGGCTCGAAATCTCGATCGCTCACTCATTCGCCCAAAAGTTGAAATTAACTGGTTCACACTCTTCATCGTCAACCTTGAATAATAGGTATTCTATGAAGACAGAAGGGCAAGAAAATATAGAAATCCGAGGCCGCGAAGCTACAGCAAATGTCTAATAACCAATGTGATAATGCGAATATTTCAATGAAGTTGAATTTTAAAATAGCCGATGCTGTTTCATCTTGAATTTTTTCCCCAAATTTTCGTCTGTACACAGACCTCGTCAGGGGAAGAAAGGAGTTAGTAGTGCCTATAATTTAGAAATTACAAATAGCAATCTATGTTAAACATATTATGTAAAAGCACGTCTATACCTCGCGAAGACGGTATCAATCAAGTCCACCAAGTACTCTTGGACCATAACATTGATCAAATTGGCAGTTTACGCATATCAGACATTACGATATTACTCACAATCGCAACGGATAATACCTACTTCACCTTTCATAACCAAATTTATAGACAAGTACAAGGGCTTCCAATGGGCTCATCACTGTCAGGAACTTTAGATATCTTATTCATGAGCAGTATTCAAAAACAAGCACTACAGTAAATTCAGACAATACAAATATTCAAACGTTATGCAGATGACTGCTATATAATGACAGATAAAGAAGAATCATCCCTTGAGTTTCATTCAATCCTCAACTCACAGCACCAGAATATCCAATTTGAGATTGAACATCCAAGGAACGAAGAACTCAGTTTACAGGATTTTACTGTCTCTACGAAAGAGGATTCTGTAGCATTTGACTTTTATAAAAGACAAGCCAAAAAGAATCATTTCATCAACTTAACCATCTTCGACTAAATTGGACATTACAAGAAACGAGAGAAAGCGCATCAATGAACGCTGCTCATCAAGCTCTTCTCAACATTACCTTCATAATCTCGATAACATGTTCAAGCTGAACGACCATCCTGATGAATTAATTTCATTATCAAAGAGAGAGAAAAATGAAAGACGACGATGTATAGATAACACATCAGCAAAAATGAGAGAGAACGATGATACGTAAAAATACCATTCATTTCTGATAAAGTGAACCAAAGCATCAAAATGAATTTTCAAAAAGAAGATTTAAATGTCGGACCAGTTCAAAAATCAAAAACACTAAGAAATGCTTTGAAAACAAAGCAAAACTTGAATCAACAATGTGAACTGATGCCTCATCAGACCAGACAACCCGATCCCATTGATTTCGCCAGTGACAATGACTCATTGCCCATCTGAAACGTCTTTTTGTACGCTGATCTGATAATTCGATCTGAGAGGGCTTCTTACAGCTCTTGAAATTCGACTCAATAAGTCTTCTACGAATAGTGGACTTAGAAATAGACGAGTCTAGTGCAGCCATCTCAGTTAACGAGAGACTTGGATCAACTTTAACAAATCTCAAAATTAGGCGGTCTCTACGTTTGGATGTTTTGCGTGGACGGCCAGAGCCCTCTTTACGACAGAGTCGAAAATCATCATTATGCCATCGATGCACATTTGTGTAAGGGACATTTAGTCGCTTGCTTGTAGCTTGCAAAGAAAACCCTAGTTCTAGCAAGGCTGACACTTTGCCTTTTGTGAATGCGATCTCGTTATTGTTCATTTGTGCTTTGTATTGTTTTCAACCGGTAAGAAATAGATTTCTAGCTGAAAGCAATCAGGAGTGCTGCCAACACCACCGCAACGAAGTCAGGAAGCTATGGAACATGAAGTCCAGTTAATCTTATGTAGCAGTTACATTATTGTTGATGAATAATGGTGCTATACTGGCTCTGATTGATCGAAGTAGTGAAAACTGTGCCCTACTTGCCACGGATAGGTACATGGATAGGTACATGTAAAGTTTAGTGTTATCAATAGGTACATGGATAGGTACATGTAAAGTTTAGTGTTATCAATAGGTACATGGATAGGTACATGTAAAGTTTAGTGTTATCAATAGGAACATGGATAGGTACATGTATACTTTAGTTATCGATAGGCACATGGATAGGTACATGTATAATTCAGTGTTATCAATAGGAACTTGTATGAGATCTGTTTTACTGGATAGGTACATGTGTTTGGTACGCTGTGTTTTGGAACGTCTATGATCGAACTTGTGTGGTTTGGTTCTGAGCACTTGGGTACGTACCGATAGACGTCCGTTGTTTGATTTTGAATGGGTTTGCTCAATTGCGACTATTGTGACTATTGCAACCATTGTAATCAAGATGACACATTGATTTTCCTTTTACGTAGACAAACTATGCTATAAATATGAGATAGTTTTTGATGACATACATAATGATGACTAGTATCCCAACGTCGTGGGTTGTCGCAAGAGACCTTGGATATTCGTTCAAAGCCATAGAAACTGTAACAAATCTCAGTGAAAATATCAACGCTGGTGATTTAGTTGATCGACTAATGGATCTAGATGAGCATGCTATGAATCACAATTTGGATCGTAGGTGGATAGAGGATTTCTCCATGCTACACTGCAATGATAGTGAAATTAGGAGGATCAAATTGGAACGATATGGAAAGAAGGAGACATCTGACAGTGTTTTAATAAAAAGTTCTCCCAATAAAAGTGACTTCAGAAGGAAATTAGAAGAAGAGACATTTAAATTATTATGTGAACGGAACTGCGTTAAATGTTTTAAACAGGAACGATCCCTTCTCTTTTTGCCATGTTCTCATAGCGTTATGTGTTCTACATGTTATGTACCCTTTGAAACTTCATCTTGTCCCCTTTGCGATGAAGAAATATCTTCAACAGTCACTGTATATCGTTCATGATGAGTCATCATGTAGGTCTGTGATTGGTCACTATTGTGTCTTTGTGTGACTTTTCTATATAAGGAGGACATTGTACCGTTCTATTTCAAGCATAATTTGAGGCTAATACAATGTCAATCAGCAAGTCGTTCACTACCAACATTCCCATTTCAATAATTTACCGAAGTCAACTCTTCACGGGCAATATATTTTATTCTGCCGTGAATATAACTGGCTATAAAGCGGATTTGGTGGATCTGATGGAGGAAATAGTGAAGTATTTCCGCTGCGGAGAGGACGTTGTGGTGCAGAGAATGTTGATGAGAGTCGTGAACAACGCTCTTACACGAGTTGCAAGATTCTGGCTCAATGAAGTATTTCGCCCACTATCTCAAACGGAGATTGTACCGGAATACTCTCGCTGTTGGTGCAGCAGTATCCAACGGAAACTCAACACATGTCTCCATGACATTATCACCTCCAGCTACTATGACGAGAAGGGTGAGAAGTGCAAACTGGACTTGTTCAGTGGACCGCCATCAGTAAGCATCAATGTGGCTGCTCAAGGACATTCTGAGGTGATCAGTTTGCGGGCATACTATGCCAATATTTTAAAGACTTTCCATTTAAAGCCTTGCTGTATGTGCTGCCCAATTTCAAAACATCTAATGAAAGACATTGAGCAGCTCATAACTGCTACAAATGAGACTCTAGCCGATGTGAGTGTATATCAGTTTCCCTCTACAACTTGCTAAGTGTTTTATGTAATTTTATACGTACCAGCAACAAACTCTGTGTGAATGCTTGTAAACTTTTGTGTATAATGTAAGTACTAAGCAAAATTTTAATTGTATTATCTATTTCCATATTAGAATAAAAATGTCTGTAAAACGGAAGGCATCTTCTCGTCAATCGAAACGGTCCTTCAAACCTTCAAGTCAGTTTAAAAAGGCGTTGCGAAAGTTAAACAGGATACATGATAATAAGAAGAAGTGTAAATTGATTCAAAATTCAAGTGATGATTTCATTCGTGATTTAGCTTTTGCAATACACAAATGTCTACCTATTTACAAGCCTCTATTGAATGCTGGCTCTTTGAATAGCATAAAAAAGTTTTCAAATCCAAGGAGTAGTGATAAGAAAAGGCGAAACTTAATTCAGCGCGGTGGTGGTGGGTTTCTAAGTATGTTAAATGATATTGGAAACAGTATTAATGGTGTAATCAATAGTCCGCTTGGAAGGATTGCAGCAACTGCTGCAATGTTAATATAAGGTTAGCGAATCATAAAGTGACACGTCATCACTTTGATTGATGAGTCATATATAGGTGTATATAAGGAAGACGCTTTAATGATATTTTACCACTTTCAAGTGACAATTCATTTGCGCTGGTTGAAAGCTCCGAATTAGTACTTGTTGAAACATGACTCAGAAAATGTATACAATCAGAGAGGAAGGTGACGCTTTCGAGCAAGATCTCTTGAAGCTTCGTCCGACACGAAAGGTGCAAGGGATTGGAAATACGTTCTACTTTCAAACCTTGAATTATGGTGATGATGGCTTTTATCTTCAAGTTCCATTCTTCCACAGTAATGGTATGTCTACATCAGGGTATAGCAATATGAGACAAATGCGAGTGACTTTTCCAAAATGGCAACAGGTGATTCTTAAAACTATTGACTCTTTCGCGAAAGAATGTGTTGAGCTGCCTGAAAGTGCTCCCACTCATTGGAGAAAGGCATTAGAGGAAGGAGTTGGTTATAAGGAATTGCCGGAATTCGATACACTGTTTTTAAAACTATCGGATCATTTTCAAGCATTCGATCTCTTTACAAACGCGATGGAATGTCAGGATCTCAAACGGGGCCGCTATATGGGCTTAGTGCACGTTACCGGACTTTATATTGGCTCACATGGTTCGACTGGTAAAGTCGCATCTTTACAAATGAAAGTTCTTCAACTAGTCTATGAACCACTACCAATTGATAAATGTTTAATTAACATTGATAAGACTGCTTCAAGTGATGGGAAGGAAGAGAGCAAAAAGCGAGGTCGGAAATCTAAAGATGGGAATCCTAAATTGAAGTTGAAGCGCCAAGATGCTGACTTGAAAACTTTCTATAATCCTAATTGTGATGAGGAAACACAAATGTTTTAATTTGTAAATGTTTTAATTTGTAAATGTAACTTGAAAGTTTCTATTCTGAATGTAAATAAACTTGATCTGGAACATGTGTCTGTTTTGTTGTTCTAAGCAAAATTAGCGGGATGATGAGTTTAATGTTAATGGAATTATAAGATGACAGATTTTCGTCTATTCACTGATCGCACAATGTGTGTCGCTGGACCAAGTCAGTCCGGTAAAACTACATTTGTAACTGAATTGCTACAATATAGAAATGAAATGTTTAACAAGGAAATTAAGAGAGTCAAATGGTATTATGGAATATTTCAACCACAACTACATTCTGCACTTCGCCAGAAAGGTTATGAGGTGAAGCAAGGGTTGCCATCAACTGAGGATATCAAAGCAGGTGACTTACTAGTATTAGATGATCTATTACGAGAAAGCAAATCTTCAAAGGATGTAACTGAAATGTTCATTCAAACTGCACATCATAGGGAAGCTTTTATTATCTACATCACCAAAAACATCTTCGATGGAGGGAAAGAGCAAAGAACTAGAAGTTTGAATACACATTATTTGGCAATATTTAAAAATCCAAGAGATAGCAGTCAGATACATCATCTCAGTAGACAGATATTACCTCAACAACCTAAAGTACTTTCAAAAATATATGAAGATGTAACAAAGAAACCACATGGTTATCTATTTATTGATCTAACCCAGAAATGTCCGGAACGACTTCGATTTCGAACAAATATCATACCTAATTCCGCTGAACCAATGACAGTTTTCTCGGTTCACAGTTAGTTTTAAGCAATGTACTTTGTTGCCTTATTATTTTCAAACATGTCGTATTCAAAGATGGTAGTCATTCCTCAAGAGGAGTATGTACAATTGACTACATTACAAAGTGCACAGGAAGTCAAAAATATAGATCAACCTATTACGAATCAACTTAAGGAACTAACACAAAAGGATATGGAAATTCAGAAGATTAAGGATCCCTATCGACGAATGCAGTTAGCAGCTGAAAACATTGACGAGAGGCGACAGATTCGTGATAAGTTGCGACGATTTATAACCTTGTCAACACCTCGACCATATCGTGTGCGCGCTGAGCGATTATTTGACTTCATTGATCCACATGTGAAGTTCAATGAGAGAGGGGAGATAATAGATGAAACAACTGGTGATGTTATTAGAAATAGTCACATAGATGACCTTCTACAATATGCTGTCAGAGATGTAAGGCGAAAACTAGGTGCACCACAAGGGTGGACATATTTTCAGAAAATTCTATCTGATCAAAATGTACCTCACAATATTATTGGAGGACCGACTGTGAATGAATTGGATAAGGGTCACTTACAAGATGGATCAAAGAGTAAAACACCCACGATGGCGGTCAAGCGAGAGCTTGCAGATCCCGATGATCTGCAACCAAAAAGAGCTACTAGGCGCTCAATGCGTGTTGCGAAGGAGTATAGTAAATATTAAGCAAATATGAATTAAGCCTTGCCTCTCTCATATCATGTCGTTACAAAAATTTTGCTGTTGTTTGAAATCTGCGCTCGAAGGCAAAGGAGAAGAGGGCATAGAGGTTGATATCAATTGTGTTAGCAGTTGCTGTGCGAGTAATACGCGTGCAAATCAGAACAAAGACGATGAGTACAGCAGTGAAACTCAGAAAGATTTATTACGACTTAAATCATCCCGCAAGTTTCAGTCGTCCGGAGGTTCTAGCTCGTGCAGCAGGTGTGGGAATAGAGAAAGTCAAGAAGTGGTTGAGGAGTCAACCGACTTACACTCTTCACAAAAATGCGAGAAAGCGGTTTCCAACAAGAAAATATGTTGTTAACAATATAGATAGTCAATGGCAAGCGGACTTGGCTGACATGCAACAGATATCACAGTACAATGATGGCTATAAATACATCTTAACCGTAATAGATATTTTATCTCGCTATGCTTGGGCACGTGCGCTGAAATCTAAACGAGGACCAGAAGTTGAAGCGGCTTTTCAGAGCATTTTCGATGAGGGGCGTGTTCCGCAAAGAATACAGACCGATCAAGGGAAGAAATTCGAAAACTCTCATGTTCGAAGTCTCCTTAAAAGTCATAATGTGGAATTGTTTAGTGTCAAAAGTGCTTATAAAGCTGCCATGGTTGAGAGGTTCAATCGCACACTGAAGACAAAAATATGGCGCTATTTCACTGCAAAAAATACACATGTTTGGGTAGGTGAGCTGCAGAAATTTGTTAAGAATTACAATGAAAGCTACCATCGAATCATTAAGATGAAACCAGTTGATGTTACCCCAGATAATGCGATGGATGTATGGCTTCGATTGTATGATAAGAAAGCGAAAAACATTTCCAATGAAAAGAAAATTAATGTTGGTGATAGAGTTCGGATTTCAAAGGTCAAGTCTACATTTGAGAAGGGGTATCTACCTAATTGGACTGAAGAAGAGTTTTTTGTGGATGAAGTAAATACAAAATTTAGGCCCACCATGTATAAATTAATAGATTACCATGGCAATCCAATTGAAGGAAAATTTTACTCTTATGAATTGCAAGTAGTAGACAGAAGTGAAGAGGTGTATATGATTGATAAAATAATTAGGAGGAAAGGTCATGGCAATCAAAGGAAATATCTAGTTAAATGGAAAGGATATCCTGATTCATTCAATAGCTGGATAACGCACCAGGATCTACAAAATGTGGAGATGGGAGACACTCGTAACTTTTAAGCTAATATAGCATGTGACTTCTTCCATATATGACTTTAACATGTCTACTAACTTCAATATCATTCTTCCAAGCAATAGCAACCCCAAGATATTCCCAAGTAACAAACCATCTCTATACTCTGTTGAATTTGCTAATCCAATTACTCTGCATGGACCCCATGAAGTTGCTCTAACTGAAATTACTTATTACAACGATATCAGTTTGCTAAAGAACAACTATTTTGAATTACATAAAGAAGTGCGAGAGAAGGATGATTGCTTTCGCATATTTCAAAATAGTCTACATGGTACATGGGCTTTTCATCATCTAACTTTACATCCTTTTTCAACATCTTTACCATCTGTTCAAAACATGATTAAAATTCAAAAGGCATTTGCAACGTCAACTTTTGATTCTAAGGTTCCCACAATGAGCTTGCAAGATACAGAAAAGGAAATCGGTAGAATGTTTGAACGAATAAATGATCTCTTCAAGCTGACTTTGAATAAATTCTACAAACCAGTCATAAAGGGGTCAACAAAATTGATGAAGGAAGGGAAGCATGTTCTTCTTGTATTAGGTAAGGAATTGAGTCATACTTTTGGGTATTCCAGAACAACTTTCTCATCAAGGTATTGGTACAATGGACGTGGGTGGAATTCGGAGAGGAAAGTCACTGATTTTAAATGTAGAATTGTGCCATTGTATGCATTACAAAAAAGGAGCATCCGAGTAAAAAATAAATTTGAGGTCATTAGAAGTGTTGAAGACTTTGCAAGAAAGTTTCAAGGATCAGTGCCAGAAACGTTAATGACTTGTGAATATAAGAAAAAGAAAGTAACTTTATTTACTGTTGAAACGGAGGCAGAATTTATTGTTTTTACTAAAAAGACACCATTGGAAAAGTCTGAGTCCGCTGTTATTGAATTTGGATCTGAAATGATTGGGATGTTTAAGGGCCTTGAAAGCGCACCTTGGTTGACAGAATTAAATGATACATTCAAGGTTCAATTGTCCTCTTCTAAACTCAAAGCATCAACAAATGCTTCATGGGATATCCACGTATACAGCGAAGACATATCGGGTGATGAATTGTCTACTTCCAGTGAACTTGTAAAAAGAGTTAATTTGAACATTGAAAGCTTGAAAACGCCATCTGAATTGTGTACAAAGTTAAATGAGTTTGGTGTAGATTACCTTGATGCAGATGAATATCACTTTTCTTATGACCCACATAAGAAACGCATGATTCTAAAGGTAGGGAAGAACTCTCTTATCAAGCTGGATAGCGTGTTAACGACCACATTGGGATTCTCAAAATCAACTATTTATGAAGGTACATCAATAGGCGATACAGCCCCATCACTAGAGCGTGATATAAGTAACTTATACGTCTATTGTAACATTATTGAATATACAAGGGTTGGCGACATTGAGGCCCCACTTCTGCGCACATTTCCTCTCTCATCCGTAAGGAAGCAACTAATCAATCGAGAATTTTTTAACACAATGTATCTACCAATCAGCCGAAATTTCATCAATAGAATTGACATATCAATTCATGATGATGCAGGAGAAGTAGTACCGTTCTGTGGTGGTGTTACTGTTTTGACCCTACATATTAGGTCACGAGAATAAGGCTTTACGCTATTGTGACTTCCATAGTTATTCAATAGTCATAATGACAGGCATTTACAGTAGACCATCATATCAGAGCGGTTATCCCGTGTTTGTTGGAGGTAGACGACAAGTTGGAGGAGGCATATTTGGTGCACTAAGACGTATGGTTCTTCCAACACTCAAAAAGTATGGCGTACCAATCATGAAGCGTGTTGGAAGCAGGGCTTTAGATTTTGGTGCAAATGTTGCAGCTGATGCGCTTCAAGGTGAGGATATCGGTGAATCTATGAAAATGCGCGCGCAGCAATCTGCCATAGACGCATTAGATGATTTAACAAAGACGAGACGTACAGTTCGGAAGAAGCGTAGGAAGTCAAGACAAGTTGGATCAGGCCGAGTTACTAAGCAAAGACGCAGGAAAAGTAAAAAGCCGACTAGAGCAGCACGTTCTAAATCTAGACGTCGAGTGAAAACAAGAAAGCGCAAACGAAATTCCACAGCTACTAGAAACAAGTCAAAACGAAGGAAGACAACATATTTGTAGAGCTAATACGATGCAGAGTATCAATTCGGCTTTGTGTTTCTTCGATTCTCCCCCTCATCAGACAGACATCATCTCCTCAACAATTGTAGACATAGTCCCCACAACAAATATCGATGGTAACCAGCAGCCTATTCAGTTTGATATACCTGCCAATCCTCAAGATTATATTGACTGTCAATCCATTGATTTAGAGTTGTGTATACAAATTAAGAAGACTGATGGTACAAATATCGATTCATCCAAGGATAAAGTGGGGTTAGCAAATCTTCCTATTGCCAGTCTGTTCTCAGATGTGTATCTAATATTGAATGACAAACAGATTGAAGGAGGGGATCGAGCATATCCATATGGAGCATATATACATACAATGACTCAATTTCAAAAGCAAGCTAAACAGTCACACTTGCAAGTTTCTGGGTGGTATGATGATCAGCAAGGGAAATTTGATGAGGTCTCAAATACAGGGTTGAAAAGACGAATGGATTTAACAGCGGATTCAAAGGAATTATACTTGAAAGGACCCGTCTATCTTGATTTCCTTCGTCAATCTAGATATCTGCTATCACAGGTTAAAATGCAAATAAAATTTATTCGTGCAAATCCTGAGTTCGCGTTAATGGCTTTTGGAGCTACAAACTATCAAGTCAACATAAGTAATGCCGTGCTCAATGTAAGGCGAGTAACAATGAACCCGTCAGTCATCAACGAGCATGCGACAGGATTGAGGAAAAACAATGCAATATATCCAGTTAATCACAGTGTGTTGACAAACTTCACAATTGGTGCGGGATCATCCTCACATGCCTACCCAAATCTTTTTCCCACTGCAATGCCAAAGGCGGTGTATATCACATTTGTGGAAAATGAGGCATTCATTGGTGCTTTTGAAAAGAATCCATTCAATTTCCAACACTTTAATGTTAGCAAACTAGCACTCTATCAGGATGGGAAATTTGTATCTTGCAAAGCATATGAGCCTAATTTCAAAGATGGTAAATTCGCACGTGAATATGGTTCTATTTTCACCGCCCTCAACATGTTTAATACAGACTATTCAAATGGAATTACAATGGATATGTACAAGAATGGCTACTTCTTCATTATGTACAACCTCACAGCAGATGCAGATCTAGGTGGTGAAAGCGTAGGAGTTACAAAGCCTGGAAATCTACGACTGGAGGTATCATTTGAGTCACCTTTGAAGAAAACAATTACTTGTCTCATTTATGCTATCTATGATAGCAAAGTTGAGATAACAAGAATGAGAGACGTGACTGTCAGCTATCAGAGATGAGTAACTTAAGCAACATAGAAATCTTGAGGAAAATGAGGAAAGCTCATCCCTACTCCAAGACAATATTTCTCAATGTCTTTTCTAGAGATAATTTACCTGATTCAATTCCTTTCTATCCTTGTTCGCTTATCATCAATACGGATACCAACAATCTTCCCGGAAAACATTGGATTGCTGTATACATCAATCGTTATAAAGTTGCCGAATATTTTGACTCTCTTAATCAACCTCGTTTACATGATATCGCATTATGGATGAACAGGTTTTCCTGGACTGTTAGGAAAGTGACATCGTTCCCACTTCAAAGTAATACATCTCTAATGTGCGGTGGCTATGTACTCTATTTTGTCAACGAGAAACCATTGAAAAATAACTGTAAAAGTGCTTTAGAACTATTTTCAAAAAACTGTGATAAAAATGATGTAATTCTTACTAAATATGTTGAAACAGTTTTGAAATAAAGTTTTATGTTGTATCATTAACTTGCTCTCTTTTTTCCAAAACAAGGGTTTATAAGGAAAACAAAAACATGCTCATATTTCATTATCTATTCACATATATACAAAAAACATGTTCACATTTCATTATCTATCCACATATATACAAAATCTACAATTTGGTTTTCATGAAACATTTTTTCAAATCACATATGATGGGAGGCACATCACTTATGTCTTTAATGCCGGTTATCACAATCTTTCCATTATGGAACACATGAACATGATATGGATGCCAGTTAGTCAATTGAGCTGCTGGAAATAACTCCACTTCATAAGTTAGATTATGTGATGATGTAACTTTACGGAAATCATAGTGATAGTGTAATTCACATAACACGGTCATTGTCTTCACTTTCCAATCAGATAATTAATCACCAAGTAAATGTTCCAAAGTTAAGTGTAGATATGAGAGATCACCCTCCATGACCCTTCCAATACATTGGATTGTTCCATTTGGAAAGAATAGGATAGTGAGAGATCTATCCTTCCTCTGAATCCTCCATGTTAACATTGAGGGTCTTCCAAGATGTAAGCTCGTTGTCGGCTTCAATTTGCGTTTTATCAGTAACCATTGTTTTCGGTTGGGTATATTCCTCTCGATCTCTTGTAGATTGAATTTTGACTTTGCTTTTGTAGTTAACATCCGATTTACAACTTCCAACCGTTCGATGTCCTCCATCTTTAATGAATGACGTTATCTGTGGTAGTATCTCCCTTGTAAAGGTTTCCCATGTGACGTCACTGAAACGAAAAAATCGAAATTCAACATCTTCACGTTTTGGTGAACAGACGTATAGTTTGACTGATGAATCACACTTTATCCATACCTTGTCATCGAGAGGAATCTTGATCCGAGTCTTATGGTTGTCAATGAGATCCGCAAAGTCTTTCAGTGAAGGCAATGAGTCAATACTAATGCAAACGCCACGATGTTTTCGATCACTATTTGCTATTGAATGACGAAATGCTATTCTTTTAGAATTTGTTATGTGAACGTTTTGAACGTCACTAAGTTTCCATGTTCTGATGTAATGAGGCATGTTCCGAAAGCTATGTTTCAAATTTAGGTTTAATGTTTGCCTAAAGTTTGTTATTTTATTAGCTCAACATATCGGAATGATGTTGAGTACAAATTCTTCACATATTCATTCACATTAGGACTACCTATTTATTAGTAATCATTTCTACATATCGGAAAGATGTAGAAATTTCAATTTTAGTAAGACTACTTATGTATTAGTAAGTGTTGCTACATGTCGGAAGATGCAGCAATCGCAAGATCTATTACAAGTGGAATATTGTATTGTTTTTATTTAGACTTATTCTACATCACCTGTGACAGGAAGGCATCTCCTTCTCTTCGACGGTGGGGGAAGACCTAGGCTATAGTGTCCATATGGTAATGATAAATTTTTATCCAGCCAACAGCGCTTATCCTCCCAAAGTGAAAGACCTCGCTTCCTAAATGATTTTGTGCTAACTATGTGATTTTTTGAATTTATAATTGTCATATCTTCAGTTGTATCATTCTCACTATAATAGACACTCCTATAGTCATCATGTTTCAATTTTTTAACTGCTGCTCTCTGAATTCCTTTTGCACGTTTGATGCTATGATTCGTAGAGTCTAGATATTTCATGGAATACATTTTCGGTTTTAGTAGGATCATTTCCTCAAGCAACTTTCCAGCACACTCATCCTTAAAACAACCTAATCTAGCTTTGTTTGTAGTTGAGTATAGTCGGTGATGACTGTCATAGTTTGAAGAGTCAAACTTTTCACCGAAGTATAGAAGTATATCTTCCAGACGGACAGATGGTGATGTGTATAAACATAGGAAGAAACTATCGCTATCACCTCCACAAAGTCGCGTTCTATTTATCAGTGGACATCCTTTTAGATCATTGTAATATAATTGATACATTTCCAACTTACTATAGTCAAGTACTGCTTGACCAACATATATTAATTTATTTAAAACTATTGAAGGTTTGTACATTTCCATACCAACCAGATCTTCATCAAATATTTTGTGTTGAACATAGAGAGGATGATTTGACAATTTCAGTAGTTGTTTCTCATTGTTGACTAGTTTAAATTTTTTCCTTCTCCTTACATTTTCCATTGTTTTACCATATAAAGAATTATTTTTCAATTTGTAGAATGACTTTTCGAAGTCAGTGTTTGATTGAGCCCTCTTTTGAGAGTTCATATCAATGTATGTTTTTAACCAAGGCTTTTGTGTGAATTTTATGCCACTATGAATCTTCTTGATTCTCATGCCCATGCTCAAGTAAAATTTTAAAATTGAATAGTGGACTACATAATTTTCCCTATCAAATTGATGGAGCAGAAGTTTCTTGATAGAAGAAAAATGTGTATTTGGTCTTACTTTTTCATATAGATTTTTCATATAGTGTGAAAACATTCTCTTTTCAATCATCTGCATTTCTGGAGCTAATGGGAAATCGGCAGTGTCATCATGAATGGCTGCAGGATACTCTAAATCTAAATCAAAAATGTAGCCGATTTCACCATCATCATCTATATTTTGAACATTTTCTTCATTTAAAAAATTATCTAATTCACTTTCATTCAACCATTTGAAATTTGAGTGGGGTAGATTCCTACTGAGTGAAGAACCGTAAAGGTTATTAACATCTAAGTAGGTCAAATGTCGACTTTCATGTATATTATTTCCTAATTCTTCAATGCGTGCACGCGCTCGGTGAATGTTGGTGAAAGTCATACCCCTCTAATTCCTCGTTCAAATAGATTGTACATATTTTCATCTTGTATGTAGTGTGGGGGATCATTGGAAGAGAAATTTAGTGCTGAGGTAAAGCTAAGATGTGGGAGACTGACAAAATGTACAGGGTCGACTTCATCCTCACGTTGACTCAATGCTCTAAACACTTCAAATATGTCTGCCAACAATAAAACATCTAACTTCAGATATGCCAGCATGTAATCACCAAATGTGCTACAATTAAATTCAATCCACGCCTTGTTAGCGTGTTCATATTCACTATCGGAACAGTGCTCACGAGTAAGATCATTATAGAATTCAAATTGTGGTGGTAGACAGTCTTCCGTCAACGTGTTTAAGTTTTTGAAGTATGAATATGGAAACACTCCCTTCTGATATAAAACATTATCACTTAATTGTGGAAATTCTACCCTTAATGTCTCTACATGCTCATACGTTTGCAAGCCCTTGGCTAATTCACTCAAGGATGCACTTAGAAATTGATATGAGTCTAAGAATTTTAGTTGAAAGTATACTGTCTTCCCTTTGTATTCATTTACAGGGACACTGGCGGATAAAGTTATATATTTTTCAGCAGTTGCTGCTACAACATCTAATTTCCAAGACTTCATTCTTCCAATCGCTTTATAGCAAACGATGTGGCTATCATAATTTTTAAAATTGTGGAAAAATATGGGGAGCTCCCGTCTGTTAAGTCTTAACCGGAGATTGCATTTCCTACATAATGTTTGCCTATATCGTCCGGTGATATGATCATGATCACGAACTTTTATGACTTCATCGCTGAATTTTGATTTACATTTGTTGCAACATTCTGCATTCTCGTGGCGTGCTTTTTCATCCGCTGACAGTGACATTGGCTGCCTAGTTGTTGCACATTGGTTGTCATATAAGTCTTGGGCTACAGTTTCTAAGTGGTGCAAGAAACTAATAATGCAATTTTCTCCCTCAAAGAGGTAATACTTGTTTTCAAATTTTGATTGAAGGGCATTATGCCAGACATGATAAGCTCCAATAGCCGCAGGTTTATGTATTTTATTATCAATGTAGCACTCTATATCTGCATAAATTACTAAAGGAGGACTTAGTTGATATTCCATGCTACTTGTTAGTACTTTTAGATCTGTCGGCATTTTTTCTATTTGTGCTTTTCCTCGAATGCAAAACTGGAAATGTCGTTCTAGTGTTGTCTTATATGTGAATGACTGAGTGCATCTTTCGCAGAAGTATTTATGTCTTTTTAAAGTTCTCCTATACAATCTTGACAGCTTTGGAATTCCACAATAGTGTGCTGCTCCATTGTTTAGAATTAGCAAAATATTAACCGTTTGCCCACCAGTAAAGTTACTATTGTAACGAACACCTTTGAGTCCATTTTCATAAAAGTGAATGTTAATTTTAATATCATTATTTTTCTCAAATTTTGGAATATCTTTGATTGATACTGGTGTGGAAATGCCTTCCATATTTAGCTCAGATGTCCACTCACTATATGATTTTACTTCATTCCTTGAATAAGGTACTTCATTATAATGCAATATTGATAAAACTGCATATAGGAAGCAATCATTTGCATTTGAATTAACATTAATGACAGCTTTAGAGTTTTTTAACTTCTTTGGTAGAGGAAATGATTGTCCACCTGACAGTATTGGACTTGTTATTACATTGAACTCTATATTTTGTACATCATCTATAATCCAATTGCTACCCTTTTTTGTGAAGGCTTCAATATGATTTATTAGACTATTTAGATGATCCTGAAACCAAGCATCATAGTCATAAATATAGTTTGAGGATGATGAGGTAAAGTGTGCGAGAAAAGTTTCTTCTTCTTGAGGATTAGAACGGACATAACGAATTTGTGCAATCAGACGACCGCGCAATTGATAGCTCCTTAGTAAGTCAGACACTAAATTCCCTAACATGGAACGCATGCTTTCTAAGAATGATGTTATGTCCACAGTAGGTGTTGTTGGCGTGATATCATACACACGTGCATGGCCATTGAGTGCGCTTTCACTGAGACTAACAGTTCCATAGTTATTATGCATATTCATCTCACTATTTGTGTTATGTACATTCATATGCTGTCGAAATCTACTTATAGAGTTATACGTTTTGCCACACCGAGAGCAGTATTGCATAAAGTTTTGTATGTTAGTTGAAGCGCTGGTTGTTGGCTTAGAAGTAGATCTATTTTGATTATTTGAATTTGACTCTGTTATGCTATCATTCGGTTTATTATTGCATACAAGTTTATGTCTCTTACGATTATCCATCCTATTCGTCTTATATGGACACTTGCTACATTGATACGTTTTTCCTAACTTACAAAATTTTTCATGTCGTTGCAAATTGCCTATGAGAGTGAACACTTTTCCACACTTGGTACAGACAACCATGATTATTGATGAGGATTGAAATTAGCAAGCCCTTATATACATCTACCATCTAATGACGTCAGCGTCATCACCAGCCAATACCATATGTTCCGATCTGTTGTAAAGAGAAAACACAAA